>OX439045.1:22891772-23429272 GCA_949317995.1 Acholoe squamosa | reverse complement strand
TGTAACATCATCACATGATTCATTCCACACACGTATTTTATTGTGCATTTTGCACATAGTTTCACAGGGCCAACATCCTAAACGGATGCCTTTCTCCTTGATATTGTATTTGCAAGTTGTTGTAAGTAAGCACAGTGCAGAATGAGACCAAAATTGAACTCTGTGTGTAATTTATACAGACATTTTGCATACAAATTGGAGGGTATGGGACAAGTTTAGATTGCATAGTGGGACTTGGGTTGCAAGTTGAAGTGAACACACATCCCTATTTGTCAATGACTTTATCCACATTTCTGTAAATTGCAAGCAAATTCTGTAAATTGCAGAAGCTTTTCACTTAAGCGATGGAAAATATCTAAATATAAAGATTGTAACTTCAGTGCAAATCTACAAGGGATTCCTTGCCATTAAAGCCCCCCATAGCCATTATAGGTCTTGCAATATAAAGAGAGAGCCCAAAATTGCAACAGATGACTAAATTGCAGAAACTTTTCAGCCAAAATTGCATCCTGGGATTTGACCTTTTGAAGATGAACTCCGACTACCACAAAAGACACGTCTGTTGAAAAATTGACTTTCTGTAACAGTTATCACAGGAGTTACACAATGCACAGAAAAGGGTGGATTATACAAAATCCTCATTAAATGGGAATACCGGCAACACACAAAACCAACACGGAGACAAACCAAACACTTATTAAAAGACCAAAATAGATCTAAGCTCACCAGGATGAAGAATAAAAAATGTGACGTCATTAGAATATACGAAAGTCTGTAAAGTATAGCATGGATAGGAAACTAGACTGTGGAGGTATGTATACTTTATTGCATCTTTCACCAAGCCCTTGGATTGTACCCACGGGCGCAGAACTAGTCTGCTACCAGATTCTTTGTGTTGTTCATGATATAGGTCCAGGGTCTGCCACTGACCATGTACCCCGGGCCTCCCCAGCCCCAGGCCATCTTTAAAAGGGGTCTATGTCTTGCTTTTCTATCCTCTCTGAGTGTGGGTGGTGTCCATATGCGCGGGCACTGGCACATATTCGTTCCTTGAATCTCCTCTTTCCTGTCCCCTCTTTCTTACATGTGTCTGGTGTCCATATGCACGGGCACAGGCACATGTATTCCTTTGTGACGTGATGTCTAATGTACTTTTTCCGCCATGAATATGACCTTAGCTGTCGGCTTGGCGTTAAACAACCATTACTCACTCACTGACCATGTACCCTCTCTCCCCTGTGGGTAAAAGTAACCCTTCGCCTCTGTGTCAACATGACTGCGGTCCTCAAAGCACATGGCTATAGTTATAATTAGCTGCATAGGTCCTAAGCTGCCAGCTCACCACTGAGGTTACAATGGGGCCCTTGATGGGGGTCCCAATGTCATACATAGGATTTTAAAAAAAATGCACATGTCCCATATCAAGAGCAGTTCCCAGTGTCATCAGCATTGCTAATCCAAAAAGAGTACCAGTATGATGATGTGGATTCCCTTTTTGTCTAGATCATGGCCCTATCCAGTGAAATACCTATTTTCATTATAAATTCAGTACTATATTTTGAGTAAACTTATTCTGACAAAATCTGTAATACATCTGCTACCATAAAGGCAGGCATTCATCTTATATACCCCAAAAACTTCTTTTGGTGACCTCTCTATGTATAAAAAAAAGACACCTCCCCTTTCCTTTATACCCCCTAATAAAATAAGTAATATGCCCTATTTTTTGTCACTAAGTCCCATTTCACATGTCAAATTCAAAAATGGCCCTGCCACATGTCACTAGCATAGCCATGTCCCATGCCAATTTTAAGAAATGGCCATGTCAACATGTCAATTTTAGTGGTGTAGGGCCACAACACTAGCTTGGCAGGCACTGTCAGTAGTCAATTTGACTCAAGGCATCACCCACAGAGGGTGCAGTGTTGGAAATTGGTTTAGAATAAATGGAAGCTGTAAAATTATGAAAGCCTTACAAATAATTCCCATATATCAGAATACTTGCATATAAAATTTTCTGATATATTTTGGAGACCGGAAGATTTTATTCATGAGACAAGGCAGAAAATAATTTACTAGAGTTCTGATAGATGGCAGCAATAGGAAAATGACTAGTGTCACACACTCTACACTGCCTCTCAGCTTGGCGATTGTACTGACTTAGTTCTTGCGCGTGATTGTACCTGCCTGCACCTGCAGTTCTACAGATTTAAGAAAGTGTTCATTATCGTAACTGCAAGACCATCCTCTGCAAGACCAACTTCTTTTGCTAGCCTTTGATTGAATAAAGAAATTCCGACTTACTCAATTACTCATCTGCAATAATAAGGGCACACAGCAGGGTTCTCTGGTGCATTGATTGTGTGATGTCTAAATTGGTCCAAATGCACCCAGTGGTGCACTGTTTAAGCTTGAAGGCTGTTGCAAACATACATGTCCTTAATTCCAAACCTAAAGTGTGTATCATTATTATAGAGATATAGCTCAGGCGGGTTACATCATCATTTTACTGATATAGATTATTAGGTAGGTTATATGATGCTGATTATAAAACCAAATACCCAAGCAATGTAAAAGGACACCCAACTATAGCATTTATTTCTTTTCATTCCATTTCTTTAGATGAAGAGTGCAGTGTAGTAAAATATTTGATAGATTTGATCAATTGTGACGTCATACAATGCACCAGATAGGCCTGCTTCCTGCCCTTATATATGATAGCACATATGACACTGAGTGTGCCAGAGTATCTTTGCTTAGTTCTCTACCCGACAAATGAAACCTTCTTAAAAAATTATGTAGTGTTTTCCTTCAAATTAAGAAAAAAATGTACACGCCAATCACCGTGACTAGCCAAGGCAGTGCCCATGTCTCGCCCCAGATAATGGATGCTGCTGTTTCCCTCAGTGTCAACAAAGCTATTCTGATGGTTGGCGTCATGTCTGCACCCACATATCCTCCAGATTCCTCGCTATATGACCTGTTTATCAATATCAGATATCATTTCCCATCTAGACATGTAAATGAGCTGATGAATTCAATGGTATACCAATACATAACATTGGATATGGTGTTTCCTGATGCTTTTCGAAACAGACCCCAGGTTCCTTTTATGCCTTCCCCGCTCCCCATTCCCATGAACATAAAGGGGAAAATTGTCTAAATATACTCACATTATCTGATGACATCAGTGAACATTTTCTTCACTTAGTCTTATAGGGAGATAAAATATCTTCATTTAATATCCTGTCTAAAATGCCAGGATTGGTGAGGATGGATTGTTTTGTGTTCCACACTTTTATCTATAAGAAAATATATTAAGGAGAAAATATAATAAGAAAAAGGGCAAACGGAGCAGACAGATCAAAAGACGCACCTAAAAGCATCATCCCCAGAGGCATTTGCACTTCAATGTGGATATTGCACTCAACAAACCCCCAAAAGTGTAAAAAAGTAAGCCTTTAACAAAAGGCTACCCCAGAAAGGGTAGACATCTTTCTTAGTCATCTCCCCTCTGCCCATTATTTGTTGGTATGCATGTGTACATAGATAGAACAGGTGCCTGTGTTTCGCCACCCTCAGAGGTGAATGATGATATCGATAAGGTAGCTCTGTGATCTGTATGTGCAGGTATTGGTTGGCATCTCGGTGGAATATGACATATGGTGTAATGTATGGCACAAGATGATAAAAGGAAAGTATACAGTCCAGGTGCTAGGTGGTAACTGGAGGTACAGCAGTCTCATTGTGTCATTGAGTTAGATCGAGTTATCCATCTACCTGGGGCCAATATTGACTCTCTATATGCAATGTAAAGTAGCTGGGGTTTGAATCAGGATAATGTCTTGACTCTGGTTCAACAGGGATTTGAGATTTGAGAGGAACATATAGGTTTACCATCCTATCCAGGGTATATATCGGTATACATGTCTATAGGAGGAAATATTAGTGAAAGTCTGCGCATGCACACCATTATTTACTTGCTGGAAATTAAACGTTATGACACAATTCTGAATTGAACATCATGCTGGAGGATTTCGAGTGAACCTTCTTGTCAAGAACTCTTCAGCCCAAGGGATTGGTCAATGCTTCATAAGGTAAAACACAATGTAATTTTCATGGAAACGAAATATATGTTATTTTCTCATTATATCAGGATGTCCTAACAGCTAAGTCCACCCTCCCCCCCGGGAACACTGGAGGAAGGATAAAAGGATGCTCTTACCCAAACTCTTAATTAATAATTATTAGGAATGTGCAACCTTCCCCCTGGCCTGGGTCTACCACACAGCCCTTCTGGTGAAACCCTGTTCTCATCTTGTGCATGAAAACGTTTTAGGATACCATGCCTCTGACAAAGAACTTGCATTGTTGAGGCTTTACACTTCTAGAATAGGTTTCACATATCATTGAGATGTAAAGAGCGGTTCAAAGGGAATTAAGCTTTGTTAAAATTCAATGCTGTTCTCCTTGATATTGAATTTGCAAGCTGTTGTAAGTAAGCACAGTGCAGAATGAGACCGAAATTGAACTTTGTGTATAATTTATGAGACATTTTGCATACAAATTGCAGGGTAATGGGGCAAGTTTTGATTACATAGTGGGACTTGGGTTGCAAGTTGAAGTGAACACACATACCTTTATGTGAATGACTTTATCCACATTTCTGTAAATTGCAATATCTAAATATCTAAATACAAAGATCTTAACTTCAGTGCAAATCTACAAGGGATTCCTTGCCATTAAAGCTTCCCGTAGCCATTATAGGTCTTGCAATATAAGGAGAGAGCCCCAAATTGCAATAGATGACTAAATTGCAGAAACCTTTCAGCCAAAATTGCATCGTGGGATTCGACCTTAAGCTTAAGTTCACCCTAATTCATGTTGTCGTCTTTTGACAGTTGTTGTGTTAAAGATATAGAATGAGACAAAATTAATTTTGTCACATATCTCTCATCATAAGGACAGGGAGAAGGCATTTGTAATGCATTGTGTGACGACACAATTCATCAAATGCATCACAGCATTGCACCACATCTTCAAATAAGTGCTGCCCATACTCGAGTTCTGATACTGATTGTAAATTTCCTTTGGTAACAAGCACCAATTAAATGAGTCCACGTATCATATGATGCAAAATCATGTTGTATATCCAATTGATACAACCATAGACTAGATATTTGCTAGGAGGCCGTTTGCTGCAGCCTCCTAGCACAAACGCATGCTGGCTTTTGTCAACTGTGACATCATGAAATGCAGCATACAGGCCTGCTATCAAAGGAAGTCATCATAGAATAGGAGTTGTCTATAGATGCACCCACAGTGCAGCACACAATTGTGTAGGCCTTCAATCGGACTTCCTAACTGGCCCTCAGAGAAAATTGCCTGTTGCAGTACTCATCTCCAAAGGAATTACCACATGAAAAGTATGTTTTGTATTACTTTTAAGATTGTGAGCTCCTTAAAGGTCGAATCCCACGTTGCAATCTAACCCTGGAAAATTCTTGCAATTTGGGAACTCTTGCAGATAATAGGACTTGCCTTTACTGCAAATTGCAAGGCTTCTAACATGCCATTGCATTTTACAAATCTGATGGTTGCAATTAAACTGACCCCTCACCCTTGCAATATAGATCTGTAAGCTGTGTTAAATTGCAATGCCATTCTCATTGATATTGAATTTGCTAGCTGTTATAGGTAAGCACAGTGAAGAATGAGACAGAAATTGAACTCTATGTGTAATTTATACAGACATTTTGCATACAGATTGCAGGGTATGGGGCATGTTTAGATTGCATAGTGGGACTTGGGTTGCAAGTTGAAGTGAACGCACATCCCTATTTGTCAATGACTTTATCCACATATCTGTAAATTGCAAGCGATTTTTGTAAATTGCGGAAACTTTTTACTTAAGCAAGGGAAAATATCTAAATATAAAGGTTGAATCCCACGATGCAATTATGGCTGAAAAGTTTCTGCAATTTAGTCATCTGTTGCAATTTGAGGCTCTCTCCTTATATTGCAAGACCTATAACGGCTACAGGGGGCTTTAAGGGCAAGAAATCCCTTGTAGATTTGCACTGGAGTTTGGATCTTTATATTTAGATATTTTCCCTTGCTCAAGTGAACAGTTTCTGCAATTTACAGAATTTGATTGCAATTTACAGAAATGTGGATAAAGTCATTGACAAATAGGGATGTGTGTTCACTTCAACTTGCAACCCAAGTCCCACTATGCAATCTAAACTTGCCCCATACCCTCCAATTTGTATGCAAAATGTCTGCATAGATTATACACAGACTTCAATTTCGGTCTCATTCTGCACTGTGCTTACCTACAACAGCTTGCAAGTTCAATATCAAGGAGAATTGCATTGCAATTTGATGCAGCTCTCAGATCTACATTGCAAGGGTGAGGGGTCAATTTAATTGCAACAGTCAGATTTGTAAAATCCAATTGCATGTTAGGAGCCTTGCAATTTGCAGTAAAGGCAAGTCTCCCTATCTGCAAGAGTTCCCAAATTGCAAGAACTTTCCAGGGTTAGATTGCATCGTGGGATTCGACCTTAAAGATCTTAACTTCAGTGCAAATCTACAAGGAATTCCTTGCCATTAAAGCCCCCCTGGCCATTATAGGTCTTGCAATATAAGTAGAGAGCCCCAAATTGCAACAGATGACTAAATTGCAGAAACCTTTCAGCCAAAATTGCATCGTGGGATTCGACCTTAAGTGCTGCTAAGGAATCACGCAAATCACTTTTGTTAACTTGCATGTATTGAAAGGAAGATCACATGACTCTGGAGTGCCCATGTGGCACCTGCTAAAGCCATCTTTACTCGCAATTCATCATTAATGAAACCTTTTTATATTCTCCTTCTACAAATGAGTGATAGGAGTGATTGGTTTTGCAGGGGAATTGGCACTTGTAGGATCTAGTGAAATACTTCTTTCACCTGCCTGCACAGGGAACATTATGTTCATCAGTCTCAGAGTGAGGGAGACCAGGAGGGTGTTGCTCCTATAGTAAAAGGAAGAGCTGGCTAAAAATGCCCTCGTTTCCAGTCCTTACTTTTCATGTAGCTATAACTTGTCCCTTTTGTTGCTCACAAGTGGTCATTCAAGTATGGTGCTAAAAAAGGGGGATTTGAGTAGGTACCTAGTTGGGAGAAGTCAGTCAGTATAATATGTGGCATGTACTGGGAAAAGGGGCCTTATTGCACCCTGCACTAAGACCCCTTTTCGCAGATCGGGTCACATATACTATAGAGTGTGTGACATGAGTAGTGCATCTCTGTTTAAAACAAGGCAGGTCACTTTTCAGACTAATGTGGTGAGTGCAAGTTGAATGGTGAAGCAGAGCATGACTTCTTTTGAAAAGAGGGTACCTACTGACAGCTCTTTTTACCATAGGAGCAACACACTCCTGCAGCACACCCAGTCTGTGCAGTGATCGACTGCTGGTATTGAGTACCTGGTGAGGGTTCTGTGAGTGCGCTATATGTACCATAGATTTCCATCGAGAGAGACTTCAAGGGACGAGCATCAGTGAGTGGAATTTAAAGGGCCATCTGCCAATGCTGAGTGTGGGCTGTTATTAGTCAGCCAGGGCTAAGGAGCACCTCCTTTACTGCTCACATCTCTCTATCAGTACTCACATAGACCTGGAATGACTACTCCTAACATAAAGCCATTCTAACAGTATTTCGCTACATTTGTGAAGCATTCATAAGGTAGGTTGTAGCGGATGCATTCACTGTGTAGGCCTTATTAAGCTGATATCAACCATCATTAGCTACTATTCATTTCATGACTATCTATTGTCCTGTCTATCAATTGTCCCACCAAGTCTGCACCAGATACATGATTTATTAGAGGTATTCTGTTGTCCGGTGACTGATTATCTTTTGCTTTTTGAGCTCTTGAGATCTGTAGAGCAGACAGTTGCTTATACCAGTTATGGTGCTGCCTTATGGTCTAACATTGCACATAGGTTTGTGGTTCCAATGCTCAGAATACTCTGTTTTTCACCCTACGTTGCTAAAGACTACCTTCGCAATCAGATCAACTAACATTTTGGTTTACATAACTCATTCTCAGAGTTATAAAAAAGCAATATCTCATAACCTGACTCTTCCTTCAAAAGGAACAGATTGTTCTCACGCAAAGCACTAATTGCTAGGCACTTGGAAATGATTTTCAAAATGTTTAGATTTTAGATTTTTCTATTTCAGATTATAGGCCAGGTCAATCCCTTTTCATCTTTAATTATGATTCTACTATGTCCAGCAGTGGAGAAATGGACGAAAAGATGCAGGGTTGTAAAAGTCATTTCCTTCTATGGGAATGTATGTGCACTATCATTAGAAATTGGAACCACCATGATTGCTTGCCAACTGTCAATCCTATTCATTCAGGACCCTGAGCAGAGGTTGTGCATGGTATCATAGATATATGCTATGAGAGGTAATAATGCATAACCTAATCTCAACCTCATGTGTGGATGAATATAGACAGAATATCTTTTCCAGAATGTACATGTATCTGAGATCCCTCAACTGTTGGTTTCTATACAATTCACTAGGTGGTGCTTTAGAATGCTGAAGGGTCTTGCAAGGATCCAGTGCCTTCATCCTTCATTATCTACATGTCCACTAGGTGGTGGTACTGCTTTAGCAGAAGAACATAAGTGACATTGTTAATGGGAATTCTCTGGTGTTCACAGAGAATAGTTGAGGTGGGGGATGCATCTTACATGATACACTCCACAAAAATAGTAAAATATTCAGTATATAAGGATTGAGGGGATTTACACAATTCTTACAAGTGGTCTGCCATTTCTGTATCTTTCCCCATTAGGTTTCCATCATTTACGTCCTTTTGTGATATGACTACTATATATGCAAAGGAACTGTGGATATATAGGGGTTTATTTTCCCACCAGATGGACCCTTCACCCACCTGAGTCAGGCGTGAACCCTTTCGGGGAGAAACGGTATGATCGGAAGTGTGTCCCTGGTACCGGTGAATATGCAAAAGTTTACTGCTCATATTTTACAAGCGAAATTGGCGCCACGTTAGCGCTTCTCCTCGAAAGACGTAACCTGAGTCAGGTGGTTCCTTGCCACCACACCAGGTGGCACAGCACCAGATTGGAAAAAAGGGACAGGACATGGACTTTTGGTCATGAGATCTTTTTTTCTCTTTATTGTTACTGACATTTGTCTTTTTAATGTTGTTAATAAACCACCCCCAATCAGTGACTTTGGGCAAAGTGTATTCATTGTAATGTTGTCCATCCCACCAGGGAAATATACCTGTGGGAGCAGAACTCATTTTTTATCAAATATGGCTAAGTCTTAGGAAGCTATAAAAGCATATGACCATTTGGATATGTAGAATAGGTTTATCCTGTTTTAAAGTTGTTTTGTTGATTATTTCAGATAGATTTTTATGGTTAGAGTTGACCTGTACCTCTGAGGAACTACCATTTTAAGTGAGGTAAAGGAAATGATCTTTAGAGGTAGTTAGGTCCTAGTCTTATTTTAGACCTTTGAAATTAACTGCTGCCCACCCTTGTATCTGTTATTCACTAAATGAGAATAAAAATCCATGAGCTTATCAAAGGTCGTATATCATAAGGGTACCAATTTCTCACTCTCTCCCCTCCCATGTAGCAAGCCCGCCTAGGGCCAATTCAGTTTTAGCTCAGATAAGCTGGTTCAAAGCGGGCAGAATACTATTCATGGTTTTAGGTTGGGCAAATGGTTTCCAGTCAGGGCCACATTAAGTTGCCCTAATAGGGCAAACTGAACTAAGACTGTTGGGCTCCCGACAGTTTTTGTCCTCAGCAAGTTGTGTGGGCCACATAAGGCTAACTGATTTGGGCACAGAGCAGCTTCAAAATGGGCAAACACTTTGGGCACAGATTGGTTTCAAGGTGGGCACCCCAAATCAGGCATACATCAGTTCCAAAGATAATTCCCCAGACCGGGTTGAGGATGGGTTTGCACAAGGCATACTGAGCTGGGAGTTCTGAACTTTGACACTAGATGACCCCACTATGTCTGATGTACAGCTTTCCCCCAATGTCAGTATTGTTTTTCTTTAGCATGATATAACAGAAATAGGCTAATGAATCATATAAATCATAACAGTAGACAGATTTTCTCAGAGTTTGGATCTACTGGCAAAATACATTTGAAATGTTCAAGGTTAGGTGATGTCAGCAATTTTTAATGTGACTACACCATTCCTGTGGTAATCATTTTATATTGAAGTATGCTACCCATTGGGATGCACTATGAACTTGAAGGCTAGCATGTTACTGGACTAGGTCTGGTTGACATGCCTTGGCCAACTAAGTTTGAATTGATGGTTCTGCTGTATCATGATGATGGGGGGAGTAATACAGTATGTTTAGTCTCCCTCCAACTATGGAGGCCAAGGGGAGGGGCTAGCACCTGGAGGCTAGCAGAGCATTTTCAGGGTTCAAAACTTTAGAAAATGAGGAAAAAATAGATTTTCTATAATATCTATCCCAGATGGCGCCACCTGCTCAAAGTGGTCAGCCCACTTTCAGCCACACCAAAAACCCAGGTTGACCCCAAACCCACTCTGAGACTGCTGTGTGCCCATATTGGTTAGCCCATTGTGGCCCATACACCTCACTGAGGACAGAAACTGTCAGCAGCCCATCAGTTAGCCCATTGCAGGCCACATAGGAAGCCACACCAAATAAAGTGTTGGCCACAGTAGGGCCACACCACCTTTGCTACCTGGGCTGACTGCTGTTTTGAAGCCAGTGGTGTGCGACTTCAGAGTGCCTACTATAACCCTTCCAAATCTGCGAAAAAAATCAATTTTAACAAAAAAAAATCCTATGGGAGGCCTTTTTTGGACACATCATTCTGTGCTATCTTGGTGTCTTCTTCCAAGTAATGCAGGATGGCGATGGATGTATTAAACATATAAAAAACAAGAAAACGATTTACTGTAGGCTTATTTAGTGATGAAAAAGGAAACAACAGAAAGATAACAACAAAATCTACAAAATGAATGCATGTTCCCGTTATAGAACAAGTGACATGCACCACCGTATTTGATCTCTATTTAAATTGTCCTCAAATACCGAGAGAACAATACAAAAGGCAAATGAAGTTTACGCTTTTGGCACTGACTTTTCATGTTTCCAACGTTTTCGGTATATGCAAACAAAAGTAGTTTCGATGTTTAGCTTCACAATGTAATGTTAGGTCTGCCAGATGGTTGAAATTGTTCGTGAACATCATATCCATCATGTTCGTATTTCCACAGAGACATGCTTTGAATATGTGTGTATCTCTTTGCAAACTAAACCATTCAATTTGGCAGGAGTTGAATCTTATTTGCTAAAAGTTTAATATTTTGATTTGTTTTCTATATTTTCAGGAAGGGTAAGGGACTATGGTATATTCACTTTCCAATGAAAATGGGGAAAACAACAAGAAAGGGGTCACTTTATTTTCCTATCATAATTGATATAGTCAAGAAGACATCTCCAATGTTTCCATTATACTATACTGCACTGTCCAAATGGACGAAGGACCCATCTCAGATGTGTTTTGGACTTATTGATCAGGCGTTATATCCGATGTATGAGCTTGCCATAAAGCCTCTCTTTAGTTTATCCACAGGAAGTCATCATGTGAACAGGAAACTGTTGGACATGGTGGTAAGTATTTACCATGTTAAGCATTGCTGAAATAAATTCATGCAAGCGTCCTTCTATATAAAAGTACATATGTGTATACATGAACTTGTTAATGCTGCGTAGGTGGTTTTTAAGAAACAATAAGATTTCTCTAATAGAAAAATAAAGCTTACATACATATTACAAAGATAGGTATACACACACACACACCTACTCTTGCACGGATCCACTTCAATTTTTCTAAGACAAAAGCCACATTGCTCCTCTATAAGGTGTCCTGTGCCTCCATTATTTTTGTCATTGACATTCCTGCTCATCTGAGAGGGCAACTCACCTTGGCAGCTTTAGCCTGAGCTACTCGGGTACACCCAATCAATGTACCCCTCATGCATCTATTATGTTGTTTAAATATATGTGCCTGGTAAATCTACCCATGTGTCCTGGACAGTTAGATGACATTCTATAAGAACCCTGCACGACCAAACTGATGTTTATTCATGACTTTAGTCTACATTGTATGTGTAAGCTCTGTAAACAGTCTTACATTCATGCTTTGTGTACTGCACACAGGTACATTGATGCTTTTCCTTGAGCACAGCCCTTGTGCACTTGACATATTGAATCAATCAATGCACGATAGTGATCTTTGAAAGGGTATTATGTTCACAGTAGTTGCAATTTACTAATGACATTTAGAGTACTCCAGTTCCATCAAAAGTTATATGCATCAGAGACTTTCGGCCATTCAAACATGGTCTGCATATTCTTGTTCAACATTGCCTATACGAAGGCCAAAGAGATGATCAAGGCAACCCATCTTTTATGATATAGGAAAAGAAATTTCACAGTATCCCTAGGACAAAATCAATAACATACTGTTATTTGATAGCCTCAATAAGATGATATGAGATATAGCCCCTTTAGAATTCGGGGCAACTCATGCTTAAAGACATCTGAAGAGTGTGGTTCATTGAGCAATCAGATTTGTGCATACATATACTCTACTTAAGATCCAGAAAAGAGATCCTCTGATAGATAATATGATCAATTTTATTTTTCAGGGTCGCTTCTGTCACTAGAAGGATGAGCCAGGTAGAACACCATGGCTATTCATCAGGTTAAGAAATTGCTGGTATCTGTTGTGTTCTGGTACACCATCTATATCGCTGGGGACCAACCAACTAACACTGGCTGTATCTCGTCAACAGTACATGGGGTTTCAGGGAGATGCTCACCCGCATATGGTGATAGTGGAGTCTTTAGAAGCAAAAGAACAAAAAGAAGTGGGGAGGTTGAAATACCAGACTCTTCAGGGGACGAGTCTGACCTAGGCTTGCTTGTGTCCGAGAATTCTGAGATTGAAACGGAGGAAAGAATGAAAGGTGAGACTCAGGATAGTATACATGCAGAAGCGGAATTTGAGTTTGGAGAGGCCCAGGGCAGTGGTGGGAAAGTAATACACCCAAAGACAAGACAAGATGATATCGAAGAAAAACCTCCACCAGGTTATGGCAGTCATGAGATCAATATAACAGGTAAAGCTAAATTGGGAAAATTTCTTGATGATGAACCAGAGAGTGAGGTTGCCATCTCAGCAGAGCCAGAGAGTGAGGTCAACACTGATATAATGCATGAGGTCACAGAAGGGTCAAAGGGTGAAGCCAAGGCTGGAATAATGAGTGAGTTTACACTGAAGTCAAAGGGTGTGGTAGAGGCTGAGATATCAGGTGAGGTCACAGCAGAGCCAGAGAGTGAGGTCAAGGCAGAAGCAGAGAGTGATGTTAACACCCGGACATCTAGTGAGATCAAACATGAACCAGAAAGAGAGGTTCAGGCTGAACCTCAGCCTGAGGCCTGGGCAGCAGAGAGTGAAGTCATGGTTACTACAGAGGGTGAGATACAGGCAGAAGCAGAGAGTGAGGTTAGGACTGAAGCAGAGCCTGAGGCTGGTGCAGAGAGTGAAGACATGGTTACTACAGAGGGCGAAGTCAAGACAGAAGCAGATAGTGAGGTTAGGTCTGAAGCAGAGCCTGAGGCTGGGGCAGAGAGTGAAGACATGGTTACTATAGAGGGCGAGGTCAAGTCAGAAGCAGAGAGTGAGGTTAGAGATGAACCTCGGCCTGAGGCTTTGGCAGAGAATGAAGACATGATTACTCCAGAGGTTCAGGTCAAGACGGAAGCAGAGAATGAGGTTAGGTCTGAAGCAGTGCCTGAGGCTGGGGCAGAGAGTTATGACATGGTTACTACAGAGGGGGAGGTCAAGGCAGAAGGACAGAGTGAGGATGAACCAGATATAGGCAGTAGGGAGAGTAAGGACATGAATATGACAGAGGGACAGGCCAACGTTACACCTCATAGTAAGGATCAAGCTGAACCAGATTTCAATGTTGAGTCAGAAGAGGGGGAGATGGCAAAGATGGAGGTCCAGGCTGAGCCAGAAAGTAAGATCAAGACAGAACCAGAAGATGATATCAAGGTTGAGCCAGGCAGTGAGGTCTTGACGGATGCAGACAGTGAGGTTGAAGGCGAACCAGAAAGTGAAACCAAGACAGACACAGACAATGTTCAGTCACAGACCAAGGTTACCGTTGAGTCAGAGAATGAGGCAATGGCAGAGGCAGAGGTCAGCACAGAAGCAGAGATGAAAGATATGGTTCAGCCAGAAGGTGAGGTTAAGACACAGCCAGACAATGAAGGCATTAGCAGTTTTGAGAGAATACGGGTAGCACCTCAATTTGGTACTAGGAGTAAAACAGATGAAAATATGAAGGACGCTCAGCGAGAGCCGAGGGTCAAAGACAGTATGGCAGGTGAAGCTGAGAAAGGTGAATCTGAGGCTGTGAGTGGAGTGATAGTAGGAGTCAACTTGAAGGAGGATGTTGAAGCTCAAAGCCATGCTGAAGAGACCAATCCAATAAGTGAATCAAATCCAGTCGGTGAGGGCGATGAAATCATGAGTCAAACAAGAAATAGGACCGCAGCAGATGATGCACTTGAAATGTTGGATAGTGTGAGTGTTGAGATGGGAGGTAGTCCTGAAGATAATGCCAAGGCAGAAGCTGAAGTAGAACCTGAAGCTGAAGGTGAAGCCATGCACGAAGCTGTCAAAGCTGAATCAGAAATCGAAAGTGAAGCAGCCAACCCAGAGTATGAGGAACATGTCCTGATTATCCTTGTTGTAAGTTTCTCATTGGTTGCTTTATTAGTTGTTGCAGGAAATTACAGTCTGATTCATTCAATCATCATTCGACCGACCATGCGCACCAAACCTGCCAACATATATCTCCTCTCCCTGCTCATAGCCAGACTCTGTATAGGCCTATTCGTGATCCCTGGCAGGATAACAGGGATGTTCTCAGAGCACTACCTCGGACAGGCATTCTGCAAAATCTGCCATTATGCAGCAAATGGATCCCTAGCAACAAGTGTGTTTTCTATTGTTGGCATGGCCATTGTGAGGCTCGGTGAGATGAAGAGAGCTAAAGAATTTGGACAATGGTCAGTTAAACGTAATTGTTTTACGGTGTCAATCATATGGATTCTTGGCTTTACATATGCAGTCAGATCCTTCTGGGTGACATCACTCATTTTGGTCACTACACCTTCATCAAGTATTTGGCTGTGTATAGCTGACCCCGCTTACAGCCATTATGACAAGTATTTTGTTCTTGGAGACCTTGTTGTCCTACTCATAGTTCCAATTATCATCATCATACCCTGCTATTTTCTTGTTATTTCACAGTTGAACAGAGATCGGTTAAACAGCCGACTGACATTGGCTGATAAGAAATTAAACAAGAGGAACCTACGGTCCATAAAAATGACAGTCTGCCTTACACTGCTGTTTGTGATATGTTCATCCCCACCCATGGCTCTTAGCTTCTACCTGGCCTGGGGTGGTTTTCTATGTGATGGTATTGAGATAGTGGAGGCCCTGTTCTATATGGTGAGCTATTCCAATGCATGGATCAATGTTATAGTTTTTCTGTACTTCAGATGTGACCTAAGGGCTGCTTTCATTGAGAATATTGCTGGACTGGTAAAGAGAAAAATAAAAGTTGGGTCATCAATTGAGAGTGTGGGGAATATACCTATAAAGACAGATGACTCAGTTGAATCAGAGCTGAGTCAGACAAATGGAAAGATGGAGCAAGGTGAAGAAAAAGGATCCGATGAAACCCATCTGAATGAAATAAAAACTCACTAGTTAGAAAATGACAATATTATATGATGATTATATTGTTATAAATCAAAACTGAAACAATTATTACCCTATATATAAAAAGGCATTGGATTGTCGCTGGTTCCTACCCCATTAAATTCAGCTTGAGTGCTTGCCAGGAACAGATAAACCAAAAGAGGCTAGATAAAAGTATGTACTTTTTTCAAAATTAACTCGATTTTTCTCCCCATTTTTTACATTTTTAATATTTGGAGTACCTTGGTTATCACTGTAATGAACGAATTTTTCAAATTAATACTACATTTAATAGTGAAAATGGAAGAAAATACACATACTCTCAAAACAGAGTCCTTGGCAATAGGGAACTGAAAACTGTACAAAAATCCGCCATTATTCTTACTGATAATTTGGCCTTGGAATAAACTATTTCTTGATGGATCGTGAATAAATATGACCAAAATACAAGAAAGAATACACATGCAATGACTCATCTTTAGTATAATGTTGAAAAACCTTCAAATAGTTAAGATATATGAATGGAAACTTCTCAGTCGGCAATCCTCGGACGGTTGTCGCCATATCTAGGTCACAGGTCAAAGGTCAAGGCTGAATTATGTCATTGATGCCACCACGGGTCATCAGATGGCGCCACAGATGCAAGATACTTTGCGTGAACCCTTTCGGGGAGAAACGTTATGATCGGAAGTGTGTCAGTGGTTCCGGTGAGAATGCGAAAGTCTACTGCTCATATTTTACAAGCGAAAATGGCGCCACGTTAGCGCTTCTCCCCAAAAGACGTAACCGCTGGTTGGGACAGGGGGAGACAGGGGGAGAGTGGGGGGAATGCCACAGTATCAGGTCAACTTCTCCGGCAACCTAGTTTGGTGGGCAAACTAAGCCTTCTCCCCTAGGTTACCATTTTGACCAAAAATCGCTGTATTCATACGCTGCTGGTGTTGGACCTACTTTGACCCCAATACTGGGTGCTTGTGGGAACCAGCATTTGCTGGTATCCATCTGCCAGGTTGAGTCACCAGGAACCAGCTAAGAAAAATACTATCTCCCAGCATGCCTGTTTACCAGTGACGTAATCGGTAGACTATGAACTGGGGCCAGTGTGAGTATCAGGTATCTCTTTGTATCATAATACCAGCGCCTATGGCGCTGTGATAATGGACAAAAGGTAAGCCTGGTTAATGTCTGCGAGGGTTAGTTTTATATCTTATTTCTATATATATATAGATAAGAAGAAATAAAGAAAGAATAGGGATTTACTGCAAATAATTTTAAGCTAATGGCAATCACGCAACTCTACTATACATGGTAGTTTAACAAAACAGGGAGCGCTGAGCGCAGAGCACCACTTTGTACCCGGCATCCGGTGTGCCGACGTTGGCACGTTACCAAGGGTACCAGACGTTTCGTCTCAATGAATCATATTTTTATAGGCCCAGAATCAACAATGATTTTAAACTTTTAAACCATCTTTAAAGATGCATCGCCTTTCTATGATACCTTTCCTTAGTTTCGCACCTAGTTCAAGGGGTAATCAAGGGTGGCGCTGATGCTTTGCTGGTTCCTGGCATTTTTACAGGCAGTGTGATCACTACTTTTTGCCAGCATTTTAAAAAAAAAATCGATTTTCGTGCTTGGAATGGGCCATACATGATATATCATGCAGAAAAGATTACATAACAATTTACCCGAATCACAATTATCACTTAATCAAGTAGTTGAAAGGGATTAGGTGCATCAAAATATAAAATGAAGAAGTGACAACAATCTTGCAAAGTACTACTTCCGTTTTTAGACTTCCGGGGATGCCATCTTGTTTTTGGTACTTTTTTAGAAGAAGTAGGTTAACTAATGCCCGAAACTCTAGTGGCGAAGCCACTAGTATCATACTAAAACGACACTTCTTAAGAGACAGAACTTTATTGTACTGAATGCCAAAAGTTCGTCAGACTGACGATACCTAAATCTGCAGCCTTAGTTCATCAGATTCAGCATTCAGAGTAGCCATTAGTGGCACAAATGTGCCACCTATTGAGGTAGTTACATATCAACACAGCTGTCACTCTGATTTGAAGTAGACTGGGGAATTTAATCTCTGAAAACATTTAGATTAAATCAAAGGCTTAGCTCTTCTTGCAGAGTCTTAGTCTATTTTTAATCTCAGTTGTATGAGATAACATGCATAGTCACCAGTGACTATCTGTACACAGAGAACTTAAGCCCCAGCAGGTGCTGCCCCCTGTCCTGTACCTCTTCTGACACAGTATGTTGTTAACCTAACAAGCTTAAAAACAGAGGATTTTCAGTGTGATCCGGTCAGAATATTGTATAGGGTAACCTCTCCAATTCATGGACAGCATCCTTTATTGGGCACCCTTCTTCGATCTGCATTTTCTGTGATTCTAGCATTTAATTGGTGCATGTCCTATATATTTAGACCGGTTGAAACCCGAGCTGAACATAAACCATAGAAAATCTGTTGTCGATATACTGCTTTATTATATTTTTTCATGGTAAAACAAAGATAAATAGAACAACCATGTCACATAGTTTAATTTTGGGTAACATCTAACAGCAGGCTGGGAGGAAGGCAAACCTGTCATTCCCAGTCAAGGACTAAGTCACCTGTAAAACATTTAGGTATTTTGGTCCTGATAAAGCTTATAAAGTGAAAATATCTAAAATGTAGATTTTGATATGGTACAGAGCGATTTGGCAAGGAGAAATACGTTAATTGTACCCTGATAAAAAGATATGAGTATCAATTATCATTTTTGGTATAGGTATGAATGAGTATAAGAAATCCTTAATATAAAGCTGTCATGATATACTTTGATAACCCTTGGACATTCTGTCTGTAGTTTTATCTTTGCAAAGCCCGAACACTTGATATAATAATGGGTTAATCCTCTTTATGGTCAAAGCTGTATTGTCAAATATTCTTAATTACTCACGAAATATACCAACTATGAAAAAATGTCTCTTGGCAATTCTGTCAAAACTATATTCTGTGCTTTTTGGAAACGGTAGGACACAGGGAAATATTAATGTATCGCTGGAAACTTGATGCAGAGGTGTGGATGCACTGGGAACTCTTCAACATCAAGAACTACCTTCAGTTCCAAAGACACTCTTAACATAACCATTTACATATATGCAACAAAAACATCTATATCAGATCTTTCTGGCTAGGCATTTCAACAAGTAATAAGCAATTACAATCAAATTAAGTAACAGCTGATATTGCTTTGCCTAAAATCAACATTTCTCAATATCACCGGTCCGAAGACAAATATTTAGCAGAAAATAGGGGACGTAACTATATATATATATACATATATATAGTACAGAAATTCTTCATTTCCTTTTGTACTATACAGGAAAACTATCACGACAGTACAGAGTTCCACGCAACCATCCCAACACAAGGGATTTCTGGTAGGCAAATTGCCTATTCTTCATCATTGGTGTGATGATAAATGTGCTTACATTTACATTCCAGCATTTTAATCGATAAGACCAATATTAAGATATTTACAGCAATATTTGTAAACATTTCCGAAGCAAATTTTACATAATGCCCCGCGAAACATCGGGAACCAGCGGTTTCCGACGTTGGCAGCCCCTGGTGTTAAATTGATGAACCAGCTGTTAAATCAGCAGTACAGATCATACTGTGCCTGTCTATCATTCATTGTGTCGAACAAGAATTGATGAGTATGTAACTCTTACACAAACACCATCTCATCATTTTCACAAACAATTCATTACTCCCAATTTACAAATGGCCCCTGTGTACAACATAGGTACGTTTCCCTAATAGTACCCTACTAATTATGCAAACACTTTGCTTAATGAAAATAGTAGAATCACTAGCAACAGGTATCAATTATCAATATCCAACCAGAGCAGATGAATGAGAAGCAGAGAGCATCACTGAAATCACAGCTTTTATCAGAGGCTTTATGTTCATTGTAAGAGACATCATGATAAAACTATTCAGCTGATAATGGTTTATGTAACATTGAAATGGTATCTTTTCCTACCATTATTTCAATCATCAACATTTGATCTATGCCCTATGATCTACCCACTCCCCCCTCCCTTTTCTTGACTACCGCATGGGTCAACACATCTCAAATGTATTATGAACTCCCAACACAATTTTGCACGACAAAGTATTTGCAATACCAATAGTCTACCAACAAGGAGGCTCTTACACCTTCATGCAAGCACACATGCAAGCTTTTACACCTTCTTGGCTTACATCAGATGATCCTACTGGTATATTTCTTTCAGTTCTTGTGCCCTTCTGATGTGTAATAAGGTGGGTAGGTACCCCTCTAATCCATATTCTATTGGATAGATGATGACTAGAACCTATTAATGTGCTGTAGGGTAGGCAGTCCCTATACCCTTGCCTAATGCATGACATGTAATAGTAACATCATAGTGAGCTATCCTCATGTCCTTCTTGTCAGAGCCTCCTAGCAGGTGTACCATCGTGTAGAGTGCCACCTCAAACTCAGGACTTGTGCCAACCCATGAGCTGCCAATGGGCTTTGCCTGGTCCCTGGACCAAGTGAACTGGATAGTGACCAGACGTGGGTTGTCCTCCTTTGCCTGTGTGGGAGAAAGAGGCATACCAGTGGTTACGACCAAGAATATGTAATGTAAATGAAAGGCCTATTACAATGTAGTAGAAAAGATGAGTTTCCGCTTTTCCTGAAAACGTTTGACCCAGGCATATTGGGGTTTACTTAGCTCTTCATGTTCTATATGACAGGAATTGATTTATTTCCATGAAACTGTGGAATGATTATGCTCAAAATCCGATTACACTATCACATATACTGAGCTTATCTAGAACATTGGATATTTCTCGATAATACAAAAGACATTAGAAATAATGTAATGTAAAACTAAGCAATAAAACTCAATTCCGAAAATTTCGAATTGACCTCCTAACACCCCTTGCTGCAAGGAACACTGAAATGGAGATCAAAGGGAATAACGCGAGACCCAACAACGTCAAAGAGTATTGTGTATATCTGTCTTTGCTTCCCACATGGCAGCTGGAAAAAATGTACATCCTTCATCAATAATCCTAATATTCAAATCAAACAAGTGACCAACATCTGTTACACAAGATATTATCATACCCATATAATCATAGATGTTGGATAAAAAAAATCCCATCACCTAAACTGAGGGTGCAAATAAAATGTAACAAAATAAATGTGTGGATCGAATTGAAGTGTTCATGCAGGTAGTGTTTTTACCATGCGGTGTATAGCAACGAAGGGTTTACCCAGAGCTATATACATTATTTATGTCTATTTGAGCCTATGGTTAATTACAACGGGTTAGACATTAGTTATTACTCTTCGCATTCATTTAGTCTTATGCCTATGCTGGGCCATTTAATCTGAGGACCACAGTCTTTTTTTTTGTCTTCATGAACACCCTGATACATGTACAAGCACTAAGATTTTAGAAACTGTGCATTTGATACGTCCATGACTTGTTTATTTAATACCAAAGGATAAACCCCTAGGTGATAACGAACCGTTAAGTCTTTATAAAAGATTCTTTACATATTTCCACAAAAATGAGGCACGTGTATAGCCCTTTATGCTTCTACTGTATACAAATCTGATATGAAAAAAAAGAAACCGTTATCACCCTTCCCTTGTTGGGGGTGGGTGGTGTCTGTATATATGTGATGTGTGGAGACTGAGATATATGTATACCAGGTCCATAAGTTACAAGCAAGGGAAGTGCTTCGGGTAAAGCAGGCTATGTGGGGAGAAAGAAGCCTTTTTACCTTTGTCATGGTTGTTGTCGCAAGCTATTAGTGGCATGACAGTTAAATTATAATTATATAACAGTTAAATTCATTGTATTCCTGATGAAACAAGGTGAGAGAGAGAGAAGTAAATTCTCCCTCTCATCAATTTCCCCCTTTTGAAGTAAAGCTCTAAGCACCTAGTCTGAATATTCAATATCCTAGAGGAAGGCTGCATTGAGATTTAAGCTGTTAATCTAATATGACTATATTTCATGCATACTAAAAAGAACAAATAATGGGGTTTGGCAGTTACAAGCGGGGCTGGTAATTTCGTGTCCCATAACCAACTACTGCTAATTTTATATTTCTCTGTAACATTTTACCCCTGGATCATCTTCGTAATCGTCATCAAAGTCCTCGTCCACATCAGTGGTCTGTAAGTACAAGGTTACTTCAACATAAAGGTGCTATCATTTTGCACATTCAGGTAAGGAAGGTAAAAGACAGACCTCTGTAGGATCTCTGTGATTTAACCATGAACCAAGTTCCATCATCTATCTAAAGTTTACATGAATGCATTACACTAATTAACTTGTCTACCTTCCTATAACATGGCTTTAGGGTCATCTAAAGTGGACATGTTGGAACTTTGGTTAATGTTTAAATCACATGATGCGTCCAGTACATCAACATTGACACCATCTTATGACTATATCCAGTTCCAAATCATGAGAAGTAATTTTGTTTTCCTTTTAGGTAATGCATTGCTCATTTTGAGCACAGGTGTCCACACCACTTTGCCCGATACAGGATAGAACCTAAACCATACACAAGATGGTGCCACTGTAGATGGTCTGTGAGAAGACTTACCTGCAATTTCGCCGTATATCTTAGTGAATAGGAATATTGCTTAATAAAGGCTAGTAAGGGAGGGTTGATAAATGCACACATAATTGTAGCATGAATTATCATAATAAAACCATAGTGTTGTAGATTTTAATACAATAGTAGAGAATAGTCCTGTGAGATATGGCGCGGCGACTTGTAATCTTGTGTCTAGTTTCAGTTGGTGAGACAGATAGGGCATAGCTATCATCTGGGCCTTTGGTAGTATATAGCACAAATTCAACCTGAACTACCCACTGCAGCTAAGTACTAATAGTCTGTAGACTGTCCATTCTGCATGCACCTCACTCAGCTGCCACAGGGACCTGTCTTATTCAATGTTCAATGCCATAGTCAACAGGTGTGTCATTATGAGTGTACACTGTCTCAGATTGCCAGGAGCCTGCTCTGCCTACCCGCCCCCCCCCCCACACATACACCCAACTGCCAATCACTTGTAATAATCTGTACCTCGTCATGGGCCAGTGGTCAGCAAACCGGCCAGATCACTCCACCTCTCTGTAGAGGGGGAGCACAGTGTAAGTGCCTCGGTGTACATACATCTTTTCAGTGTTCCACAAAATCGTTTATATAATGAAAGGAGTAATCAAATTAATCTTTCATCACCAATAGTAGATACATATTCTGAGAAAGCATTATTTCAATGTAAACTAAAAATTTTACACAGAAAAGAATGTAGCAGTTCCACAAGGTGGCCTTACACTTCAACCTCCTCTGATTTACAAAAATGCACATATGGCAACACACACTTTAGCACTGATTTCTCCATAGAGATCTTTGACAGTGAATACTTTGTTTAAATACAGAAAATATGATCCAATTGTACCATAACCCACTGAGATAAAACCTGTACTACATATATATAGTAGTTTCAAAACGAACAATTCTAAAACAAAGGCTACAGGGATGCATTTCTGAATCTTAAAATGCTCTAATGCTAATCTGCCATAGGGCTCCAAATGATGAAATGTCTTATCTGCGAATAAAATCAAAAGTATGAGATATATTCTGAAAGTTCCTTCACTGATAAGTAAAGTACACACACTGTTGTTATTACATTAGAATAGTGAGCAGGAATAGTCCATAGCAGAGGAGCCACAAACAAAAATAGATTGCAAGGCCTCCCTATCCCTTACACCGTGGCGACTGTGAACCATACACTAGTCTACTCATCTCACGAGTAGTACTCACTAGTCGCCGCGCTAATAATGGAGACAGCATTTTGAGTAGTGAGCTCATGGAGTAGATGTATCAGTGGGGGATTGAGTAGGCATAGATGTCACCTCTTGACATAGATATAGATGATAGTGGGTCATGACGGAAATTTGAATACTGATATTGTACGGATCAGGATATTGTTTGGGCTGGAATCTTAGGATGGCCAATTATGCAGCCTGATGATAAGATATGGGAGAAAGGTGAGAAGCATGTACTATTAGATCACACAGCAGACTTCTGCCCATAACTCATCATATCGTTTGTTGATGATTCTTACGATGGTAGGCAAACTCACACTAATCCTAATAACGAGTTAATGTTTAAGGAATAAGAGGCGACTGCCACAACAAAAGGAGCACGGGTCATTCCAGCAAACCTATGGTAGAAAACAGGTGGATGTAGAAGGGGGTTGGTTGAGGCAATATTGTTAACAACTGGACTCTATAATTCTTTTTTTTTCTACTGCTCTGCCTTACCGTGCCTCTTCTGAAGTAGCCACGGTAGTCGATGTTGCCAAGCTTCTCTTGCAGGTAAAGCTGAATCCAGTTGTGGAAGCCTATCACGTCCTTACCACGAGTCTCACCCACGAACACATGCTCAAAGCCACAGGAGTCGAAGTCTCTGGATAAAGATAATTTCTATAGTTTTATTTTGGATTGTTCTATGTCATCAAGGCTCAGCATCGGAGGATATACATGGTCTATTTGTGCACTTGAACACTACAAGACTTATTTTGAACACTACAGTAGTGCATTGTTTAATTCTTTGGTAGAGTGCCCTCACCTATAAGTGACATCAGAACTCTGTAGATACCTGAATAACACGCAGCTAGGGTAATCTTTGCATATAAGCCTTATACACAAAATGCTATAGTAATATTCATTTAGTAATAGATCACCTTGCTGACAGGAACTAATAATGTTATGATTTGCAATTATCAGCTTTCAATTCATACAGCACACTATAATATTCATTAGGCTAGTGATATTTCTGGTATCAAATAATTAGGATAATATTACAGCATAGTACTGACCTATCTCCCTTGGTCCTCCTGTAGAGTTTAAACCACAGATTATAGAGCAGCCACTTAAAGTCACCCACAGAAGAGGGTGCCTTGCCCTTCTCTGCTAGGAATTGGTGTAGTTCCTGCATGACGCTTGTCTCCATGATGGTGTCAATGAAGTGTTTGTTCTCAGCATTCTCCTCACCAGTGACGACCTCCTGTTCTCCTGTCTCTGACTCATAGTTGTCCAACAGGCGATAGAAAGCTGCAAGCAGAGCGGAAAGGTTAAAATGACTATGAATTTCAGATAACAGCAGTTTATACACAGACGATCTGTGGTACATGTAGTGCATTACTGGGATTGTCAGTTGTTTTTTAAGCCAAACCAGTCTATTTATCTTAGTCAGTCCTAATTCTCAAGGTGTACCAAACACTACTGACAGCCTGTCAGACTAGCCAACTGGTGGTACTGTGATGAGCAGCAATGTCAAGGGCCATCCAGTAAAGTGTATTGTGTTGTGATTAGACACTTCATTTTGAGGCACTAGGGGCCAGTAGTGATTGGAACAATATATGCACAGCAAAGTAGTTAAATCTGTCTTTTTAGCGGATATATACCAACTTTAAGCTTACATTCATTGAATTAATAAGCTAGGGAAGGAACAATTACTTAAGAGCAGGGGCTAGTAGAACTTTTGCAGATTCTTCTCCCCTTTGGACCTAAGCAACATATGGCATTTTTCAATAACAGCTAAAAGGGGGAAAGACAATGTTCCCTTGAGGTCGGGTTAAATGCTTTTATCCCTTCAGCAACTCCCCCAACTACGTGTTTAATAAATAATTACCCCCCGATTATGGCAACATAGGAGGGAGCTGAGAGCAGGGAGCATGGGCAGTAGGGAGACCGGGGCACATTGGGACACTTTTGGTCATGCTTGCTCTCCTGTCAAGATACTTAAGAGAAACAGTCAAGTAATGTTTTTAAAAAAAAATACCTCTGAATATTGGCTACAATAGTTGAGTAGCAAAGATTCTTTAACTAAAATGGATTTTATAGAATTGAATCTTTCTTGAAAGCAATAATATGTCCCACTGTACCCTGATACTGGGATACAAGGGGACACTCCATGGGGCACAATGGGACATCAGTTCCCTAAATTGCCATGATCCCTCCCATCAATTTGATGTAATTTTTTTCAACAACATTGAATTATTCTACATCATAAAATCATAAATTTACAAATGTGCAATTTGCTTTATGTTGCAGCTTTAGTCCCCAAACTGACAATATACTCACTGTCCAGCAAAGAGACTGATTTAATGAATGACGCTGAACTGTAGAGCTGTTCTTATAGCCTCCAATGGGCATTATTGCGAGCTATTTGGGCAAAATATTGTCCAGCTTCACCCCATTGACTATGCTTTAAACCTAATAATCAACTGTACCCGAATCTGATAGTCCCCTCTCTTCTTCTGGAAAAGGAGATCTGATACAAATAGGATAGTGCTAGATAAAAGAGTTGATACACATTTTACATCAAATATCATTTTCCAAGCATCCAAAATGCACATTTATACAGAAATTAATTATTTCCCAGTGGTAAACTGCTTATCAAGAACATGTTTGTGAATACCCATATTTGTGGAAAACACTGGGGCACAGTGGGACACTACTTGGAGGATTCAAATCAATAAGGGAATACATTTATTTTGTGTGTAACTCAACAAAGTTTCTCTATAAATCTATATGAACCTCATATTTAGAGCTTAATTCTAAAAATTTAGATAGTTTAGAGAGGAGAAGGCAGATATGACTTTGTCATTTACGAAATCTTACTTTGACTCCAAAAGAGTTCCAAATAGACACCTAGGTAAAGGGTGGAGTCTAGAATAGAGAGAAGGGGACACCTATGTAACTCTTATTGGTGACGAAACTGAATAATTCCCTTTCTATTCTTAGGCACAGGATCCACTCTCCCACTGTGCCCCATGTCCAATTGTGCCCCAGTCTCCCTAAGGCTAATTCTAATATTCCTATTTAATTAATACTACGATTTGAAATAACGTTGCTTATTTCCTGAAGATCTGGGTGGCTTTGCATCACTTTTGCATCTTACATCGTATTACACAGCAGTTCTCATACAATCCAAGTCGCCTTAATTCAAGACCTAGACCTTTAATCTCTGTATCATCCTAACAAAAGAGTGTTTTTGTACAAAGGAATGCAAAATGGATTAACATATGGATTAATCCTGACGTGGAAGTGAGTACATGATGAATTTAAATGTGACATACCGTGGTAGGTGGGTTTCTGAAATACTCTCTCCTCATCCACCCAGTTGAAGAAAGGATGCCGAGCATAGTCCTTCCTGCCAATATGGCGTGCATTTGTCACATACCCTGTCAACATAGTAACACAGTCAGATCAGCATTTATATTAGAGCACAGGGTGAGACACCCATTCCTGTGAGAAGGACCCTTTATAGTTCGGGTGGTTTTAGGTACACAATGACATTAGTAATCAAAAGTATTAAAAGTAAGACTTTGTGCGCTTAACTTGCCCCTGATGACCTTGGCTGGCGACCTACCTATATGTTGGGGCCATCATAGGTATTATGCCCTCAAATACCTGCGGGGACCAGCATACTGATGACCTAGTATAACTTATTTTAGCGCTGATGGACTTATCTGTATTTATCACGCCAAGGTATGCAGTGTATGTAGTAGGCACCAGATGGCGACACTGTAACTTAGTCTATACCGTTTGGAGCCTTCCAATGTCCAATGCAAGGGTCGGGTCCATATATGATCATCTGTAGACTAAGCCCTATTTGCTGTAGCAACAAATTAACTTCCTAAATCTAAATATGAAGGCTCTCAACACAAGTGCAATAGGTGTATATCATAGCATTTGAAAAAAAAAGGTCTAGCCATGAATGGCCTAAATTCACACGCTTTTGGCTGTCTGCCTTTTGTGCAGCTACACTTTTATATTGTGAAGGTCATCCTAAACCCTATTTTGTATAACGACAACAGGGACAACGAATACACACACAGCATCAACAACACACCCACAGGTCCTGGGATCACATTAGATGACAACAATACAAGGCACTAGCATATGCATCCAGTCAGGGCATCTGTTTGACTTAACATTCATTTTCAGATGAGAGAGCATGGAGATAGTATCATTTATGTTGGGGGGAAAAAAGGATTACACTCAGTGTAGTGTGTGTATGGGGGGGGGGGGATAAAATGTCCCAGCCATGCACATGGCTTCACATTGGATATTGACCGTCTCCGCTCCACCTCCCCTGCCCAACGTTCCAACTTACATCCCTAGATTACACATAGGGGCTTACATGTTATGTGTAAAGCAATTTGTGGTGACGGCTAATACTAGCTCCGTGTAAGGGTTTAATAGCTGTATAGAGGTGTAACAGATTGATCCCGGCCCTCCCTTTATGGTTAGGGACAAAAGGTGGACTGAGTAATACGTTTGATAGGGAAAAAACTAAAACGAAACAGAAAGAAAGAAATAGGTCTTATCTTGCATTGACATGTCATGGGTTAGTCCAAGAAGCTACTTAGATTGTCCTGCAGCTCACTCTACACGTATTCAGTAGAAAAGGAAAGGACTGTATGCTTTATGTAAGATAGCATCATGGATATCTTTTGAAATGGAAAGACTCATTAATTCTATGAACATAAAAGTACTTAAGCACTAATACCTTGAAGGTCCAAGTCGTAGTCTACCCCAGGTTCAGATCGGTTCTCGTCAAGTTCCCACAATTTGGTGGCGAACTCTGACAGCTCCTCATCGGGATCAAATCTGTAGGAGAAGATGACAGGTAAATTTACAATATAGTAAAGGTAGATACATGTACTGCCTGCATCATGTCCATGACTTCGATTGTATACATGTAGCTACATGTACATGAGCTGTGAGTGAGTGAGTAATAGAATGTTTAACGCCATTTCGACAGCTAAGGTCATATTCATGACAAGAACTACATTGCCCACTCATAGGTGCACCATACACATCCTGAGGGGATAGAAAAGAGGAGAAATAGACCCTTTTAAGTGGGCTACGGAAGTACCCCCCCTTGAGAGTAAGGGAGTAATAGATGTTTAACACCATTTCGACAACTAAGGTCATATTCATGGCGAGAACTACATTACACAATTCCACAGGGCAATGTGTCAGTGCCTGCGCATATGTGCACCACACACATCCGAGGGGATAGGAGAGAGGATATATAGACCCTTTTAAGTGGGCTAGGGAAGCCCGCACCCCCCCATGAGCATGTGACATAGGGTGGTATCTGAGAGACAAGTATTAATACAGGGATGTCTTTTAAACCCCACAGTAGTGCCATGAAGGGAAATAATCAAAAGCATTGTTCACTATTTCCTATTTAATTAAGTGTGTCCATGAAGTTTGAAGTTTTAACACTGTTTATTGGCTTCTCAAAACACTTAGACATAAGTTATTATAGCAAGTCGCCAGGTGAGATAAGTGATACAATAGTTATACACAGGTTCATATGAGTCATAATTGAAGTTCATGTAGTTTCCATGAAACCATCATATGAAATTATACCAATCAATACATAAAATTCATATAATTCATACATTGCCCAAGGTATTTAAGACCTCTCCTTTCAAGCATGCTTTAAAGTTGTTTAGATTATCCTTCAGTTGTATATCACTCGTCAGGGTTTCCCAAAGACGATTACCTCTATAAAGAGGACTGACCCTATATGCCTCATAGACTGGCCTATTCACCTTCAATTTCTTCTTATCATGTCCTCTTAATAACCTAGGAGGCACCAGTATATGATCAATATCTTGGGCATATTTATACATTAAGCATGTCAAGGACTTTCTTCTCCTTATACCTAGAGTTTCCACCTTACACTGATGTAGTAAATCAGCTACATGAATATCTTGGGCATTTAATATCTTTAAACAAGCCCTAAGGCAGTGGTTTTGGATTACATCAATATGGTCTACAATGGTCTTGGGTCCGCTTTCTATGATATAACTACAGTATTCTAAAGTTGGGACAATCATTTGTTTATAAATACGTAGGGAATTATCTCTATCAACATATTTCACTATATTTCTCAATTGTTTTAGCTTAGTTGTTCCCATCATATCTACCTTTTTACAGTGTGCTTTAAAAGTTAAGCCACTATCTATTATAACACCAAGATGTGAAAAACTTTGTACCACAGCTAATCTAGTACCCTGCATAAAAATATCTATAGGTTTGATACGCTGTCTTGTCGAGTGACACCATAATAATTTGGTCTTCCTAACATTAAAAGTAGGTATATTTGTCTTACACCATTCACCAATTCTATTAACATCAGACTGTTATAGACTTGACATTATTTCAACATCATTTCCATTTACCACCAATGCTACATCATCCACATATAGAAAATATTGACAGTGTTCAATAACTGACACTATAGAATTTAAATACAAGTTAAACATCAATGGTCCCAATACTGTGCCCTGAGCTACTCCACAATCCATAACCTTTGTGTCTGAAGACTTGTTATTAACTCTTGTTAATTGGAGTCTATTACATAGAAAACTTTTAAACCATTTCAGACACATATCATCACAATTTATATATTTCAATTTCTTTAACATTATATTTAAGTTTACAGTATTGAACGCCTTTTTTAAGTCAAAAAACAAAATAACTGAATATTCATTCCTGTTTCTAGCTTCAAACAAGTATTAAATCAGTCCAAAAGTTGCATCAACCGTGGATTTAACAGGAATAAAACCATATTGATTGCCACTTATTATATTATTTTCTGTAATGAAATTCATTAACTGTCGATGTACACATTTCTCAATAAGTTTGGAGAAACATTAGTCATAGTGATCGGTCTCCAATTAGATACATCACTTAGTAACCCATCCTTGGGTAATGGTACCACATAGCCTATCTTCAACAAGTCTGGAAATTTAGCATCAGCAATGGATCTATTTATAAAACTTTCAAGTAACTCAGGTTTGCTTAAAAGACATTCCTTTACCATATTACAAGGTATATTTGTAATACACGAGTTCTTACTCCCATCGATGGATTTTAATATGTCAATACATATATCAATAGTACAGGTTCTCAGTGTCATAATATTCTCACACTCTGGTACTAGATCAGGATAGGGCTGGGTATTAAATGCCTTAGCAAGATCACTACCAATATTAATATAAAAATCATTTACATAGTTGGCAAGTTGATCCATTACTACCACATTACCATCTTTATCCACTAAGTTCATTGTCGGGGTCGTTGCCTTGCCTTGCCATACCAGCTTTAATATTTTCCAAAATCTTTTTGGGTCCTTTCTGTATTTATTGAGTAATTGCACCTACGCCTCTTATATACTAGGCGATGGTTAATAGCCTTTTTTAGTACCTTTACCCTGTCCAGCAATTCATTTCTATAACCAGTAATACAGCATTTTGCCCTTCTAAAAAGTCTCTTCTTCTTAGAAATCATTCTACCAACTCTTTCATCAAAAAATATATCATTCTCTCATACTTTAAATTTTATTACAGGGTGATATTCGTCCAGGTACGACTTAATACAATCAATTACTTTTTCATATATATTAACTGAGTTTGTATCATTCACAAAGCAATCTGCCCAGTCTCTACTGGCTATGAATCTACAAAAGTTTTCTTTATTAAGAGACTTCATGTTCCTTGTACTGATAACTTTGACCGTATTTTTAACAGGTTAAAACACAAACTGTACATGTTTTGTCTCATTACTCCATTCAGGACTATGCATACTTAGATCTTTCAAAGGAAGCACAGTATTTCACTAAATATGGCAATGATCTAACAGCAAAACAGTTATATCAATATAGATATGAAGGAGAGGTTTCAAATCGGAATGTCTTATATCTATACCAGTTCATAGAAGCTGGCAGAGTAAAACTGTGCCCTGTGGTCATGTGTCATATTGTGCTATTACTTAACGCTCCAGTTAACAAGTTAACAGTACATCTATTTGTCCCCACCATGATCATAGGGTTTTGTTTAGGATGAGAATGTTATATTACTAAGCTGTATAGTGCATAGACCTGGCCTACATAGACATATACACACTAACATAGAGAGCTAGCATCTACACACTAGCACGGTTGTCAACAACCTACCCATGAGCCATCCTGGTGTTTGTGTAGAGGGTTTGACAACAGAAATGTGGGTATTGTCACTATGGGTGCTGGTGGCCCGGACACGTTATGCCAATGCTGGATCAGATGTCTACGTCCTGCAAAATATAGGAAATAAGCAAGTACCTATACATGGGTGCTCAAAATTTTCACGATGTCACACCATCACTTTTAAAGAAGGATGGCGCATCACTCTGTCACTTTTTAAGTATATGCCAATGTACTGGGAACTTTTCACATTGTCGCCGTCCATCATTTTCTAAAACCCCAGCGTTATGACCATCACTTTTTAAAAAACGTCCATCACAAGTGTCATGGATGTCACTTTTTGCCATGTAGAGGCAAAAGTAACTGCGAATTTGAGACACTTTGATAAAAATTTAAAACCACTGTAGGTGTTCTCACTCTTTTCATATGTAAACATCATGATAAGATCCCAACTTGGTTTGACTGATGGAATTCGTTTAGTCAATTTGAACCTACAGTTTGAGCAAGGATTGCCTTCATCAGGGTCAGAACCATGTACCCTGAAGCCTCTTGTATTGCCCCCCCCCCCATCCCTTAACCAAAGTGAAATGGTATAAACTGTATTGTCCAGTCGATCAATCTATTGATTGTTCGAACCTCCAAAGAAAACAAAAGTGAAATAATGTAAGAGACCTGCAGAAACTCTGCATCTACCCTGAGATCCATTTACTCTAAAAGTAAAAGAACTAAGGCACCATCACAAGGTGCAAGCTCGCACATGATTTTGACCAATTGACTGAGGTATTAAAGGTAGACCCAAATTATACTCTCAGTTCAGTAAACCCCAGACATGGCAGTCTGCCAGGGAGACTTTGACAGAATTTAGACTGACTTTACATAACCTGACTTTGTTCAGCACTTTAAGAACGTTTAAGCCTACTTCCTGATGGAGATTTTTTGTGTCTAATACATGCATGTATTATTGCTATTTTCCGAGTAGGGATTAGTAGAAAACCGTTGGGGGGAAATATATTGAATAGATGTAAGGGGGGGGGGGTATTTAGACCATATATCTATAGATGTACGATTTCCACTTATACATTCTCCCCCCCCCCAAAGGTGGGTGTGTGGGGCTCTTATCCCTCAAACGGCTCATAGCTCTCAAACAGGTTTCCGTTTGAGTGTTAAGAGCAACCATGGGATTTTACCCCTCAAACATGATAAATAGTCAACAGCCTTTTGAGGGATAAGAGCCCCACAGTGTAAAAATTTAAAGGCAACTTTTTTTTGTTGAGGACTCACCTTTGGTTAGGGTACATACTATATAGCTTAATCTAAAAGCGTTCAAGAGTAATCCGAGTTTCAATATTTGCCCCATGATAAGGGTTCCAAAATTGGATGATTGTTTGCACCAAGATATAGTGTGTCCCCTCCCAAAGACTGTGCCAGCCAGTGTGTTTTAGACATGACTGTTAATGCTATTGTAAATCCACCATTAATTAGGTTATTGAATATCCTTCCACATACATAGGTCTGGTCCTATTCTAAAGGTCATTAATTATACAAGGTGAGTCTAGCCAAAGGGAAAATACATATAAGCAAACAGAAAAAAAGACATGTAAGCCTCAGTCATGTGCTGTAGATTGGACGGCTTTCTTTGAAGTTTGTTGTTGGATGTGGCCTGAAGGTGGGCTTTCATTGCTCTAAGGGAGTGGTCATTATTTATCATCGGGGGGGGGGGGGTGGTGAGTTTGAGGGGTGGGGCGTAAAATTTTCAGACCCTTCCCGAGGGGGGGGCTAAAAAATGTTGACCCCATTTGAGGGGGGGGGCTAAAAAAATTCACCCTCTTTTTAGCAAAAAAGCCTGCCGTTAAGGGGGGTGTAAAAATTTTTCGCGCGTCCGTGTGCAAACCCACCACCCCCCCTGTTGATAAATAATGACCACTCCCTAATAATAGTAGCACACTCGGGTCCTGGTGGTCGTATCATTATAGATTGCGATATATAACCTACCACTATTGGTCGCTTATATGAATCCATGGTAAACCAGTGCAATGGTCGGCTACACTAGGCCCACTTTGCTCTACTTCGGAGATCCATACCAACAATATACATGAAGCATTGCTAGTGATACAGCATTTCCCGTCGTCTGGGTACTATTAAAGTTACCTGGGGCAAAGTTACCTGGGGAAAATCTTATGTTGAGAGTAGGTCAAGTGTTTGATTAACTGGACATCCGTATATATATATATATATATATATATATATATATATATATATATATATATATATATATATATATATATATATTTATATATATATGACATTAATGTACTCAATCTAACATCGCTACTCACAGTGTGTAGAGTGGTAAGCATAACTAAGTAACTGTCAATGCACTACACACTAACACAGCTATGTGTACAGTCCTCTACACTATGAGCATATACAGATGTATAACTGTTTGGATGTCTCCCCATCAAATCAACGTTATCAACATACAGCTACACCGGATAGTGATAGTGCATGGGATGTTCCACTGGTAATATGTCAATAACAATTGATATGATAGTAATGTAATAGTACTCACACAGTTCCACACCGGCTGTTGTCCTGCACAGTTACACACAGCTACTCTGAGTACACACAAACACACTTACACTTTACTTACTCTGGATCCCGTAGCCAGCAAACTGAGAAAGGAGAGGCTCAGGCAGCCACAGCTCCAAGAACACAAGCATTAGTGGGCAATGAAAGATATTGGGCTGTGGGTGTTAAATACTGGTTGGAACTGGAGAGGGGCGCACATAATTCTTTTTTGGTTATAATTTTTTGAATGTGCATGCATGCTATTATACTCAAGAAAATGGATCCTTTTTGGGCCCTTTTGCATGGGGCCTTGAGAGGGTTGTTGAAAAGGAGAATTCCATCTCTATGCGATTTTCTTGTGAAAGGGATTAAGATATGATCTCAAAATCTGACCTGTGTACAATATCTACTCACAGTTTTAGTGACAACAGGTCAATTTATAATTTTTAGCACCTTTTTGTTCCCTTTAATTTATGTAGGCCCCTTTCACTCAAGTAAAGTCCTATTGAATGGGCACTTTTCCTTCCAGTGCTGGGGATTCAGCATTCACACAAAGTTACTAAACAGAGTTCAGAGGGTGTACCCCTACCCCAGGTATGCACTCAGTTTCCATGCATTACCAATGGTACTTTAGTTACACCACAGGAGTTCAGTGTACTACTTTACCTGCTGCACATAGGGCTTACAAAAACTAGGTCGGTCTAGGTTAGTCCGATATCTGACTTCCTAGAATGTATAGCCCCTCCATGTAGTCTAGACCCTGCATGTGTATATAGCTGGCTATTTATATCTCTAAACGTAAGCCACGCCTTCTCACACCCTCCCCAAGCACAGTTTTACCACTGCAGCATATTTGAGTCGTCGAGAAGGGCAGGGGGTGTGCTACAGGAGTGTATGCAGCTGTCATTTTTAAGGCAGGATATTTTGAAACAGGTGATCGTTCTGCTTCAGTGCGTTGATGGATGATGTGGCCATCACACGATGTTCCATCTCAGCACAACCCCTCAGTGATGTGGACTAATGAATGATTGATTGTAATGTGAAGATAGGCTCTACCTTTCAATCTATTAAGCAATTTAACACACATTTGAAATGAATTATTATTTTGTTTTAACTTCTGTTTACCGTTTAGTCTGAAAAGCCTCGCTCATATTTTTAAATAGGCCGTTTGATTCCAATAACTTGGATTACGGATCCGGCAACGAGATTTTTGGCAAAACGTTAAAAAAAAGACCAAAAAGATTATCTATTGAAGAAAAATGCAAGTAGTCAACCCCAGAACCTCTATGTTTGCCCTATCAGATGTTGAAATTTCTCCATATTTTTCATTAAATTATCCCAAAATGTGGTATATCCATGTGGTTTGTCTCCCGGCGGTGGTGAATTTTGGCTGTCAAACAGGGGCAAATGTGAGCTTTTTTCCTTTGGCCGACCAAAGTTTTAGATGAAAAAGTCCGTAATCCAATTAAGTTATCAAAATAAGATGGTCTGTAACTTAAGAAAATCCCTGCCTACTACTGCTGCTGCAGTAGCAGGCGGTCCTTGATGATCATGCGTTATAATTTGCAGGGGCAGATCCAGGATTTTCAGAAAGGGGGGGGGCGTGATTTGGGGCCTGGACATCAGAGTGGGGGGGGGGGGGGGGTGGCACAAGTGCAGCACCGTGATGTCGCAAATGCAGCATTGTGACATTATTAGGGGTTCTAGGGGGCATACCCCCCAAGAAAAATTTTGATATGTAGAGGGGAAATAGTGCATTGTGCCGGATTTTTAGTAGGGAGGCAAACTCTCAAAAGAGGCTTAGAAATCATTTTATGACATCCATGCCAGACTTGGAGTATGGCCAATACTAATCAACTTTGGGATGGATGCACAAATCGTTTTTCAGATCAATGACTTAGCTTTACAAACAAACACAAATAATCATTCAAACCCATTTGGACATACTCTTCATCTCATGAATTTGTTTGAAAATATAAAATATATAGGAAAAGGTACCAGCTCTCCTATTGTATCCTCATATTCCTAGCTGGATCACTGATAGACCTGTAGGGACACTTTTTTCAATCTCTCAACCCTCTCTTAAGCCCCCCCCCCCCATTTCCACTGCTTGCACACAACAAGGGGGTACCTTACCCTGCCCCAGCCCTTAGTATCATGTGCCATGACCTGCCCCAGTCCCCAGCCTCACATGGCCGATCTACACCCCCACCCGTCTTTAAAAAAACTGTCACTGATATCTTCTGATTACCATTTAAATAGCTTCTGCTATATCTTATATCATAGAATTTTGGTGTTCCCCACATTAAGATAAACTGATAAACCTCTATTGTTTTATAAAATTGGCTAACTGTTTATGGTCAACTATTCAAGATCATATCCTCCCGATATCAACTTTCCTATGGTGGTATGCATTGCACTCCCGATATCAACTTTCCTATGGTGGTATGCATTGCAATGCAAGCTGCGGCAAGTATGCTGAAAACAGCATATATTGTGCACTGCCAAGTTGCACATAGTGACGTTTATATGTTGCCTGGGAAGTCAGCACCTTCCCTAGTAATGTTGCTACAAGAAAACATCACCTCTGGCACTCCTAGTTTGCTAAGCAGACACAGCCTATGACAGAATTGAATCTCAGATCTATAATTATTCCAACTAGATCTAAAAGTCAAATCCCACAATGTGAAAATGGGCTGAAAATCCTTGTGATATAGGATATGTGGTTGCTTAGCCTATATTGGGGTGGTGATATCGTCTAAGAAAGGCCTATAACGGGCTAATAACCCTTGCCAAAGTGCTGGTATTTGGGGAGTGAAATACATCCAAAGTTTTTGATATTTTCTTCACAAAGGGCCAGAAATCTCTGTGATAAACTGAAAACCCCTGTGATTTAGAAGAAAACAACAGTTTCTAGTAAATCACAAGAGGTATGTCTTTGATAAATCAGGAGCCAAGTTCCACATACTACAGTTATATAAGAGGGTTCTGCTTGTGATTTATGTGAGCTACATTTGTTTATGCTATGCAGGAGACCATTACAAACTGAAAAAAAATAGTCAGGGACAACTGTGCTTTTGATATCAAATACTCTATCCCTGTGAATCATAATAACAATGTGTCCGTGCAGTAATGAAAATCACAGAGATTCCCCACCTACTATCAGCTATAGTGGGATTTGGAGTGGGGAGAAGTGCATTGAGATCCTTTGTGATTTAGGAAATTGGCAAGAGTCCAAGGCTGCCGATATCCAGAATCACAAACATTTCAGACCCATTTTTCGTGTAGTGGGATTTGGCCTTAGTGGCTGTGTTTCTGCATATGATAGGAAAGAGACTAGAAGATTTCACCTACTCTGACAAAGCTATGGGTGATATGATTCTGAGAAACATCTGGGCCCAAGACTTCCTTGGTATCAGTGGATATGTTTACTTTAATGAGAATGGAGATTATCCAAGAGACGTGCAAATATCACAACACAGGGGTAAGTCCTATACACAGAGGTTCACAGGGATTTCCACAAACTGACTGTTTCTTTATGGGTTAGCATCGAAACAGTATTCCATTTGGCAGAGCCATGTAGGATACTGGTCTGATGCTAATAAGTGAAGAAATTTAGTTTGAAGGAATTCAAGAGCGTTTCTGTACCTGTTTCGCGTTGTCTTCTTAAAAAAGAAACCCTCAAAAATACTTTTGATAAGTGAGTTGAGGTTATTTCGGTGATATATTGTAGAATTGGACTGTGGAAATCATATCTAGTTTCTTCACACCCTAAAGGCCAAATCCCACAACGCGAATATGGTCGGGAAATCGTTGTGAAATGGGATATGTTTGTGCTTAGCCGATATTGGGGTGGTAATATCATCTAGGGAAGACCCATAAAGGCTAAGAATCCCTGTCAAAGTGCTGGTATTTAGGGAGTATAGTACATCAAAAGTTTTTGATATTTTCCTCACAAAGGGCTTGAAATCTCTGTGATAGACTCAAAATCCCTGTGATTTAGAGGAAAACAACAGTTTCTAGGAAATCAGAAGAGGTGTGTCTTTGATAAATCAGGAGCCAAGTTCCACATACTACAGTCATAATGGGGTTCTGTTTGTGATTTATGCAAGCTACATTTGTTTATGCTAAGCAGGAGACCATTGCAAACAACAGAAAATAGTCAGAGACAACTGTGATTTTAATATCAAATACTCTATCTCTGTGAATCATTCTAGCAACTCATCTGTGCAGTAATGAAAATCACAGAGATTCCCCTGCTACTATCAGCTATAGTCTGATTTGGAGTGGTAAGAAGTGCAGTGAGTACCCTTGTGATTTAGGAAATTGGCAAGAGTAGAATGTTGCCGATACCAGAATCACAGACATTTCAGACCCATTTTTCACGTAGTGGGATTTGGCCTTAATGGGGAATTCCTCTGTCTATTACTATAGAACTGTAATTGTCATCAATTGTCTTGTTTGACCAATATTACTGTTGCTCATTTTGATTCAGCTCTCATGTCAGTAACGATAGCACTCAATATGGTGTCTGATATAGTAAGGGCTTAAGGTCTCAAAAAATATACGCCATCTACTTAATGATTCCCTAAATTGTGTCACAATTGCAATTACAGGAAGAACAAAGTATGCTCTTGTCCTGTACAGCCAGAGAAAGGACGAGTTCACACTGTTTGACGAAATAGGATTTACATGGAAACGTTAGTTATGCCTTCTACTCACATATATCAGGGACCTCCTACAAGCACATAACCTGTTCACAGCAGATCGGATTGCTGGTATCTTCTGTTTGTCTGAGACATGAAATTCAGACAAAATATTTTCGTGATTTTGTCGTAGATCTCATAATAGAATTCCTCATTGTTTTTGACAACCCTCAGACTCTCCCACATCAGAAATCAGCTTAGATGCATGAGAAAGGAGTTCACGAGAATTGCTCCAAACTGAGGGTTTCTTGATGAGAAAGCAGTATTCAACTTGGTTCTGTCTCGTGCTTCGAGCCTATTGAATGAAACATTTAGTCTGGAGCAATTCAAGTGGATATCTATGGTGATTTCATGTTGTCTCAGTATTGTCGGGTCGAGACATCCTTTTTAATATGATGATTCTAGATGACATTGAGGAAGAGATCACTCAAGAACCCGTAAATACAATTTATATATCTTTACTGTATAGGCTCAACAATTGATGTTTCATCATGACCAATACTTCTCGCTTGGCTAATGAGACGATACACACTTCCATTGTGAGAGATTCCATACTCAACTTACAATATGATAAATAAGTCCTTCCGTCCCGTGGTGATCTCCATTGTGCACTCCAGTGTTACCATAGGAAGTCTATAGTTCTAGGCTTGGCATGCCTGTATGTTAGTTAATCTATTAAGTACAGCACATAATGCTACTGGTTCTACTAATGGGGATATGGATATACTGTCCCATAGGCTTGCCAGGTCTGGTTCATACTGGAATGAACTGGTCTGTGATGAATCTCACTATGGGATAAACCTGCATGATGGTTATCATACATAATGGTTATCCTGTATAATGGATATCCTGCCTAATGGTCATCCCTCGTATACTCTTTATGTATTCTGAACTATTAGTAGTATGGTCCACACATAGTTGTTTTAATGGGGGCATATTTGTACAGAAAAGTGAAATATGGGTGGTTAATAAGTGGAGGTGATAATTATATGGAGATTACTATATAGTGAATTTTCTAATGAATTTAATGTATTAATTATGCTGACAGTATAGCTTTTTCTGGATGGGCCTTGAGGCTATTTTGGTGATAGTTGGGAACAGGGCCGTGGGTAATAGCCCAATCCCGCAAGTGGAGAATCCATTATATCAAGGGGTTGTTCTCATTATGAGAAATAGAACAGGTTATGAAATCCTTCTTAAGCGGTCATTTAAAGGCCAAATCCCACTACGTGAAAAATGGGTCTGAAATGTCTGTGATTCTGGATATCGGCAACATTTGACTCTTGCCAATTTCCTAAATCACAAGGGTACTCACTGCACTTCTTACCACTCCAAATCCGACTATAGCTGATAGTAGCAGGGGAATCTCTGTGATTTTCATTACTGCACAGATGAGTTGCTAGAATGATTCACAGAGATAGAGTATTTGATATTAAAATCACAGTTGTCTCTGACTATTTTCTGTGTTTTGCAATGGTCTCCTGCATAGCATAAACAAATGTAGCTTGCATAAATCACAAGCAGAACCCCATTATGACTGTAGTATGTGGAACTTGGCTCCTGATTTATCAAAGACACACCTCTTCTGATTTCCTAGAAACTGTTGTTTTCTTCTAAATCACAGGGATTTTGAATCTATCACAGAGATTTCAAGCCCTTTGTGAAAAAAATATCAAAAACTTTTGATGTACCATACTCCCTAAATATCAGCACTTTGACAGGGATTCGTAGCCTTTATAGGTCTTCCCTAGACGATATTACCACCCCAATATCGGCTAAGCATTCACATATCCTATTTCACAACAATATCCTGACCATTTTCACGTTGTGGGATTTGGCCTTTATACTCGATCATACAGATGGGGTTGCCAAAGATGCTACGACCTTCAGGAAAGTCCGTGTGTTTGTGAGTAGGACTGTGTATGTGTCTGTGTGCTGCTGTGCTGGTATTGGTATGGTGATAGCTGCAGCCTTCTTGGTCTTCAACATCTACTATAGGAAACTAAGGCAGGGAGGTGTAAGGCATTGATATCTATAAACTACATCGATGCTTGTCCTTAAACATTGCATGATTTCCACGTCAGCCCTAGCATAGGTGACTAGATTTTGGGATTTTTAAATGAAGCCATTGTAATCTTCGACTTCAACTTCAAAATAAAATTTACTCTTATATTGAATAATATGATAAATTGATAAGAGTACTGAAACCATACAAGTTAAGATCTTCAGCCATACTCACAGGCAAATGCAGACAATCGCTATATATAAATATATATATATACCCATTTTTCGGATGGAAAAAGAAAGGGGGTAGTGAGTAAGAGCATGTGAAGGGTGCTCCTGGTGTGTGCATGGGGAACTAATTTAGTCCCAACTCTCCTTTGTCCACCCAGAAATCCAATATATTTTTTACCAAATCAAGCCTGTTTTGGTCATTTTGAACCAAAATATCAAAATATGACAACCCTAGGCCACAAGTTGTATGTTTGTGCTGTTGGAAAAAAAAAAAAAGGTTTTTAGTCCCTAATCTCCTTTAGCTGTTGTGTTTTATATAATGGAGTGGTCATTATAATGTACAAGAGGGGAGGTGGTGGATTTTCATGGACTTGGGAAAACTACCTAACAGCATTCAGATTCTTTTACTGCCCCTCACTAAGAACTGATTTATGCAAAATGAGCCCCCCCCCGACCCAAAATTAGATTATGGGTTTGACCAGTCTACAGTCGTTTTTGTAGTGACCGACCTGCGCAAGTGGGATAGGGGGGACTTTTGTCTACAAAAGCTATGACATGTGAGGAGCACAGAATATATGATTTATAAAGCCCCCTTTAAAATGTCCTCTTTGGAATTTTACCTCACTGAAAGGGGTTCTTTTCCAAATGCCCCCCCCCCCATATGAAGAAGTTACCCCCACTGTAAATAAATGACTCAGCCCTTATTGTTGTAATATTATGTTTGTCAGCTTGCACTGCCATCTTGTGTCTACATAGAAATACTGTATGTTGCGCCATCTATAGGATGGGAAATTAGACTGACACAGGCCTGTCCTGAGTATGGGAGTTGCAGCAAGTATCCAGCTTAGGATTTAGTTTCTCTCCCTGTACTGTTATATTTCTCTACTGTCACTCTCCCAGCACAGGCCGGTCAAACCGTGGCAGGAACTGTCAAAGGAATTGGAAACTTGCAAGAAACAGCTGCAAGAGGCCAGGGATGGGCAAGAGGAACTGAAACGTGAGCTGGAAACAACCAGGAAACAGCTACAGGGGGCCAAACAAGAACTGGAAGCTAATAGAAAATCTTAAAGGGATGTGGGTTCAGATAGCAACTGAGGGAGTGAGAGGAAGCAACATTGACCCAATCGATTGCCGTTCCAATTTCTGAACATGTCTTTGGAAGTTAATGTAATGCTTAATTCTGAAATGTGAACTCCTCCTTTTGGTCTAGAACTGTAGGTAAGGTTTTTGTTTGCACCGTGGAGATTTTGCTTCTGTGGGGTGTTTCACAAACTTGGAGCATTTGCTATATCCAAAATGTAAAGATGTAATTGCAATTTCGGGAATGGATATAGGGGACTTCTACAAAATATCATTGTGAAACAGCCCATGTGATCAGGACAAGCAGAGATGGGTTACAGCCCAGTTCGGATTGTACTACATGGGGTGGGACTAGGACCCTAAGCACAGGCAGAATGGAACTGTGCGGGGAGAGTGAGGCAGTGCTTATATAATATCTAGAAGGCTGGACACTCACAACCCTCAGGGAGTCGACGGTCATCTCTGCACTGGGGTTTGTAGCCTGATTCGTCTAATTACAACACTACTGTATGTAGGATCCTGCTCTAAGTTCCTACATTCTGCCCTACATGATGTAAAATGACAGTAAATGTACAATATATTGGTTACAAATTTGTGCATTAGAGACATTTCTTTAGTTTGTCCACCTTCATCTCTGTGTCAACATTGTGCGATCCTAAAAAAAACATGGCTAATATAATCAGATCCCTCTATTTGGTCACATGACCCCTCATTTACATAATAGGCCATGCCCCTTTATGCTAATGAGACCTCATTTGCATAATAGACCACGCTCCCTTGATCACGTGACCTAGACCCCCTGTGGAGTGATTTCTAAATGGAGGTCTCTGATTGGCTAATGGTCTAGGTCACGTGACCTGATTATGTTAATGGGGGTTGCCTAACCACCTGACCACCCTTGTTTGTAAACAAGCCAAGTGATTTAACCACGTGGTTTCTTATTTGTAAACAATAGATCATGTGACCTCATTAGTAAAGGTTAGAGGTGTATGTGTGTGTAAAAAGGCAAGCTGAAAGCTTGCCAAAAAAAACAAAAAAAAACAAAAAATGGGAAATATTTGGGGGCCCTTGGGGTGGGGGGGCTCCTTAAGTATTGGGGTGGGGGCCCTTGGGGCGGGGGGCCCTTAGGGTAGGGGTTAAGCGGCGCCTATTTTTTTTTAAAAACCCACCCTTTGGACAAAAAAACTAATTAACATTAAAAAAATAAAAGGATGATTATGGAGGTGATGCCACATGAAAGAGGATGAAGGAGGAGGAAGAGGAGGAGGAGGAGAAGGTTTCAGCAGTATACATTTTTGAGGACTATGATATCACTTTTAACAACAGGAGGGAGGCACTACTACCAAGAACACCCCACTACTACCTCTATGTTAGACTCTATATATAGTGGTGCATGAGGGAGTAGTTGCATAAAAGGTGTGTAAAGCGAAGAGGTGGAGTGACGCGAGTAGAACGTCGGAGTAACGTAATGAGTGGGTGGTGCCACCTGTCGTTTTTTCTTTTACTTTTTATTTGTACTTATTCATTCATATATTGTGATCGCAGCAAGCATTCACACATTGTGTGTGCAACATGCTAAGTGGAGATAAAATAAATGCTACTTTTCTTTCAAGTGTTAGCTGTGAAAAACGTGTCAAACTCTGAGTGTAAGGTGAGAATGCAAAGTATGAAGGGTATATATGTCTGTCGCTCTAGTCTAAAGGACACAACTTCTTTTTTTTTGCGTCTTGTACACATCATCATCAACAATATATTCTAGGATGCCTGTTTACGAGGTTAAAGCTTTTCCAACACATCTAGGTTCTTTTCAGTAAGTATTTACCTTGTTTACGCGTATAACCATATTTTATAATCTTGAAACCGTAGAGGAAAAGTCACATGTGTGGTAAAGTATTTCTATTAGTTAGAGTTATGAGTTATTATGTATGCTTAATAATGACAAAAATAATTTGTATCCTTACATTTCTTTTTCAAATATTCATGTTTTCATTATTTTTCATTTATAAAGGTCGAGGGGTAAAAATATATCCAAAAAGGCGGACAGAATGCATCTGTATAAAGTATGTATTAATGACTACATAACACCTCAATACTTTTTCAAGATGTCAAACTGTTTGGAGGCCATAATGATTGCCAAGAGGGAGAGAGCTAAAGCATCAATGGTTACTAGAATTGTGGAACGACCAACAGACAGGTTATTAATGGTTGACAATTGTCATTATTTACTACACAGAAAGTTTAATAGGACAGTAAAAGATGAATGTTATGGATGTAAAAACCATAAGTCGGAGGTTAAATAGCATGGATGCTACTCCGGCAAGGAAGAACTTATATCTATGTATGGAGAGTGGGTATTTTCCAGGATGTCTGTCAGTGATATTTGGAATGAATTTACAAGGGTGTGCCATATTTGACGTTGTCAATACCCTGAATGTGAAAGAACTGATAACATATCTTTTCAATAAGGATCATAAACGTGTATTGGCTGACGAAAGCAAGACCTTTCCAGTAGAAATTCTATAATATAACTGTGAACAAAGTAAAAATGTTGAAATTGTTATTTGTTCTCATAATAACATTCATCCTGAGAAAATCACTAGGTAACTGATGAGGGAGTAGTGTATATTGAACTATTTTTCTACCTATGAAATGACACTTGAATAAATGTGCTGAAAAAAGAGATTTGGATAAGGGTATCAAGGATATCAAGGTACCTAGGGGTGGTTTATCATGCTTATTTTATTTTACCCTTAGGCCGTTTTATTCTAATAACTTGGATTACGGATCCGGCGACGCGAATTTTTTTTTTGCCTATGCCCGACGAGATTTTTGGAGTATTTTACAAAAACAAATGGCTCTTCAAGAAAAATATAAGGTATCACTCATAAACACATCACATTTTGCCCTTCATATTCAGAAATTTCTCAATATTTCTCCTGAAAATGCCTAAAAATATGGTATTACCAGGCCTTTTTTTTTTTTTGGCTCCGGCGGTTGGGTGTTTTGGTTGTGAGATACGAGAAATGTGAGCCTTTTTTTCTTTCTTTTTCCTCTGCCCGACCAAAGTTGTAGGTGAAAAATCCTGTAATCCATGTAATCAAAATCAGGTGGCCTTATTTTTTTTTAAATAATAAATTAAAAGGATGAGAGTGGTAATGGTGTTGCAACTGGTGCCTCGTCTAAAGTAGTCCTTTGATAAAAGATAACAGAATAGAGACCATTTGTTAGCGTAGAACAGCTGATATGGTTCACAAGTTTGGTCTCGGTCAATACAGAAAAGACAGCAAGGTTAAATTCGTATCTGATCAACTCGAAAAACACAATACATAGGGTCAGTCCACTATAAAAGGAAATTTCTTTTTAGACGTTATGTAATAGGCGACATGGACATCTTCGAGGTTGAGTTGGTTTTCCCCAACGGGGTGGTTCTCCACCTCTCCATCACGATGTCGAACGGAAGGTGGGTAATTAATTTTGTGTTCACGGTGGTGGAGCCAGGGGGGGGGCAGAATGGCTTCTATGGTAGGTGAAAGTTTACTGAGCAAAAAGTTGTGTTGACACATGTCAATATTGTTGTTATGACGTGTGCAAAAGTTAAAGGCGTCACCAAAAGGTTGGTTACCATGGTGACGGCCGTGACGGATGTCAGTTTCGATACATCGATGCATATCCAAGATGGTGCCGGGCTGACGCGACTGGTGGGAAAAATCCAACCAGGCGCTGTGGCCGGCGTTCTTTGGATAAGTAACGGTGCATAACGTGTTAACTAAACTTATCTACTGTTGTCACTTGATGTTGTCGTGGGTGGATAAGTGGTTACGGGGTGAACTGTATGTTATTGAGACTTGGGGTGTAAGTGGGGGGCCCCAAGGGGGGCGGGAGGTTCTGTAGGGGGATGGTGTTGTGGGATGGGAAAAAGGGGATCCCCACATCAGCTTCATCACCGACCTCTCCGGTGTTGTGTCCACAGAGGGCCGAGGACGATCATCACATGAATCTAAACTAATTAGTTTTATGTAAAAAAAGAAGGAAAACTCACCATCAAAAGTGTCAGTGACCCTCTCAGCCAGTGTAGGATCAAACAGGTGGTATATATCCTTTGGTGGTTTGACAAGAAACACCCGTTTCCTTGGGGATCATTTTCTCCATTGAGCGTCAAAATGGCGGCCGAAAGGTGTGGTCAACAACCGTGGAGGCGTCAACTTTGGAGGTATGATTGAGATTCTTGCCGTACAGAATGTTGACCAGGGGGAAACTAAAAGGTGTTCCTACCCAGAGTGGATCTTCAGGACGAACTTTGGGGTATCAAAAAGGATGGATCCTGACGTTTGTAGGATCAGTGCCGGAGGCACCTCTGGGCGAAGGTCTTAAGGCGGTACAGTGTTACTAGGATAAACACAAAGTGCACCTTAGTATTGTACCTTCCAGGTAACTGGATCCGTTCCCTTGTCTCCATCGGAACTGTGGGTGTCGGGGGCAATAACCAGTCATTGTTGACATTCTTAATCATCTCCTTCAGCTTCGTCAAAAACGATTGTGGTTCTACCACGATTGGTGTACTGTGAAGAGTGATGAGCTATGTCAGGTGTATGGTCACATGATGCATGTACACACACACGGCAGGTGAGCACACAGCAAAGGATAACTATGATTGGTGACAACAAGTGTAACCATGGTGAAAACTCAAAATAATATCCAAGATGTGTGTTACTGAGTCTGTGGACAATATTGAAGATTTATCATGGATACCTGATGCAGCATTGTTTAGGGTGAGTACATCCTTAATCAGTGCTAATATTTTTTGATTATGTAGGGCTTTAAAAACAGTGGAAATTTGGTAGACTTAAGACGGTGGGGTGGTTGTATATAGACAATCTCTGTACTATAAGAAGAAGTTGTAGAAAATCAAAGGTGAATTATATTGTGTGGTGGTATTTGCAAAGTATCAGAGTCAGGTAATGTGTCTAAAGTAAGTGATAGGTGAACAAGGGTATAAAATTCATAATATTCTCACTGAGTGCATTGAGCCATTTATAAGCTCGGCATTCATCATTTAGAAGTGAAAAGTTAGTAAATCTAAACTAAAATTGAAGAGGAAGGGCCTTGGCCAAGGAGTATGACTGAAACTGTAAAAACGTCACCATGCTGTAATTTTTTCAACCCTGGAGGACCCCACTCCTATTACAGAGGTATATTTTCATAGTCCATCTACCAGTCAGCTCCCTATGTTATAGCTCCATAGACATCCTACTCAATTTCGACATATTTCTATAGTGGATAACAGCACCAAAAAAGCTGAATAACTATGGAAATATATCATAATAATATTTCCCATTCTCTTTGCTAATAGAATGATGCACAAATGGAACTGTGTCTATCAACACATTGGAAGCTGTAATCCAGTAACCAAGACATCAATATCTATTCAGACATTTCTGGTAAAACTACTTTGTTAACGACAAAAAGTGTAACTGACATACCTCTAATTTTGGGCAATGATGAACTACTTTCTCAACCACCATTTGTTCCAAGCATAATTTGCAGTTTTGCTACATATAAATGAATGGGAGCAAGAACACAATTACCTTTTGGAAGTTCCCACTGTGAGATATAAAAGAGTGCACAACCCACCTATCTCAGACAATTTGCCCACAACTTACTCCTGCTCTGTGATTACCAAACTTGTGTCACCCAGGTGCTAGTAGTACTCCAAGTACCCTACATGGGGTAATAATGGTATTTTCTCTGTTACGCCTACTAGTAATACTACTACTACTACTATGACTACTACTACTACTACTACTACTACTACTACTACTACTACTACTACTACTACTACTACACTACTACTACTACTACTATTACTACTACTAGTACTACTTCTACTACTACTACTACTACGATCATCTACTGCAGTCTGCTGCTGCTGCTACTACTACTACTACTACTTCCTACACCTACTACGCTGTTGTACCTGCAACTACTATTCTACTACTAGTGTTGCAGTTGCTATTACACCTGTTGCTGCTGCTGCTGCTTCGCTACTTCTACTGCTTTTATTGTTACTGCTGCTGCTGCTGTTGTCACTGTTGCTGCTGCTGCTGCTCTTACTACTAGCTACCACTGTCGCTGCTGTTGTACTTACTGCTGCTGCTGCTGCTGCACATGCACATGCTCCTGCTGCACATGCTGGTGCTGCCGCTGCACTTGGTCCTGCCACTGCACATGCTTTTGCTTATGACCCGCGTGGTGTAGCGTTTACTATGCCTGCTGCTACTGTCGCTGCTGTTGTACTTACTGCTGCTGCTGCACATGCACATGCTCCTGCTGCACATGCACATACTGGTGCTCCTGCTGCACTTGCTCCTATCACTGCACATTCTCCCACCTCTACTCATGCTCCTGCTTCTGCTCCCCCTGCTGCCACTGATGCTGTCAAAGGAGACAGCAAGAAAAATCAGGACTCTTTATATAGTTGAGAGAAAGATCTGGATCCTTCTCTCCCTCGATCAATGAACATGGAAATGGAAAACTGCTTTTTGGAATAAGTGTATCAAAGTGGGATAACAGGTGTAACAACTGTGGTAATTACCTTAATGTGACTTACATGTATAAGAGGATTATGGATGTTCAAAGTCTGTATACAAAAAGTACAGGGGGGATACAAAAAGTACAGGGGGCAATTGACAACAGAGGGAAAATATAATCTTGTAAGAGAAAAGTCAAAGTGTTTTGATTGGATTACTCACTACCAAAGGTGTGGGGTACACAGCAGAAATGGTGGACACATACCCACCTTCCCGCCTGCCTGCCTGCCTACCTACCTACCTACCTATTACATGTATAAGCGGATTATGGTTTGTTAGGAGATTGAGACATTCAAAGTCTGTATACAAAACTACAAAGGGTGGTTAAAATCTCTTTAAGTCTTTTATCTTTTCCCTCTTGGACCAACCACACTTAATGATTCTAAGGGATCGATACCTACAGCAAACGGCAGGTGAAAATGGTTGCTAATCCTTAATTAGGTCACTATCTCATTTGCATAATTGACCCGACCCTTGATTACAAACAAGGGGTCACGTAGCTACACCTTGTGTTGTTTACAAACAAAGGGGTCATGTGACCTCACTCATATTTTTATTTTTAGTAAACCCACCCCTGTTTCAAGGGACAGTTGTGTTGTGATAACTGTGGTTGGTGGGCTTACAAAAAGTTAGAAGCTGTGATAATTACCTTAATACGACTTACAGGTGTAAGGAAGGGTTGCTCGTTAAATTTTACCCTGGATGTACTTAGTATATTTCTCCAATTACAAAAATTTTTATTCTATAAACCAACTCTCTTTGTTACTGGTACGAAGCAGGGCGTAACAAGGCGCATAGAGTAATGGTGTTGTAATACTATTCTGGGATTGTGGGTCATTGCTCCGCGCCGCTGTTGCCCAGCTGATCTACCAGCTCCCTCCCCCATAGCGCCACCTATGGTGCATCCACATAACTATCAACTACGTATATTCATACATTCGGCTTTCAGTTATCGTCACATCCACAACTTCTCCTACCCACCCACACCGGTGATCTAATTAACCATTTGTACCTATTCATTAACTCCATTTTATGTTCATATTTAACTCATTTTAGGCCTAGGTGAATAAAGCGTTCAAAGTCTGTATACAAAACTACAGGGGGTGGTTAACAACAGGGGACAAACACCCTACCAAAGGAGGATCAGATCCTTTTAAGTTTTTTTATCTTTTCCCTCTGGGATCAACCACATTTAATGATCTAAGGGATCTATCTATGGGGAGTATCCAACTGAAAAAAGGAATCTTGGTGAGATTAAAGGTGTTAGAAACTGTGATAAATATCTTAATGTGGCTTACAGGTGTGAAACAATGTCTCATTAGGATTATGAGGATCAAAGTAAAACATTGAGGAAAGACACTGTGACAAGTGTATTTTGTGGGATTACAGGTGATCGCTTTCATTCTGTGTAGCGATATCAAACAGGTGGAAAGGTATTGTGATTTGGTATTTACGACCCATGTGGTGTAGCATTTACTACACCTGCTGCTGCTCACTCATACTTTTTTTTAATCCTCACCATGAGTAAAAGACCGACTACACTCCAGCTCTTGAGGGAGATAAAAAGAACCATGGCTTCAGCTCCTTTTTCTACTGTTCAAGATGCTACCGCAGCTGCTTTTGCTTACGACCCACGTGGTGTAGCATGTACTATGCCTGCTGCTGCTACTGCTGCTGGTGCTGCTCACTCACACTTTTTTTTAACCCTCACCATGAGTAAAAGACCGACTACACTACAGCTCTTGAGGGAGATAAAAAGAACCATGGCTTCAGCTCCTTTTTCTACTGTTCAAAATGCTACCGCAGCTGCTTTTGCTTATGACCCACGTGGTGTAGCCTTTACTATGTCTGCTGCTGCTGCTGCTGCTGCTACTGCTGCTGCTGCTGTTGACGACGTGCTACTGTTGACGGTGGGTCTTATACTATGTCCTTACTAGCTACCGATGTCCTATGGTTCTGCTACTACTGCTGCTGCTGCTGCTGCTGCTACTGCTGATGGTGATGCTGCTGCTGCTAATAGTGCTGCTGATACTGCTGCTGCTGCTGACGATGATCATTATCACCCTCACGCTGGAGAAGACTGTGCTGGTGCAACTATAGCTAACGCAGACACTGACGATTGCAGTAGTTACTTGTCATACTGTTGCAAGTTAATGGGAAACACCATGCATGGTAAAATAATTTGCAGCAAAGAAAAAACACAACACTGTGAAAATAGCCTAGAGGTCGAACCTTTGATGGAAATAAATAGATACATCAGATGTGTTGTTCTTTAAGGTATCGTTGTTAAACCAAGGTGTTCATAAAGTGTTCGTTTCTAATGCTGTATTTGATTCATTGAGTGTGTGTTTCAAACGTGTATTTCAAAGAGTGGATGGTACCACCACAGACAGAGCTATAGTGATATATCAATTCCATGTCGAGAACCTCGTCAAAAGGTAGTATATGTTAAAATCAAATAAAAAATAAAATGAGTTCCTTCGTTAAGTTTATTTCCAGTGGACCCACATGATAACTCATAACTCTAACTAATAGAATACTTTACCACACATGTGTCCCTTCCTCTATGCGTTCAAGGTTATAAAATATTGATATACTGGTAAACAAGGTAAATACTTACTGAAAAGAACCTAGATTCATTGTAAAGGTCTTAGCTTCGCAAACAGAAATCCTAGAATACATTGTAGTGTCGACCGAATGTTGTGTAGCAAAGTTCCTTACCCCGGTGTACCAGCTGCTCAACTGAGAAGTATCATGTCCAGACAAACCGAATGGAGTACTTGGTAAAGTTCTTCAGTGGATTTCACTTGTAAATTTTAATATTAGTGGACCCGCATAATCGGGTCACATGACCTAGACCATTAGCCAATCAGAGACCTCCATTTGGAAATCACTCCACAGGGGGTCTAGGTCACGTGATCAAGGGAGCGTGGTCTATTATGCAAATGAGGTCTCATTAGCATAAAGTGGCATGGCCCATTATGTAAATGAGGGGTCAGGTCACATGACCAAATGAAGGACTCTGATTGGCTAAGGGGGCATGGCCTATTATGCAAATGAGGTACTAGGTCATGTGGTGATCATGTGATCACCTAAGTAGGTCAAATGGGGTCATGTGACCAAATGGAGGCCTCTGATTGGCTGCATCTGGAGTGAGTAATACCCTGTAGTTAGCTATAGTCCCGTTCCGACACACTATATACTACTCACATGCATCTTGATGATCTTGATCAGAATACATACGCATGTGCACTACACTTTAAGTTATTTGGACTTGAATAAAATGGCACGAAATTCAGACGTGTCAATGTCTCGTATGTACCTTAATTACTAAAAGCTGTCATTTAACAAATACCTGTAAGGATGGTCAAATTATCAATACACAAGAGACAGTTCGAAAATCTTGAGCAAATGAAGCCGGCATTAGGTTAAAATGTGAGATCAAATTAACGATGCTTTTCTTTTGGTATGGCCATTTACCTGATGCAAAGAGAATCAACGGTTACGATTGCCTAAATGCCAAATTACAATATGTGACACAATTTAAATACCTGCTAACATTAATGATTTTCCTCCTCCATGAAATGACTCTATATTGAATATATGCCCAATGAGGTACTTCACAAGTGAAATATTCTTATAACAGGATCAAGAAAGAAGTGGAGGCGTCAATAAAACAAGAAAAGAAATATGTTGGCTATGTGCAACTGAACCACTAGTAAAGAAAGTAAGCACTGTCACCAGCAGGATGGACGTTTGTCACACAGGGAAGGAAATTATGTATAAATGATGCTGCACACTCTTTCTGAAACCATGGGTATATTATCAAACATCACCAATTTCAAAGGGCGTAAATAGGTTACACTTTGAAATATTAGAGTAGAGAGCGAAAGAAGATATATAGCTGCTGATATAGTACACCTCTAAACGAGACAAAATAATTCCTGTAGATCTTTTTCTCATTTCCCCAATTATTGAAACACGTCAGAGACCTCTGCCGAGTCTTTAAAAAGTCTCTGACGTTTAAATTCCTTAAGGATTTAGTTCACGATTTGGAGAGATCCCTTTGTCTTATCCTATTGATGTAGGTTAGCCCGGAGCACACCTCCTGGGGAGTTCCTTCTATCTAAAAAGAAAGTACTATAGATGACATATTTGGGATGGGGCACAAAGAAGTGTAACTTCTGTTATCTTTGGCATGGAACATACACGACATCCTCAAAGCAGATCAGCTTATGGGTCCGATTCACTTCACAAAATTCTATGAATATGCTGTAGCTAGGACTAGGGAATATAGAACTCTCAGTTTATTGAAGATGGCATGTCATTTTTACAATAATCTTAAGGCCAAATCCCACACCGTGAAAATGGTTGGGAAATCGTTGTGAAATAGGATATGTGGGTGCTTAGCCGATATTGGGGTGGTAATATCGTCTAGGGAAGGCCTATAAAGGCTAAGAATCCCTGTCAAAGTGCTGGTATTTAGGGAGTATAGTACATCAAAAGTTTTTGATATTTTCTTCACAAAGGGCTTGAAATCTCTGTGATAGATTCAAAATCCCTGTGATTTAGAAGAAAACAACAGTTTCTAGGAAATCAGAAGAGGTGTGTATTTGATAAATCAGGAGCCAAGTTCCACATACTACAGTCATAATGGGGTTCTGCTTGTGATTTATGCAAGCTACATTTGTTTATGCTATGCAGGAGACCATTGCAAAACACAGAAAATAGTCAGAGACAACTGTGATTTTAATATTAAATACTCTATCTCTGTGAATCATTCTAGCAACTCATCTGTGCAGTAATGAAAATCACAGAGATTCCCCTGCTACTATCAGCTAAAGTCAGATTTGGAGTGGTAAGATGTGCAGTGAGTACCCTTGTGATTTAGGAAATTGGCAAGGGTCCAATGTTGCCTATATCCAGAATCACAGACATTTCAGACCCATTTTTCACGTAGTGGGATTTAGCCTTTATCCCGAGCTTCCACTTGATATTACAGGGGGAAGAGACCTAACGATGTAATCTTGAATATATGGCCGTGACACGGGTTTACTTTAAAAGTGAATGTGAGCGCCCACCCCCTCACCTCTTGCACTAAAGGACAAATCCTAACAAGTGACCCATTTTCAACCACCCTTTCTTCCCTTTCCCCTGATTTTTTTTCTTCACCTAAGAAGAGGAATATATACATATTCACATGTGTTTAAGGGGGGGGGGGTTGAGGATTAGGGGAGGGGGAGGGATTAGGGAGTGATCCAGCGAGGTATTCCAGCCCCTACTCTTCGAATTTTAGTTTCCCCCTCTATTTTTTTGGTTCAAAGTGTCAGGCTGGATGAGATCTTTGTGTTACATAGGGGTTTTGATGGTCCCATATGAATATTTTGGGCTCCAGGGGGGTAAAATGGGCCCAAAATTGTCTGGGCAAAATTGTGTCTGGGCGAATGACATTTAGGGGCCTAAGTTACAAGCCATATTGGGGGCTTCATTTCCTACAGAAACAATCATCATACCTCCATGAAAATCTCAGGTCCAGACTATTTCGACCTGTAGATTAGGAAATCACATTATCATTTATGTCAGATGTGTCCTTGCTATCATAAAAGAAGCATACTTATAAGAATTATTTTTCATGATTCTGGGCACATGTCTGGGCGAATGACATGTGAGGCCCCATATGCACACTTTCTATGATTTGTGACCTTAAAAACATTATGACCGCCTGGTCAAGGGGTTGACAAACTTATGATCCCCCCTCAAACCCACCAGCCCCCCCCCCCCATTTGAAAAAAGTGATCACTCCCTTAGTCGAGTCTGGCGGATTCTGCTCTCGGTTAAGGTCTCATACAAGGAACAACTATAATGTGCTAAATCAACCAAAACTCAGATACTACCAGGATATCCAGGGAACTTTAACCCAGGACGTTTGGTGAACTGTATACATGTAGATATAGTCCTGGAAGAGTGATCCATTACAGTGTTATTACTGCTCGGGCCATATAAGAGCTACTGATGGGAGAACCACTCACCACTCTCAGTCGGTGAGGTGAGCTGCTCTTGTCTCCAGAACCTGATACTCCATCTCCAGGACAGAAACATCGCAGCACACAAACAGAGACCTTGACACGGTCAGTGTGAGTAGAACATTATCAATTCCCAGTTTACATATCCTCTTGGCTGCTTAAGCACTTTAGTTTTCCACGCATGCATGTATATATATATATATATATATATATATATATATATATATATATATATATATAATCCCACGTGTATATGCATAGTGCAGCCCACATGTAATGTACACCCCCCAACTAGAGTGAACCCTGACCCAGGGCAACTCCCTGGACTAGATTTGGACCATTTTGATATCTATTCAATGTAGGATAACCTCGCCAATGATATGCACCTTGACTTCAGATGGATTCCATAATAAGAAAGTATGATCTGTTTGGCCTAGCACTTAGCATATCTTGTTTTGGGTACGTTTTTACCCACAGAGGGTTTCTCTGCATGCAAGGATATTGTTGTTATTCTGTTCCAGTAGCCGGGCATTTACCAACTGGTCACAGACGGTGCTGAACAAAAGTAGAAAGATGGTAGGTGAATATTTCACTACTTTATAAATTAACATTTAATTGAGGACATTATGTGGATGCAGCTACAGGATTATCTGATAGATCTGATTTGAATCCATTTGAAATGAGTAGGCATAAACTAATGTTCTACCTCAATTCAGAGGGACATACTTTATATAACCAGTATGCCACCACACCTGTGGACTCTAGCACAAAATATGATGTCAATCATCTTTTATGTTAAAGGCGATTTGCAACTAGGTTTTTCTCAATGGTCAAGATATCTGAAAGGTCATACTGTATCTTCACGAGGACCAATACAAAAAGAATAAAAATATTTCAATGAGTTATGTCAAAAATATAATAATTATTGACCATGTTTTAGGCTAGTGCACTGAGACGACTGAAGACATCCCGTGGAGAGCGGAGGAGACGACAAGTGAGTGCTGCGGAGGAGGCCCTACTGTTTGCTCCGGGAGGTGATTACACACCAAACCAACAGACCTCTCAGAGTGGGATAATATCCCCAAGTGGCAGCACTGATACAGCCAATGTAAATATACATTCACTTTGATTAAACTAACTCTCTATCATATTCATTTCCTAATTTTAGAAAATCATCGTCCTATTGTATCTGGAAATGCTCACTGGCTTCTAGCAATGATAACAGGGCATGTATTATATATCCAAACGTGTATTATGAATCCGGACCCCTCGAGGTTCTTTAAAAAAAGAAAATGCTAAAATCGATTTTCACTGTGGTCAGAAATATATGCCAGTTGTTCCTGTGATCACGGCACAAGTTGGCATATTGCAGTTGGGTAGTTTAAATAACTTCCTAATCCTTTGTTCACATATTTTACCTGTAGGTGGCTCCACTGCTGGATGATGAGGCTGAACATAATCTAACGGCACTAGGACAGATCCGCAGACAACGAGGCAAGACACTGCACAAGATCAATAAAGTCAAAAAGTCCATCAGACAAAATACTGTCTCTGAAACAGAGATAGAGATGCAAGATGTGAATACAGAAAAGGTGAGGACCATTCTGTTTGAATGGATACACACACGGTCAAACCACCATGTAGATATACAGTAGAGTCCTTGTCATTCTGAAGGTATAAAACCAATGTAGCAGAAGTAAATTCTGCTGTAGGTACAGCTGGCTCTACTGCCTACTTATAGGAGTATTTATAGTTTATTTACAATTGCGTCTGAGAATGTAGAAATCGTTATAAGCAATTTACTTTTCTTTTACTCTTTGTCTCGAGAAATAGTCACGTTTGGGCGAACTTCATTCCCCTTATTGTTCCACATATGCAGGACCGTTTCTAAGAATAACTTTGGTGCATTAGATAAAGGATGGACATGTGTACCTTTTTTAACTTGAAAACCATTTCCAGGGCATTAACCACAAACTATAGGATGTCTGGACAACTACAGAACCCTGTGCCATATATGTTAGATTCTTGATATATGTATCAGTATAGACACTGATGTTGAAACATGACTTTGATGTGCATAATCTCTAGGTGTGGGGTGCTTTTTTTTCTGCAAATCCGGTTTCATGATGTATGATGAAAACAACTTGGCGTGGTCCTCTGGTATCATCATGTTCCGTAAACAGTTATATATATATTTCCCATCTACAGTCTTAGTACTCGGCTTACATCAGATCGGAAAGTAGTCGGTCAGGGATAAACCTTCAAAAGCAGAGTTAAAAAATAAAGAACATGGATATATTATGCAGTGGATTCAGAGAGAGAGAGAGAGAGAGAGAGAGAGAGAGAGAGAGAGAGAGGGAGAGCGAAAGATATTCAGATATATAGGTGGGGCAGCAGCGAGGCAGCAGTTTCAGAAAATGACAAAGAGAGACTATAGCAGAGCTTATGTGAGAGTCATCATTAACTATCTACGCTCGGAACAGACTTAGAGGAGGCAGGCTTGGGTAATAAAGTTTATTATTTAATAGTGATAAACTTTGAAGGTTGTATTTAATAGTGACAACCATGAAGAATGAAACATAAATAATAATAATAATAATAATAATAAAATACCCTAATAATATGTATGATAGAGTAAAATAACAATTGATTGGATAATATTTGGTTTAAAGAACAATTTGTGATTTTGTGGAGTGAAGAATGGAATGATGAAAGATAAAAATTTTATATAAAGGTGTGGGTGGGTGGGAAACGATGTGTGTGGGTGAGAGGTGAAGCGACGAATGAGGAAGAGGTGAGTGAGAGGTGAGGTGAGGTTATGGTGGAGAGTGAGGGTGAAGATGTATGGAGAGTGAAGGGCTGGGCCGAGCGGGATGTTTGAATTAACACTCGCGGTAGTTAATGATATTTCATTACCCCAAAACGGGGCAATGACCTAACCATTAACTATCTACGCTCGGAACAGACTTAGAGGAGGCAGGCTTGGGTAATAAAGTTTATTATTTAATAGTGATAAACTTTGAAGGTTGTATTTAATAGTGACAACCATGAAGAATGAAACATAAATAATAATAATAATAATAAAATACCCTAATAATATGTATGATAGAGTAAAATAACAATTGATTGGATAATATTTGGGCCAAACCTGCCAAGAAATTGTGAAGATGAGAGAAGAGGGATGGGTGGTGGGAAAGAAAGGTTTAAAATAATAATCGTAATGGTTTAATGAAAGTTCATTGGTAGATAGCATTGGAGATCATCTTTTGAATGTAGGACTGAGGGTGCCTGTAGATATAGTCTTTATATGAATCTGATGTCCAATGTCCAAATACTTGAATGTCCTTGTCTATGCAACCTGCCCGGTGTGCCTCAGTAGCAGCGGCTTTCCTAAGGGAATGAAGGCTAAGTGGAGCCTTTTTCATGCCGAGAGTTTTTAATGTCTTCTGCCAGGTCCCGTTCATGTGTGATGTGGGGACTGCAAGCCTTGAGTCTGGGAACATGAACATGGGGTCTCTGAGTGATCTTGTTGGAGTATCTGTTATGACTGCTTTGAGTGCTGTCACTGGGCAGTACGTGGGCGGCTGTATGGCATAGATGTGTATGTCCCTTATCTGGTCGTACTGTTGTAATGTTTTTCCAGACTTTATGCGTACCATGCCAAAGTCCGACAGGAGCCTTACATCTCCTCTTGTGAGGTGGTATATATAGCTGTAGGCTGCGACTGTTGGGGGAAGCACCTCCCCTTGGCGAAGTGCTGCATGGTATATGAGGAGTATCACTGCTTTGTGTATCCGGCCAAGTGGAGTGTCTTTGAGTGTGGCCAGGATGGACCTGAGGTAAGTCATTGGTACGGGTAGCTTTGGCTGTGGGATGAATGACTTGTCCCTTTTTACCGCGTCGAGGGCTGCCACTACTTTTGGGTGGAAGAAAGGCTTGAGATCCACCCCTATGTAGTGCATGTGGCGCCTGATGTGCGCCATTTTGTTGAGAACTGTCCTTGGGCACCTGGACGAGATTAGGGAGTATTCTATGTATGCGGTCATCTCCTGGTACGTGGGGAGCTCCGGGTTGAACCTCATACGGTATGCAAAGGCGAGGTATCCCTTCATAGTTGACTTGCGATTTTTGATGGTTCCCGGGGCCCTTGCTGTGTCTTGCCGGGAGAGTGCTCTTTGCTGCAGTGATCTGAAAACCGGATCTGCAAAAGATTGAAGGTTGGATCTGCCTTAGGAAGTAGTCACAGCCATGTATTATGTTCATGCCTTCAATATGGATTTTTGAAAGGGCCCTATCTCTGTACTGAGAGCCCAAGTGGGCCCTACTAAGATCATCTGCAAAGTTATTATGGGCGCCAGGAATGTGATCATATGTAATGGTTATGTTGTACATGGCCTGCATCATCCAGGCCGCCCGGGCACAGTCCAACAGTATTTTGTCCTTCCCCCTCCCTGTCGAGAATACCTGAACTGCGGCTTCATTGTCATAATATACATGTATATGTCCCCCTCTGTCCTTTGAACCCACAAACGTATGTAAAGCAATGACTACGTTTGCAGCTTCAAGGTGACATATATTAAGTACATGGTCGTCTCTATGTGATACTTGACCAGCGTAAGCCGAGGTGCCATTGGATCCCCCTACCCCTGATGGGCAGGCGTCCACATGTATTGTCTGAGTGAAATGAGAAGGTTTAATGAGGCCAATGCCATTCCATTGTTCTGAGAACTCGGTAAACCAGCGTAGGTCTTTGCGTACTTCATAATTGAATTTTACATAGCGGCCCTTAGACGCCCTAAGAGCATCCAAGAGGCGACCTATAAATAGTCTGGCTGGGCCTATGCACTTTGCAATGTGCAGAAGTGCCCCAAGAAGACTCTGGAATTGTTTTCTCGAGACCGATCTGCAGTTTGCCAACCTGTGGACCTTGTCCTTTACCTGTGCAAGCTTGGTAGATGGTATAGAGAGTGTCATGTCGGTCGAGTTGATTACAATGCCCAGCCATGTGACCGCCGGAGATGGTTCTTGGGCCTTGTCCTTAGCCTCTGGCAGTCCAAGGTGCTGGAGTAACTGTCGTGCATATTGAAAGTGTTGGTGAGCGCTGTCTTGATCTGGGGAGACAATAATTAAATCGTCTAAATACATTCGACTATAAATGTTCTGTTTTGCTAACATGGTAACTATTGATTGAGCAACTCGTTGCATATGGCTGGCGCTTGCTCTGGCGCCAAAGGGGACTGACTTGTCTAAATAGAACTTTCCAGCCCATTTGAAGCACAATAAAGGCCAGTCCAACACATCAGAATTTAGATTTTATAAGCTCTCGAAATGTCCAGACTAGAGAGAAAACAACCTGGGCCTTGTGCCATTATCTCCCGACTGACTGCCTCTACAGTCGGGAGGCTGTGAGTTTGAGTTTTGCCTGCAACCGTGTTCTTGAAAATGAATGCATTTACTGATTTTCCCTCGGGAAGCTCATATCAGTGATTATTCTGCGTTCATCAGTATCCCGCTTTGGTCTAGTCATGAGTGGGGAAATGTGTACCCACTCATTGAATGGAGGCTGAATGAATGGCCCCTCTAAGCCATTGAGCGACATCTCTTTTTGAATGAACCCGTTGACATGTTTAGGATATTCTAGTGCGCTACTGTGATTTGGTGTGTCATGATTGTCAGAGGCTGGGCCCAAATAGCCTAGTGGAAAACCAAATGTGAGATAGTCCAACAACTCTAAGTGGTCTGGAGTATCATCAAGTCTGTTTTTCCATTCCGTCAGGTTTAACTCTTCCTTTACCAGAGTATTTTAGAGGAATTTCTTGGGTTTTAGTTTATAACATAAACTCTCAAAAACCATTGGAATTATGTGAATATTCAAATTAGAAGGGAAATGGTGACCGGTTAAGCTAGGCTAATCAGTTAGATAGAACAACACCTGAGTTTCCTCTATCTAGTTTAATTAATGAGATATATTATCATAAATGTGGTGATATGATGAGAAAAGTTGATCTCATGAGTTAACTTCAAACTGCAATATCTCAGCACTCCCTGTATCAATTGCAATGATGTAAAGTGTATATTGTAGTAAATATTTTGTTTAGCTGAAATTTTGGCAGATAATCAATTTTGGAAGACATTCTTTTTCGGTTACCATGGCAACCCAAACCATGCACAATCGGCATTTTTTCATACCTGTTGCCATGGTAACCAACCAAAATGGCCAATAATGCATCAAAATATCCAAATATTTTCCATGCCATTTTGTTGAGCATGAAAAAATATACAAAGTCAATTTTCACCAAAAAATTAATACTTTTTGACATTTTTCATGATTTTTAGCCTAAATATTGATTAAATCTATAGAAAACTTTTAGGGTAGTTTAGGAATTTGTCTCAAGTTTGTAAAGCTGCCATGCTAAAAGTATAAGAGATAGAGACTAACTGTTTTAATTCTCTTGTGAACTCAACTCAAGCTAGGTCTAACAAAAAATTCAAAGGGTTTCAATGGATTTTGTGGAAGTTATAGTGTACTCAATATGAGCCAAAAATCGGCAAAAATCGGCCAAAACTACGCATTAATGCGTAGTTGGTAAAGGAAGAGTTAAGCCTGTGGGAAGTGGAATGCGGGCTCCGAGAGCATTTGGAATACCGGTAGCCCTGACCTTTTCATAAGTTTCGGCCATCGATGCATTAACATAAGTAGTGTTGACATGTGGCCAATATGATTGTCTATGGGCTTTGAATGCATCTGGGGTAATGTCAATTTCTTGATTGCGAACATCTTCAGTGCACATAGCTTTAATTGCTTCAAAGTCTATACTCACACATGTTGCTGTTGTGTCGACACGCTGCGCGTCAAGTTGCGAGTGCTGTGGCGGAGCGTGTAGCCTTTGTGAGGCAGGGACAGGCGGGCTGTGGTATCTATCAGTAGCCTGCCCGCGTTGTAGACTGTCCTCGAGTGTATATTTGAAGTCTTGTGGAAGTTTAGCGGTAATTAACTCCAACCCACTAAGGTCGAAGCATGATTCCGGAAGGTTGGGGCCGCCATGTTTGGCCCGAGGGCCGACGGGAAGGGGAGACCCGGGCCGAATGACGTCATCGTCTCCAAGATGGCGGCGGTGTTGTTGTGTCGTGCGAGTGGCCATATTTTGACCGCTAATAGGGGTGACGTCACAGTGCTCAAGATGGTGGCGGCCGTGCTTTGGTGTGGAGGCGGCCATGTTGCTGTGTGGTGAGGCCGTGACGTTGTACACACCAAGATGGCGGCGCCCATGGTCGAGAGGCGTCGGGTCGGCCAAGGATTGATTGTGATATAAAAACCGACGATCTCGAGGATTTACAGAGTATATGTAACATGGGAACATATCCACAGTGTTATTGTGAATGGGCCTGTCAAACTGTGATCGACCGCCGTTCTGATGTCTGTATTTACGATCGCACCTGTTTGCTGGGTGAGTGCACAGCTTGTCGGCTTTGTCATGACAATATGAGCAGTAATGATACGTGCCTGCATGATGTGTCCTGTGAGAACAGCCCTGATTTGAATTGAACTGGTGGCAAAGTTGACTGTATGGGACTGACTGAGCTGACTGTTGTGACCCGGTAACTTGAGCACGCTGAGAGTAAGGGACGTTACGGTCTGTTTGGATAGGCGGGGCAAAGCAATACATGTACCGTGCCTGCTGGACTTTATGCCAGTCTGCCCATGCAAAATCATCCCTCTCTACACTGTCAAATACGTGCTGTGACCAGGTAAGTACCCCTTTCCAGTCCCTCTGCTTAGCGTCTTTTGTAACATGTGATAGATGCTCCATCATGTGTTTATAGTTTTCAGGGGGGTATGCGTCAGTGCGTCTTATAAGAGTGGTAAGTGCGTCGATATATTCGAGGTCAGTCATGGTATTTCTAACATCTAACTTCTGTTTCAGCGTAGTGCAGCCCGGGCGGTCCAGATACATGTATGGCTTAGCAATAAGGTGTTTTTGAAATGGATTATTCAGAAACAATGCCTTACCATCTGTGGCCTGCGGCTGGTAGGTCTCCTTGAGAATCTGCTGGGTTATGAAGTTAGACGCACCAGGGAATGACTGTAACTCCTTCATAGTGGGATACCTGACTGTATCGTCTGGCTTTAGATAGTTTTGTGTCGGGGGGCAGGCAGGATTGAGGTCTAACTGGCGTGCAGCGTGACCACGTCGTGGGGTACTGTGTGCCTGACTACGGTCCCTAGATAGGTTAGAGTCAATAATAAGGTCGAGTTTGTCATGTATAGTGTCGACCTTCTCTCTAATATTATTCATATCCTGCTCTAGGACTGAGACCCTGAGTGACGTGTTAGACCTATTGGAAGTGTCATTTGTAGTATGGACGGTAGTATCATGGCGAACCCGTGTTTTCTGCTTTTGTTGGTTTTTCTGAGCAGGAGGTTGAATAATAGGAATGTTTAATACGGGTTCTTCTTCTTGTTGGGGCCTTAGCTTATAGGGGTTTTTACCCAGTGGGCCTTGCTTGCTAGCTGATCTCTTCGGGGCTTTACCTCTCTTCACCGCCGGCGGCTTTGCAGGTGCCATGTTGTTGGCAGGAAAGAATATTATGTGGAATTTAATCCAGCTCAATCCTTAGGGTATCACAGATAAGAGTTCATGAAATAAAGGGTTTTGTGTAAACATTGAGTGATACTTATTAGTGAGCGGTGTATTTGTAGTGTATTCCAATGTAGTGCAGGAGAAACGATGTGTGTGGGTGAGAGGTGAAGCGACGAATGAGGAAGAGGTGAGTGAGAGGTGAGGTGAGGTTATGGTGGAGAGTGAGGGTGAAGATGTATGGAGAGTGAAGGGCTGGGCCGAGCGGGATGTTTGAATTAACACTCGCGGTAGTTAATGATATTTCATTACCCCAAAATGGGGCAATGACCTAACAATACTATTATTAATGCGACAAAGAAAGTGTAGCACCCTATAAAAACCATCATCCACTTGGTCTCTGTCGTACTATTGAGCCATACATTTTCTATATAAATTCCTGCAACAGAGGCCTAGTGGACTATCAATATTAAATCGATATTCCGCTAGGCCTCTGTCACAGAAATTAATATAGGAAATGCATGGCTCAATAGCCCGACAGAGGTCAAGTGGAATATATAGGTTTTCTGTCGGCGGTGACTACAGGGACCAAGTGGATTTTGTGTATGACACTCCTCCCTCACTGTAAAACAAAATCATGTCCCAGTGGTACACACTAAAATGTTTTTATGTCATCTTTTCAATATATCCGCAAAATCTAATTGTGCCTTATACCCATAGTCCACTTGGCATCTGTTACCAGAATTTATATAGGGTTTGTATGGTTCAGCCGTGTGACAGAGGCAATGTGGACTATGGGTATTATTAGGGGGGGGTACTACATTATTATAGTTATAGAAATAATGACCATAAGAAAACATTTGGGGCACACAATAGACAGGTCTGAAAGGCTGCTTTTAAGTTTATATTATGTGGAAGATGTGGCATAGTTACTATCACCAAACTATTTTATCATTTTAGGCCCCTGGTTCCAACGGTGAGGACTCGAAGCACGTGCCACAGAAGACAACAGCCATAATTAATTTGCAGAAGGAGTCTGAGATTTTAAATGAAGAACTGAACAGCACAGATGCTACCCTCCAGTCTATTAGAGAAAGGGTAAGCTTATGTTTTCCTTCGTGTTGGAATGCTAAGATAGTAATTGTGACCCATAGAAAAGAACAAAAAGAAAACAAAAAAAAACAACTGGCCCTTGACTACAAACCTTACCGATGATTTGGTTAACTTATTAGCAGAAGAGCATGATGTCGTCCCAGATTCCCCCCTAAAACTGGCCAGTATGTAATCATTTGGTAGAGAGCTGCAGCAAGGAGTTTATTGGTTCCAGTACTGCAGGCAATAAATGAGATCATTATGAGCAGCATGTGATGGTTTTAATGTTGATTTGAGGCATGTGTTGTTGTCAAGGATATTAAAATAATCTTTTGGACAGTATAATACACACAGAATCTGATAGTTCATAAGAGGGTATATAAATCGTTAACCAGAAACAGACGTTATAAATGATTCTACTTCTATTTTAAAGATTGCAGACATACCAACAGTTCGGGCTGAAAGGAAGAGAGCACAGAACTCTACTATGAGGCAGCAATTCATTGAGGACATCTTTACCAGGTAAATAGTGATTACCGTCTCTATATTATATAAGCTGGACCCACATCTAGGTCACATCCTGAGTTTTTATGAGGGAGTTTTAAGTCGCACCTACGGCTCGAACATTGCTTACATTGATTCCATTCTATGTTATGAAAACCGCATCTATGATTATTATGAAACCCCAATTTTTAAAGACCAATGCTACAAGATAATATACCAAAGCCAATTGGTGGCAAATTAACAAAACCCATTAATGGTACCAAAAAGGCCTGTCATTCTGGTTTATAATATAGATGAATCATGGCGGGAAACGCTCCCTGTTGAATACTGGTATTCATATAGAAGAGGGGTTGTGGGCATTACCTAGGTAACTTCCGTGAAGACGACAGATCGACATATTGGACTTGTTCGTGTAGGGAATGCTGGCGAGATAAAAGGGGGTGGGGGGGTAGATTTTTTTATAAGCCATTTGTATCTCCATTGGATGTCATAGTTAAGGAAAAAATAATGATTTTGAATAATTCATAGCTTTTTAATTTCAAACGTGACCCCCATTTTGGTTTTTCAAAATTTTTTATAGGTGTCCTCTTTCTATCCAGAGAGTCTTATAGAAAAATCAGTAGAGGGGCATTACCTATCAGGCATACTATGACAAAAAGGGGTATCCCATTGTATAGTGAAAGCATTTTACACTTAAATTGTGATACTCTAAAGGTTAGCATCATTGATGTCATATATAATTGCTTTGTCGTTTTATATTAACAGTGTACGTCAAGGTAACTTGGAAAGCCTGAAAGTACGAGTGGCAGCATTGGACCTGGAGACTGCTTCTGACTCTGGACTGAAAGAACTGGAAGAGCCATGTAGCCACCTCCCCCTCCTCCATGTAGCCCTTATGTGTGACCAGGAGGCAGTTGTCAAGTTTCTTATTGAACATGGTGAGACTTAGCAAACAAACTTTCTAATTTCACTTTTACATGTTTTCTCTATAAACTAAAAGTAGGGAGATACAAATGTATTCAGAAGTACGTTACTGTTGATAGTATCAAGAGAGAAGGGAACAACTAACCAAAAGTCTAATAGAGGTTAAATCAGGCATGGCTAGCCCCCTTCTGTTAGGTACCGGCTCCATCATAAACGTTACCAGCATCTACATAGAGAGAACAATCTCTGTTAATGCAACCACATTTATTTTTCTGAAGAAAAAAAAATGAAATAGATAATGATATGTAAAGTGAAAGTTGTAAGCCAAGCATTATAATAATGATTCATACAGCTGATGCATAATATCCTTAGCTCATGTCTACCCACTTAACTATGTGGAACGTAGAAGTGTTTTGGAATCATTGTGTCAGCAATGTATGCTGAAGTTATAAAAGCAAACATGCCAGTTTCATTCAGAACTATCACTTTGTTTTAAACAGGTGGCCGGGAGCTCACTACTCTGAGTGCTGTCAGTGGGGGCTGTGACAAGCTAACTCCTTTCTACATTGCCGTTCAGCATGGCAACTTCAATGTCATCCGTCTTCTCCTTGATTCTTTCAATGACAGTACAGAACGTGCAAAAGTGATCAATGAATTTGTCACCTATACAACAGAAAAAGGGGAGGTAGTCGATGAATGGGCACTGTTTAATGTCATCAATGCTGCTTATCCAGCTGAATTTAATGAAATTAGGCAACTGTTTGAGTATCTTATTGAAAATGGTGCTAACCTTGCAAATCAGAATTCATATGGTAACTCACTTCTTCATTACATGGTGATGCAGTCTAATAAGGATGACTGTCAAAGGGTACCTTTCCTGAGGAAAGTCCTCACTGAGATCATTTGTCCAGTCATTGGACTATGGTGGGAAAAGAAGATGGATGCTCAGGAAATCAAATCTGTGCCATTTGGGTGTACAGACAGTAAGGTCCAGGCTATGAAGTACCTGTTGGGGGTGAAAAACAAAGAGAATAAAACTCCGTTTACCCTAGCAGCAGAGCTTGATTCACCTCTGTTTCTTGACTTCAGCCAACTGGAAAATGTCATGAGGTTCCCTGACCCAAAGCTTGGACGTTTCTTCCACAAAGCGCAAACATATGATGTTACTGAATCCAACAGCCTTGACCACACTGGATCTTACAAGACAGACTCTGTCCTGCACATCATAGCACACAATCACCTTCATTTGTCCAAGGCGGAGGTCAAGGAGGATCTATTGATGAGTGAGCCCCTGCACACCATCAGCAAATTGAAGTGGAGTGTGTACCGGTTTGCCTTCTACCTCCTAGCAGTGTTGCACATCACCCACATGATAGTCTTCACCAATGTAGTATTCACCCACAACCAAGGAAACAGAAGCTGTCTGGACAATGATCATACTAAAAGGCCAACTTATGATGTTGCTCACCATGTAATCTACTTTGGCTTCCTGATTCTCCCTATCCTCTATATTGTATCTGAGATTGTTGACCTTTGTTCTGTACGAAGGACCAAGGTAAAGTGCCCAGCACATGGTAATGTGATGTTCCGATTGATTGCATTTGTATTCTCAGTTAACACTATTGTATGGTACATCCTACATGAGTTCATACGTAGGTGGCTGGCCCCACAATTTGTCTCCATTACCCTCCTCCTAGGATGGGTCTTTGTCATATTCTTTACCCGTGGCATTGTTCTCCCCTGGCGTAATGTCCAAATTGGGATGTTCTCAAGCATGATCCATCGCATGTTCTTCTTTGATGTCATCCCATTTGCCTGCATTGCCTTCTTGATCCTCATATCCTACTCGACAGCCTTCCATGTGATTGTATTGGATGATGCCATTACCTTTCATGCATTTAAAAATTATGGTGAGACACTGTATCTGATGGTGAAGTACTTATGTGGGCTCCCGAACCCACAGGATTATGATCCAGGGGCTAAGAATGTGTATGCAAAACTCCTGCTCATCACATATGGCCTCATCACTGTTGTGTTACTTATAAACATGCTCATTGCATCAATGAATACAAGCTATGAGATGATCAAGTCTTCCAAGTTTAACCCCATCTACCGGCAGAGACTGTCAATCATGTTACTGTTTGAGCGCCGCCTTCCAAAGTTCATGCGTAGAATGACCCAAACTGAATACACAGTGAAGAAGAACCCAAGAACAGGACAGCAGGAAATGTTCCTCAGGATTAAGGGTCATTAGATATGAACACCGGATTATGTGACAAAAATTGTGACCAAGCGAATTTCTAGATTTGATAAAAAAGAAGTCTATGAGTATTTGTACTGCAGGTACATGTTAAGGATTCCTGCACCTTTCATTCTCAGACAGATTTCCTTCTAGTTGATAAAAAGTGATATTTGTAAACAATACTTCTTGCTGTAAATAAGTCCCTAACATGGCAGGAAGACTAGACAAATGTGTGAAATGAATAGAGAGATGACAGGTTGACGGAATATGGGAATGGATGACTCTATAGAGTCCCAAGTAAGGATGGGTGGGGAAAGGGAGAGGGTATTGATAATGAGAAAGGATTTTGGTGTACTTTGCTGATAATGGAATACATATAGAAATGATGAATTTCTGAAAGAAAAATTAGAAACTTACGAAGTTAAGAGAGATGCATTTACTTGTATAACATTAAGGATATATGAAAGGATGTTTTGGCTTTCATTGATTGATTAAGTCCCTGATAGAAACGAAAGCCGCAGCTGCAATTCATTTTATCTAGAACCATCAACATTCTAACTATTGAATATTCAAACATATGTATTACTCCCGAAGCTGACATATCATGGGATTATTGATTAGGTTTATCAATTCTGCTTAAATAAAACATGAAATGAACGTATCGTTGGTGTCTTTTTGTTGATTGATAAAGTGTCAAGACTTAACACCATGATCCCAGTGACTTTGAATTTGGAATATTTCAACAAAGCCTGGGTGGACGCTCTGCACGGTAGATTGTGCCCGTCTGCTGCTCAGGTGATAAATCGATGAGATTTATATTTTAAGTCAAAGAATAAAATAATAAATTAATGGAAAAATAGGGTATCTAAAAAGCTAAATATTACAGGAAGAATAATGCATTCTACATGTCTCTGCATGTACTATAAAAGTAGTATATGAGGTGACTGGTCGTGTGTTGAATCATACCCTACCCATGGTCAGAATACATTTTGTGTCAAAATGCATTCTTACTACTCATTACCCCTCTTTCTCATCCTCTTTCACAAGCTAAGATATATCCACAATTTTGCTCAACTTGTCGCACCGACTCTTGTAGCCACATCCCAAGCCGCATCAATATACTTTCTCAAGTCTCTTGATTTTGATACAAGGGAATTGAAAAAAAAAACTAAAATAAGTTGAAGTTTTAAACAGAAAAATTAAGAAGACCTATAGTGGTTCATCAGCAACCTCAAGGGAGGAGAGGTGGGGGAGGGGTGAGTGGGGTACTCAGTAGTAGAAGCGAGGGACTACCGCTATAGTCTAGAGGACAGTGCATTCAGTGTGACGTCCCCGGGGCAGAGTTATAAGTGGTAAAAGGAAGTTCATGAACTCCATATCCGGGCGCCATCTGAGCCATATTCTGGTTGGGACCAGGTCTAGCTCGGTACTGCTACTCACATATAGTGTGCACCTCGGACTGAGCAAGTCCTCCTCACAGAACCTCGGTAATAATGTATTGCAGAGGGTGTCATTACAGAGGACTATCATAAAGGAACGTCATGCAACGATCCCTCCTTAGAGTTATCGTGAGCTGTTTATCTCTACGTGAGCTGTTCCTCTTTGATTGAGCTGTATATAAAAGGCACACAACTGAACACAGTACGACACAGTGAGTATCGGTTTAAACATTACAAGATTATCTTTTCGTTATACCCAGAAGGCACAGAACATTGAATCAACATGATTAAAAGTTGTGTGATCCCCAGGCAAGCCCCTCGAGGGCAATTGATTAGGGATGCATTTTACAAAATGTTTTTAAAGGGAAATGGGCACCGTTTGAACCGAGGGTTTCGAACCCTAGATGTACACTTAAAAAGGTGAAGGGTTCTTAGCATGGGCTACGTATTTGTGTGTTTTCTAGGCCTTGGGGTATACCTTAATTCCCTTTTACCACAAAATGGGTGCTAATTTTTGGACACCATCATAAAGGTTGAAAGCGGACAAGAGTTCTCTTTCTCTGTCTCTGTCTCTCTTTCTTTCTCTGTGTCCCTCTATCTGTCTTTGCCTTTGTCAGCCAGTCAGTCTCTGTCTGTCTCACTCCGTTCTCTCTCCCTCTTTCTCTCTCTCTCTCTGTCTCTTTCTCTTTTTCTCTGTCTCTGTCTCTGTCTCTCTGTCTCTCTCTCTTTCTTTCATTGTTCCTTTCATATTTTCTGCTCATATCTATTTTCTTCAATCAGCAGCCGTTATCCGCTGTCACCAGTTTCCTTGTTCTTGCCTAGAATAGTATCATGTGTCATCTGTGGTGAGTCAGACATCTGAAAATGAAAGTTAGATTCATATACATTTTGGAGTACTCTTAGAGAGAGATGCTAATCCCTAACGCTGATTCAACTTTTGTACATCGGCGTCTCTGTCTGGTATAGATCTGACATGTCTTACAATAAATAACAAGGACAGAAAATAATGGACATGAACTTACACAGTGTATATAAACTAGGTTAATATGATAGCCCTGGCATGGGTAGATATACATTTGCTAGGTTAAGAGCCGCCTTCCCACAGCAATAAAGAAAGAGGATGTACATACCTATATTCTCTCAAGGGATGGGCAATTGGAGATATTGTGGAGCACCCCACAATGAGGGAATTCGGGCGTATTTTGTCATTGTTGGATCTAACAATAAACGCCATTGGCAATGTGAATATGTCACATTCACATCTAGATTGCATTGAAGGAGTACTTGACAAACTCTAATTTCTTTTTGCACTGCCATTTACTCAAGTCTTTATCATTGACGTAATGTTTTAGATATTGAATTAGACCTCTATAAAGTCTGTCTCAGGAATATGGCAATATTCGAGGCTCCACTACGCGATTTTTTTGGCACATTCTCACTTACTGCTATCCCTATAGTGCCTAAGCTATAGCGTGTTGACATTCCTATATTGTAAACATGAGATTCAAAGAGTAAACATGAGATTTCAGGGGTCATTTCTTGGGTGATCTCTCTCCTTGTGTGCCATATTTACAAACTAACCTGCAACCTGCATAGACTCTGTGATTGGGTGGGAGTTCAATATATGAACATCAACACAGCAAAATATAAATAACAACATAGCAGTCACACAAGGCCAAATCCCACAACGTGAAAATGATTAGAAAATTCTTGTGATATATTGTATGTTGTTCATTAGCCGATGTTGGGCGAGTAATATCATCTAAGGAAGTCCTATAACGACTAAGAATCATTGCCAAAGTGTTGTTATTTCAAGAGTGCAATACATCAAATCTTTTTGATATTTTCCTTACAAGAGTCAAGAAATGTCTGTGATATACCGAAATTCCCTGTGATTTGGAGGAAAACAAGAATCTCTAGTAAATCACAAGAGGTCTGTTCTTTTTTCATTAATCAGGATCCAAGCTCCACACACTGTAGTTATAAGAATGTTGTACTTGTGAATCAAAGTAGCAGTTAATCAGTACAGTGATGAATTTAACAGACATTTCCCTTTCAATACCGGCTAGCAGTGGGATTTGAGGATGGTATGGGTCGTATGGGGACCCTTGCGATTTTGGATATTAACAAGACTCCAAGGCTGCCGATATCCAGAATCACAGGCTTTTCAGACCCATTTTTCACGTAGTGGGATTTGGCCTACAGATTGCAGGGTCTTATACTGTAAAAATGAAACCTGTCTGATATTGAGTTGCAGAGAGGCATCAGTGTGAAAGTCTGCAATATTTACATTAAGGCCAAATCCCACAACATGAAAATGGTCAGGAAATTGTTGTGAAATAGGATATGTGGGTGCTTAGCCAATATTGGGGTGGTAATATCGTCTAGGGAAGACCTATAAAGGCTAAGCATCCTTGTCAAAGTGCTGGTATTTAGAGAGTATAGTACATCAGAAGATTTTGATATTTTCTTCACAAAGGGCTTGGAATCTCTGTGATAGACTCAAAATCCCTGTGATTTAGAAGAAAACAACAGTTTCTAGGAAATCAGAAGAGGTGTGTCTTTGATAAATCAGGAGCCAAGTTCCACATACTACAGTCATAATGGGGTTCTGCTTGTGATTTATGCAAGCTACATTTGTTTATGCTATGCAGGATACCATTGCAAACCACAGAAAATAGTCAGAGACAACTGTGATTTTAATATCAAATACTCTATCTCTGTGAATCATTCTAGCAACTCATCTGTGCAGTAATGAAAATCACAGAGATTCCCCTGCTACTATCAGCTATAGTTGGATTTGGAGTGGTAAGAAGTGCAGTGAGTACCCTTGTAATTTAGGAAATTGGCAAGAGTCCAATGTTGCCGATATCCAGAATCACAGACATTTCAGATCCATTTTTCACGTAGTGGGATTTGGCCTTGAGATCGTACACAAACCCTTTCCTATATATACAAATAGATCTCTCAACATTCTATTTCTACCTTGAAATGATAACAAACACTACTATTTAGTCTGTGTTTGTGTCCCATTTGTGAGAATAGCTCCGATTCTCTGCAAAGATCGCGTAGTGGAGCCTCACCTTTCTGGAACCATCGCTTTTAAAGACCTCACCAAAGAGCCTTTTTTTTGTACACAATAAAGGGAACTTCTTCCTAGTTTATACAATAACCTATTTACACTATTGAATACCATCTTCTGAGGTTCAAATTATCTTCAAGTTTAGTGGAACAGTAATAGTTAATATAGATAAAATCTGTATTTTGTGATTGATACTTGTTGATAGTCATAATGACAACGACTTTTCATGGGACCTGCTTAATCAGGCATCATTGGCTGAATAAATCAAGTCGTACTTGTATAATAAAAATGTGATTTTTATGAAATTAACTTAATAAAGCCAATAAGTGTAATGTGCCCCCGCCCCCCCCCCCAAAAAAAAAAGACCAACAACAACAAAACAACGAAAAACACAGGACATGGCACATGAACGAACTACTAAATAGGGTAACAAGCAAAGCTTCAAACCGTGTCTGTCAAAGACCAGACAGTTGTGCTGACCCTTGGTCAAAGACTTGTCATTTTCCCATGTCCCCAATGGGTCATGACTCACTAGGCGTGTTATGGACCATATGAGGGCTTCTCAGTAAAGGAGAAAAAAAAAGAAAGAAGCTGATCATATTTTATCACTTCCCCTCTGCTATCAACAGGATACAGCTTTAGACATTTTCGGCAATATATATATGTGACACGATCTGCGAAAAGGGGGCTTAGTGCAGGGTTCAAATTATCTTCAAGTTTAGTGGAACAGTAATAGTTAATATAGATAAAATCTGTATTTTGTGATTGATACTTGTTGATAGTCATAATGACAACGACTTTTCATGGGACCTGCTTAATCAGGCATCATTGGCTGAATAAATCAAGTCGTACTTGTATAATAAAAATGTGATTTTTATGAAATTAACTTAATAAAGCCAATAAGTGTAATGTGCCCCCGCCCCCCCCCCCCCAAAAAAAAAGACCAACAACAACAAAACAACGAAAAACACAGGACATGGCACATGAACGAACTACTAAATAGGGTAACAAGCAAAGCTTCAAACCGTGTCTGTCAAAGACCAGACAGTTGTGCTGACCCTTGGTCAAAGACTTGTCATTTTCCCATGTCCCCAATGGGTCATGACTCACTAGGCGTGTTATGGACCATATGAGGGCTTCTCAGTAAAGGAGAAAAAAAAAGAAAGAAGCTGATCATATTTTATCACTTCCCCTCTGCTATCAACAGGATACAGCTTTAGACATTTTCGGCAATATATATATGTGACACGATCTGCGAAAAGGGGGCTTAGTGCAGGGTTCAAAGACCCCTTTTTCCAGTGCATGTCACATATATATATATATATATATATATATATATATATATATATATATGTGACATACAATATACTTATAAGCTTATAAGTATATTGTATAAGTGTTTATTACTGAGCTAGGCGAAAATTAGGAAATTGGAGAAAAAATTCTTAATTTTTCAGCATTTCCAAAATTTTCGCCGATGCGTAATTTCAAGAGTTTCCAACTCTTACTCTAATTTTTTGGTATACATAAGAATATATATTGTACCAGTTTGTACACAGAATTCGGTGCAGCTAGACCTATATTTAGTAGTTATAATCATGCTGCAACTGATGTTTTTAGAAGGTTTTACGGCATCTTTGATAAAAACTGACATGTTAGGAGTTTGATCCTTGAATGAAACTTTTTAATAAGCCAAGATATAGGGCTATCAATAAAAAATAATATTATTAAGAATTACTGAGTTTGTTAATTCCAGACCCAGGCCCCCCATGTCCAGTAAATCTTGGAATGAGCCATATATATATATATATCAAAGTATCATACATCCCTTTGGGAATGTACCAGCAAGTTTGGAATTATAGTGGAGGCTCAACTACGTGATTTTCGCCGAGAATCGCAGCTATTCTCATGAAAGTACACACAAACACAGCATATATAGTGATATTTGTTATACTTTCAATGTAGAAATTGAATGTTGACAGAGCCATTTGTTTATGTGGGGAAGGCTTTGTGGGTGATCTCAGGCACGTTTTTGTTGACACAGATGTTTTTTTTTTACTAAATCCAGTTGGTCTAATGTAAACATTGCAGACTTTCACACTGATGGGTCTCTGCAACTCAATATCTGACAGGTTTGATTTTTACAGTACAAGACCCTGCGATCTGTGTGACTGCTGTGTTGTTATTTATATTTTGCTGTGTTGATGTTTATATATTGAACTCCCACCCAATCACAGAGTCTATGCAGGTGCAGGTTAGTTATGGCAATAAATATGACACACAAGGAGAGAGATCACCCATGAAATGATCCCTGAAATCTCATGTTTACATTTTTGGATCTCATGTTTACAATATAGAAATGTCAACACCCTATACCTTAGGCACTATAGCAATAACATTTCATGAGAATGTAGCAAAAAAATCGCATAGTGGAGCCTCCACTAATGTTCTATCATCCATTTAAGACTGCGATGGCACATCAGTTCTGCACCAATTATATGTCAATAGTGTCCTCCTCTATCAGATTTATTTCGGAGGTGTTCCACTTCAAACTTCGATATGAGTAAATTTCCTTCACTAATTATCACTACTGCATATAAGCCGCACCAAAACATTGAGAATTATACAAGATCAAAAAACAGTTTTCCCGATTTCAAATGATTATCCATCTTTAATAATGCTTTATCAGAGTCACACTCAACATTGAATATGGCTGAAAGAGTTTTTTCTAAGTGATGATGATTTTCTCCCTTTAATAATTTAAAAGAAAATGAGGAGGGGGGGGGTTAGAAAAATAGTGATCAAAATTAATCAAATGTCAGAAATGCCATGCAGTATTGACGATAAGGGAATGAACATAGTATATCATCTTAGATATTCTGCATTTGGACACTAAGCTCTTATCAAAGGGTAAAAAGAAACAATTTTCATCAAAATAGTATGTATACAAAAGGCCAAATGAAGGAATGTTTCAGGTCACCCATGCATTGAGAGAAAATCTAGAAGTCTAACAATTTAATTTGATAGTTGTCGTAAGGAATTAGAGGACCACAATTATTCAACAATTATTCTTAAGTGTTTTTTTTAGTACCACAATACCCTGTGTACAAGGCGCACCCAGCGTGTAAGACGCACCCTGAGTTCAGAAACGTCCTACAGGGCACACCTGGGGATTTATGTTGAACACTTAAGTACTGATCTAACCTTTTTCTGCTTCTAAGTTCTATAGTTATGCTCTTGCAGTATATCCTCCCGTATAAGGTTTATATTGTATACATGGGGTATTACGGTAAATTTAACAGTCAGTAATTAATTCAATCATAAATATTGGACAACATTTTTTGTTTTGAATTCACTTTATTTGTCAGAATTTCATTTCGTCATACATTATTGGCAGTAGAAGCAATAGTATTGATAATCACAAGTAGTTCCAAGTACAGAATACAAACTGTTCAAGTTAATTGACAAGAAACAAGTGAAGTCAATAATATTATATACTGGGTTTCAAATAGTGACAAAAAGAGAAGGCAGAGGACCTCATCCCCACAGAAGTGTTTGGGTTGTTGCTTCTGGTCCTACCTGACTTATAAATAATATTAGAAACTTATGACACTTTGTTATATAAATACTAATGGAATGGAGAATACATGGGGGGGGGGTAAGTCGTGAATTAGCTCTAACAATGTATTATTTTCATTGAGCAATTAACGTACACACAACTCATAATATTGATAAATTAATCCTCATCATAGGGCAATAGGGTTTTCATTAGGATAATTGTATCATTTTTAAATTTATTAAATTCCAGAGTGTTTCTTCGATCCTTTGACAAGGAGTTCCAAGCAATAGCACCATGGAATTCTACACTTCTAGCATATGAAAGACAATTTGGGGTAATACATTTAACAGTGGGGGCATCATGTAGACGAGTAGTTAGATTTCTTTTATCTCTATACACATCACATTTCGATCTGTTGTACATATAATTTAATAAATGAGCATCTCTTCTATCGACCAGCATATTCACTCCAGTGGTATTATGTACATATTTCGTATTGGTTAAATGTGGGACTTTTAAACAAATTTTTAAACACCTGTTTTGAGCATATTGAAGTGGGTCCAGATACTTGTCGTAAGTAGACATGAAAACAATATCAGCATATTCCATATAGGGTAGTATAGTTGCTTTATATATTTGTATAGCTAATTTGACATCTAGATATTTTCTTAATAGACATAGTTTGTATGTCTTATAGGCTATAGTTTTAACTTGGTTGCTTAAATGTAAGTTGTAGTGTAGAAGTGAGTCCAATATAACACCTAAGTACTTATAGCTAGGTACCACTTGTAGTAGCTGCTCGTTGAGTTTAATGTTGGCAGTTAAGGTATTTAATCTCCTTGTACTAGAGGAGAAAAACATAATTTTCGTTTTAGAGGCATTTATAGATAATTTATTTTGAATACACCAGGTTTCATAAGCCTCCAAATCACTCTGAAGATATATTTTTGCATGTTCAAAAATATTTTGAGAAGAATATATAACAGTATCGTCAGCGTAAAGTCTAACCTCGCAATTTTTCACACATTTAGTAACATCATTGACATAGATTAAAAATAATAGCGGACCCAAAATCGAGCCCTGGGGTACGCCACATAACACTTTAGCTTGCTCAGATAGTGATCCATTGGCTATGGTAGTTTGATATCTATTTTCTAAATAATTTTTGAACCAGTGATATGTATTCGATCTAATACCATAGTGATGTATTTTGGTTAATAGAACTGAATGGTCTACAGTATCAAATGCTTTCTTGAGATCTATAAAAGCAGCCACTGTTGAGTTGCCCACATTTAAATTCTTTTTAATGTCATCAGTAAATTTTGCTAATGTATCTATAGTACTAAATCCAGATCTGAATCCACCCTGCTTCGGTGTTAGTATATTTTCTTTTATTAGGAATCCATAAACTCGGTTATGTACAATTTTCTCTATTAGTTTACCTGGTAAAGGAAGTAGTGAAATCGGTCTATAATTGTTTACTAATTTCTGATCTCCCGCTTTAGGTATTGGTGTGACCTTTGATATCTTCCAAGAATCTGGGATACAATTTTGAGCAAAAGATAGGTTGAAAATTTTGACTAGTTTAGAGGGTGCATGTATGAAAACTGTTTTTAGTATAGATGTAGAGATATTTTCAATAGCTGAGGACTTAATAGTGTTTATGTCGTGTACCAGTTTAGCTACTTCTTGTACGTTGGTTTCAATATTATCAATTTGGTTCATCACATGTTCATCGTAAGGTTTCCATGGAATAAATAAGTTTTTGGCAAGCAAGGGACCAATATTAACGAAGTATTGGTTGATGAAATCAGAAACTTTTTCATCTTCAATTGGTCTATTATTGTTCTCGTGGTCAATTAGTGATATTTTATTTGATCGGTTAGGGTGACCCCGTAGAACATTATTAATGGTTCGCCAGAATTTTTTATGGTCATTCTTATGTACTTCCAGTTGTTCCTTGAAGAAATATTTCCTTGCTTTATTTATGATTTTGTTAGCTTTGTTACGTGCTTCCCTTAAAGATTTCCAATCTTCCTCTTTACCAGAGCGTCTTGCTTTCCAGAGTTTGGCATTTTTTTCACGTATAGTCTCGTACACATCTTGGGACATCCAAGGGTCCCTATATTTATTAACCAAAGATTTGTGAACTGGGCAGTATTTATCTAGGATTTTCCTTATTGCTAATTCCATATGAGACCAAGCACAGTTAACATCATTGGTATTATTAAATTCAGTCCAATCATAGGCATCGAATTCTCTCAATAGTGTAGTATTGTCTAGTTTGGAGTATGACCTACCGGTTATATAGACCTTTTTAGTTTTAATTTTCCATTTCTTTCTTACCAAGAACACTGGTAAATGATCAGTTATAGTGTTATTACAGACACCCGTGTAAATATAATTCATTCTTACATTGGTAAAAATCAAATCTAATATGGATTTTTTCCTGGTACCAGACTTAATTTCCTGTTTTAAACCTATACCCTTCATTTTGTTCAACAAATCGTGGACTAGCTCACAATCTTCAGTAACATTGAAGTTAAAGTCACCCATGGCTATAATTTCATATTGGTCTTTATCATCTATAGTAGAGACCGTCTCAATTAGTGTATCTATAAAAGCAGTTTTAGATCCATCAGGGGGTCTGTACACATTAAAAAGTAGGATAGGTTTCATATGGTCTTTAGTTATGGTTATACATTGAAGTTCAATATTAGAATCTGAGCGGAATAGTGTGGAGAATTTATCATAATCATGACTCAAACTCTGTTTGATATAGATACATACACCACCACCAATTTTGATGTTACCTTTTTCATCTAGGACTTGTCTATCTAGTCTATAACGTGTGTAGCCAGAAAATTGATAATTTGTTTCGTCATCTTCACTTTTAAACCAAGTTTCAGAGAAGGTAAAAATTTCAAAATTTGCAGGGTAGATTTCAGCACAGATACTAGCATAATTACATTTGAAACTACGAGCATTCATATGCATCAGTCGTAGGCCCTTGGTACCTGATAAGTCATTCAATAATGTGTGTTGCATAATATAGGTAATATTAGGTTGAACAGTACAGTATACATTGTTACTGGATGAATTTTATATTTACAGTTACAATCAGAGCCCCCCCAGGCTCCATAGACATCTATCAAAGTATTAACCACAAAAGGGGCATAGGCCTTAGTGCCGCACCCTCTACCGGTATAGTACATTTTCATCGGTTGATACAGGTGTGTTGAGACGTAGCAGCAGCATGACAGCGGGTAAAATATGTGTATGTGGGGAAGGAAGGAAACAAGTCTATATTAAATATAGTTAAATAATATATATGTAGATGTGATACATAACAGAGCAGACTCAGGTGTAATTAATTCCTTCTAGCGTCTTGTAGCCTAACTTCTTCTGATGTTGGTAGTGGATCTTCATTTGTATGCTTATACCTTATTTTCATAAGCATTTCCCCCAGCTTATTAGAGCATTCATGTTGGTTGTGGGCCACATTTTTAATGGTTATTTGGTCCTTCTGCCCTAGGTGGAAACCGATGCCATAGGTGTTGTGGTAGGTGGCCTCGTAGAGGTATTTTCCTTTGGAGTCAGTCAATGCTTGAAGTAGGTTAGGCTGTGCAAATTTTATTTCAAGTAATCTGCTCATGACCTCTTCATCAATGTCATACCAGTCATTGGAGATGTTGCATTGTTTAGCTGCAAACATGCTGTCCATAGGAGTCTTAGCAGCAAGTACCCTTCTCAGAATGTTCACCTGGTTACTAACTATGCATTTCTTAGCATAGTTCAGAGGTTATGGTATACCTTTAAATCCTCAGTGAAATCATGAACAAAAAATAAAACGACCTTTATAAAGACCCTACAGGGTAGCACCATGCCTGCTGAAACACTCACATCCTCTGGTCCGATCAGTAGACATTACACATAAAACTCGTGTAGGGATACAACATATCAATATGCAGGCCAAATAACAAATAATTTTACTTTCTTTTCTTTTCAGAAGACAGCCTGTTCCAAATTATCACACACTTAACACCCAAAGTGAAAGATGGTGAGTGACGTTGCTAGTGTTACAGAGGAAAGGTTTAATACAGCATTGAGTATTTTTTTCTATTCTAATAGTTAATGTGGGCATATAGTAGAGACTAGTGGTGGATCAAAATTTGGAAAATGGACGGGTGCACCCCGTTCTTGATAAAGTGTGAGATGCATCCTCAATTTTTGTACAGCGTTCCTGCTCAGCATCTGCCTCCCAATAATGCATAACCATAACAATATTAACATATAACAAAGTCAAACATAATGAGACTGACGAAGACACGTAAAGACATCACATAATACTAAGGTAATTATCAGAAGGTGCACACTGGTTCATTTATTTGGTCATGTCATTTAATATCCTTATCAGTATGATTATTCTTTTTTTAATCCCCCCATTATCCATGTTTTTCAGGCTAATGTGCTTAGACGGTTGAAGACGTCCCACCATGAGGAGTGTCGTCAGCGGCTGAGTGGTGCGGAGGAGGCGCTGCTGTTTGCTACAGGAGGAGATTACACACCCACCAAACACACCTCTCATGGTGCTGTAGGACCAACAAGCAGCACCCACACAACACCTGTGTGTATTAACCCTGTCTTAACGATTGGCAATCTCCATTTTATCAGATAAGGCTAACTAATGAATATGAGTACTGGGTGATCTATGTTTATTTGGCATAGCATTATTGTAATTTATCTACTTTTTCCCCATATATGGTTGAAACAAATATTTTGGCGTTTTGTCTCACCTGCTCTAATGAATTCTTATCGTAGTTAACATATATGTGGGCATAGGTGTTAAGATGCTATCTAAGTAAAACTCAGAAAAAGCTAAATAATATGAGTGATTAGAAATCTGAATTTTATTGTGTTATGAATTGAGACAATGACAAGAATTGGATTTAAGGAGTGAACAGTTTAAACGGCATGGAAGAGGAGGCAGTGGGTTCAACTCAAGGGGCAAAATATGACAGAAATTTGATGGTCCCCTTCTGTTTAGGTGGCTCCACTGCTGGATGATGAGGCTGAACATAATCTAACGGCACTAGGACAGATCCGCAGACAACGAGGCAAGACACTGCACAAGATCAATAAAGTCAAAAGTTCCATCAGGCAAAATACTGTCTCTGAAACAGAGATAGAGATGCAAGATGTGAATACAGAAAAGGTGAGGACCTTTGATTTTCATATCTAAGTTTGAATAATTAGTAATCCGTTCTTCCATTTTTCTTTTCAGTCTTTGATCATTATCATCTGCTGCCTTCTTTTATCCCTTTAGATTTTCTCCCTTACTCCCCGCCTTCCTCCTTGTACGCCCTGCCTACATGTTGTTGTGCTTCAATGGGTTTCTGCCACCCTGTCTTAGTATTTGTTAGTTTTCCTCTTACTCTCCCTCTCTACCTGAATCTCTTTGTATGCTTGCCGAATTATCTGTCAGGCAGTCTAGTTTTTGTGGTAGATTCTTGATGCATTTCTCCACAATTCCGTCAAAATTGAATTGGTTTGATTTGAGCGAATTTGTTTCTGATTCAAAATTGGGAGTAAATCGGCTCCCGTGGAACACCGGCTTTACCTATAGATGTTCTGATTATCACAAATCATATTTCATTAAGCCCTACCAAATATATTTCGTTTTAGCAGGTCAATAGTTTAGATGAGTCCAAGCAGCTACCAAAGGACAACGCAGCAATGACCAAACTTCAGAAGGAGTCGCTGGTACTGGAGGAGGAGCTGAACAACACAGATGCTACCCTCCTATCCATACAAGATAAGGTAACCTTGATAACAAGTGAAGAACACTAATGTGAATGTTCCAAAACGTGTGTAAATGGTGTGAGACAATAACATTCACATGAAAGCTTCAGTTCTTGTGATGAGACCTGTAAAAGTGTCCAAAGGGTAACATACTCAATGCTTTTGCTTGTCGGGAAAAAAATAAAGATTCTTTTACCAAAGAGTCAATTCGATGGGCTACGACATAGTGTGACACACCGAGGAACATGAGGATAAAACAGCTATAGATAATGCTAAAATAAGTTAATTGGTTATTGATTTAATCGCACATCCTCCTTTTGCAGATAGCTGAGATTCCTACTGTTCAGGCTGAAAGAATGCGAGCTAGACATCCTGCTACAAGGAAGCAGTTTATTGAGGGCATTTTCACCAGGTGAATATGGTTGTGTATGTAAATGCTTTACTCTATCCCTTATGGTTTAAACAGGCACATTCCTACAAGGTTGTCGTCAGTGTTATGACTCCAGAATTTTAGGACATCATGAAGGGTCGAGATAAGAAGGTTTTCCAGGGATAATAGCTGAATAGGATAGGGTATTGTCCCAAATGAAATGTCGAAATCTTTTTCTCATCTTTTTCTATCTTTCTGGAAAAAAATGGCCATTTAGCAAAACAATCCCTATTAGATCCTCTAGTCATATGCTATATGGTTCCCAACCCTATGCCTCACATATCTTATCCTGTGATACCTCTCTGTGTTAGCTTAGACATCTACTAAAACTCCTTTAGGGAGCCTTTATCTTTTTGCTCAAGCCAAAAGGTGTGCTTCGCCTTGACACCTGCTCGAATTGTAAATACAAAGTGCATTTACCCCAGTTGTATTATCTATTTTTGCAGTGTCCGCACTGGTGATTTAGAGAGCCTGAAGGTTCGAGTTGCAGCATTGGACCTGGAGGCTCCATCGGATACTGGACTGAAAGAACTGACAGAGTCAAGTAGCCACCTTCCCATCCTCCATGTAGCCCTCATGTGTGATCAGGAGGAAATTGTCAAGTTCCTTATCGAACATGGTAAGTCTTAAGCGCTGGTTCCACAGGCGTAACTCAGTCGGATTAGCACTAATAGGACCCATTTTCTCTATACTTTTGATAAATCATAAATCATCAGATAATGGCTATTCCAACCGATTGTATATCTGTGGAACCAGTGCTTTAGTGAAGTCTATATAGTCCATCTAAGTAGAGGAGAAGTTCTTTCAGCTGAAGCAATATAACACTGAGAAAAATAGCCAAGTAGGTATTATAGGTTTAATGAAGCAGGTTTGAAAATCAACATTCCCCTATGTATTCTATCCTTATGACAAAACATCGTGAGTAAAATAACAAACGGATGACCATCATAGAACTTCCAACTTTCTAGCAAAATATTCCTTAAGAACTTGAAACTGAATATGTCAGCACAATATCTGATTCTTTAGTTAGTTTTTATAAAGCATCAAGTTCTACTAAAGGGTAAAGGGGTTAGTTCTCAATTGATGGTACTAGCTTTGAATGCACAGATTATACCCATCTAATGTGTGGAAAACAAAGTCCTTTCACTAATCCAGTGTTCACAATTATCTACCTCAACAGGTGGCCGAGACCTCACCACACAAAGTGTCATCAGTGGGGACTGTGATAAGCTTACACCCTTCTATATAGCTGTCATGCACGGCAACTTCAAAGCTGTTCGACTTCTTCTTGAGTCATTTGATGACACTGCTGAACGTGCAAAAGTCATCAATGACTTTGTCATATATAAAGCCGACAATGGAAGGATGGTTGAAGAATGGGTACTTTTCAATGTAATTGATGCCTATTCCCTTGAGATTGATAAAATGCGGGAACTCTTTGAGTACCTTGTTGAGAATGGTGCAGACTTAGGGAACCAAAATTCAGTGGGAAACAGTCTACTTCATCACTTGGTGATTCACTCTGGGAAGGATAACTATAAACACTTACCATTTTTGAGAAAAGTACTTAGTGAAATCATTTTCCCAGTCTTTGGGAGATGGTGGGAAGGAAAAATGAAAACTGAAAAAATCAAATGGGCACTAGGATTTGAAGACAACAAATTCCAAGCCATGAAATACCTGCTGGGGCTAAAGAACAAGGAAAACAAAACACCATTTACCTTAGCAGCAGAGCTAGACTCACCATTGTTCATTGATTTCATCACAATGGAAAATGTCATGAGGTTCCCTGATCCTAAATTTGGACGGTTCTTCAATAAAGCACAGACTTATGATGTCACTGATTCAACCAGCCTGGATCAAACTGGTTCTTACAAGACAGAATCTGTCCTGCACATCATCGCACACAACCACCTTCATCTATCCAAGGCAAAGGAGAAGGAGGATCTACTGATGAGTGAGCCCCTGCACACCATCAGCAAACTGAAGTGGAGTGTGTACCGGTTTGCTTTCTACTTGCTTGCTGTGTTGCACATCATCCACATGGTCATCTTCACTTCTGTGGTCTTCACCCACAACCAAGGAAACCACAGCTGTCTGGACAATGAACACAGTGAAAGACCAATCTATAATCTCATGCACCATGTCAAATATTCTGGTTTTGTATTTCTACCAATCCTCTACATAGTCTCTGAAATTGTTGACCTTTGTTCCGTACGGAAGACTGAGGTAAAATGCCCAGGCCATGGCAATGTGATGTTCCGAATGATTGCTTTTGTATTCTCAGTTAACACTATTGTATGGTATGTCCTACATGAGTTCATCCATGAGGGGATTTATCCACAGTTTGTCTCTATCACCCTCCTTCTAGGGTGGGTGTTTGTCATATTCTTCACCCGTGGGATCGTTCTTCCTTGGCGTAATGTCCAAATAGGGATGTTCTCAAGCATGATCCATCGCATGTTCTTCTTTGATGTCATCCCATTTGCCTGCATTGCTTTCCTGATCCTCATCTCATTCTCATCAGCCTTTCATGTGATCATGCTGGATGATGCCATCACTGAAAGTAAATTCATGAATTATGGTGAGACACTCTACCTGATGGTAAAGTACCTATGTGGTCTTCCAAATCCACAGGATTATGTAGGGGCAACAGACGATGTCTACCCCAAGCTCCTGCTTATTGCATATGGCCTCATCACTGTTGTGCTGCTCATCAATATGCTCATTGCATCCATGAATACAAGCTATGACATGATTAAGTCTTCCAAGTTCAATCCTCTGTACAGGCAGAGGTTGTCAATTATGTTGCTGTTTGAGCGTCGCCTTCCAAAGTTCATCCGGAAGAGGACACAGACATCATTCACTTTGATGAAAAATCCAAGAACAGGCCAAGTTGAAATGTTCCTCAGGATAACAGACCACTAGAGGTCCCAGTGTTGATGATGACTTATTAGTCAGTTCTTAATTCATTGACATTACAAGAGTTTGTACAGTGTGTCATTTTTCTTTTCATTTAAAATTTGCCACAGTGTCATCAGTTAACTTTTTGTGCCCAGAATTATTTGAAGATTTTCCATTATTTCACATTATTCCATGATTGTATCATTTTGTTGATAAGACCATATATGTAATTTGGATCTTCTTCCTTGATAGGGGCTCGGCATTACATTTTCTTAATTCTCATAACTCAGTAAAGACTTTCAGTTAAGGGTGTGACACTACTGGTCAGGTCTGGTAACCATGGTTACCAAAACTTTCCATTTGTTGTCATTCAGTGGTATTTGGTCTCATTTGTACTATATACATCCATAATCCCTCCAATCCTGAGACTTTTCAAAGCTGATTTCCCTGCATGCATCTACATGTACTGGCACACAGGAAACATGTTAGCTCCTTAATGAATCACATAAAATGACAACTCCTTTTCAAGTTTTGACTCACTGTGCTGAGATAAAGCCAAATGGATGGTTGTATCATTAACGGGAGGTCATAAGCATTCCAAAGAGGGTCTAACTTTAAATATTGGACCAGTAGAAGTATCAGGATGAAAATTTCTTTCAATATACATGCATTTAAGCACAAAACCGCGCTTAAATGCGAGCTTGGGCATCTAGGGGTTAAAGCAAAGAGAGCTGAACTTGACTGAACGCCAAGTTTCTTGGCTATCAGAGTTATGTACTGAAGCCCTGTCTAATGAATGAAACAACGAATACTTATGTACAGATCAAACCATAAATGGAAAAGTGATGCGATATGATATGACTTGTTTGCTCCTATACAATGATATAAAATGTATAACCCAAGATGGTTGGTTTTTATTGACAAGTTCTGAATATTATTAATTTCACAAGTCAACATATTATATGTATATCTGTCACATACCTAGACAAACCTGATAATAAAACGTTGGAATTGCAGCGAATGCTTAATTCAATCCTTGAGACCTCACAGGGCAATAGTTATGAGTTATTTGACCAATATTTCCGAATTGGAAGGTAGCACTATCTATAATGAAGTTGATGTGCATTGGGCAGTGAGGTGGGTGGAAGTGAGGAAGAGGAAAATGAGGTGGAGAGTGAAATGGAGTAAGATAAGAAGGTCCAGGGCGTTGATGTTGAAGTGTGACACTAGCACGTGCAAGAACTAAGTCAGTACAATCGCCAAGCTGAGAGGCGGTGTAGAGAGCCCAGTGTGTGACACTAGTCATTTTCCTATTGCTGCCATCTATCAGAACTCTAGTAAATTATTTTCTGCCTTGTCTCATGAATAAAATCTTCCGGTCTCCAAAATATATCAGAAAATTTTATATGCAAGTATTCTGATATATGGGAATTATTTGTAAGGCTTTCATAATTTTACAGCTTCCATTTATTCTAAACCAATTTCCAACACTGCACCCTCTGTGGGTAATGCCTTGAGTCAAATTGACTACTGACAGTGCCTGCCAAGCTAGTGTTGTGGCCCTACACCACTAAAATTGACATGTTGACATGGCCATTTCTTAAAATTGGCATTGGACATGGCTATGCTAGTGACATGTGGCAGGGCCATTTTTTTAATTTGACATGTGAAATGGGACTTAGTGACAAAAAATAGGGCATATTACTTATTTTATTAGGGGGTATAAAGGAAAGGGGAGGTGTCTTTTTTTTATACATAGAGAGGTCACCAAAAGAAGTTTTTGGGGTATATAAGATGAATGCCTGCCTTTATGGTAGCAGATGTATTACAGATTTTGTCAGAATAAGTTTACTCAAAATATAGAGTACTGAATTTATAATGAAAATAGGTATTTCACTGGATAGGGCCATGATCTAGACAAAAAAGGGAATCCACATCATCATACTGGTACTCTTTTTGGATTAGCAATGCTGATGACACTGGGAATTGCTCTTGATATGGGACATGTGCATTTTTTTTTAAATCCTATGTATGACATTGGGACCCCCATCAAGGGCCCCATTGTAACCTCAGTGGTGAGCTGGCAGCTTAGGACCTATGCAGCTAATTATAGCCATGGCCATGTGCTTTGAGGACCGCAGTCATGTTGACACAGAGGCGAAGGGTTACTTTTACCCACAGGGGAGAGAGGGTACATGGTCAGTGGCAGACCCTGGACCTATATCATGAACAACACAAAGAATCTGGTAGCAGACTAGTTCTGCGCCCGTGGACACTAGTGATCAACAATGAGACTCCCTTACCCTAAAGCTGCTCCACCGAAGTTGATTTGTCCCCATTTTTGAATCAGGAGCAAATTAGCCATCTTTGCAATGCATTTCCGCCTGCTTCTGAACTTTGCTGGATCTTTTGGTAAATAATTGGGGAATCTGTGATATAAAAATATTGTGAAATTTGGTCCATTATTTCTGCTTATTCTAATTAAAATCGGACTGGTTGTTGTCAATCAGATTTGGCGAAATACCTGCTTAATGAACAGCTGGAGAACAATTATGCACGTCTCGCTATTGTAAAAGTAAAAGAGAGAAAGATGCATGTTAATTATACAGATGTCCACAGGACGATTTTTTTAATGGAAAGCCTAAAGTTAGGTATGTTAAGTAGAATTAAGTAAAATTCTCTCGTTATGGTACCACGTGCCCCAGTCTAAGTGCCCTCAAAAGATTGTGAAAGTAGGGAGACCCTGATCAGCATTGCTTTGTTGTTCTCAACAATGTGCTACATAGTGTACAAGTAAAATATAGATGTACATGTATGTATGAGAAATGCGAGCATAACCTAATCAGCATTGCATTGTTGTTCTCAAAATACTGCTACATATTTTGCAAGTAAAATATAGATGTATATGAGATATATGAGCCTGCTGGCTCTACATGTGTGGCTATGATAAATCGTGTCTGTAACTCAGTACAAAGGGAAAACTGACCACGTCCCATCATACCTGACTGTAAACAGTATAAAAACCAAGACAGGAGACAGACACCATTGGACCTCTGGTGGCCTCACACGTGCTTACGTGTACCGTTTTATCTTTGTTTTACTTTGTAAGGGAAGATAGTAAAAGAAAACGTAAAGAAAAATCTGTGACTAGAAATCAACAACAATGTAAATACACAGTCAGTGCAGGACATGTGGTTGACCTATTAAACCTGTATGTATGTGCAGGGACATCTATCATGTACCATGCACTGGGAAAGGGGATCTTATTATACCCTGCACTGAGACCCCTTTTTGCAGATCACATTAAATTTTACTTTTCAAGCAATTGCAGGAATAGCAATTTTAATAGTAGGGTCCACAAAGCAACAGAACATACAACTCCCTCCATGTGTATCTTTTTCTATGCAACTAGCTCAAAATTGCACCCTATGTTGCATAGTGGACCCACAGCTATACCTACCTGCAAAAAAAAAAAGAAAAGGGCGAACAAACAGCAATGGACATACTAGTTCATTGCCGCGATTCATCAAAATATGATTCTAAACATATGCATCAAACGCGATCTTTTACATTGAATATTGGTCTTTTCCACAGACTTAAACAGTTACAGTGTTATTACCCAGTGATCACAAGAACCACTTCAGTGTTGAATACATTGCCAAGCAAGACTATTCGAACAATATCGATCAACATTTTGTTAGTGTTAATTCAAAATCTGAAAGGTCACTAGACAACACCTCAATCTCTGAACGTCAATCTCTGAAATAAATATAAAAAAATCATGATCGTAATAAAGTTTCACAGTGGGGTATGAAACGAGATATTCATGACAGGAAGCTGACACATGCACACAGCCTACTTTTATATTGATATTGCCTTTCGTCTTTTCCTATTTATTTTAGGGTATAGAGAATAGCCTGCATCAAAATGAAGCATGTATATATATGTGGGTCAGGTCGCCAGAAAACTCATTTGATAGAGAACACTTAGGGCTATCTGAAAATGTTGATTTATGGTCATGCATCAAAAACTCTCAGACTTGTAGCCTGCCAAAATGAAACAAATGGCCAAATTTGTTCTTTTTTGACTTTTTGTACTTTTTACAAGTGTCCTATATTGAATAAATAACATCTTGAGTATCCCAAAGTAATTTTTTATATTGTATATGATTATAGGTATCATTTCCATGAGGTTTGGACATGCTACTGAATGAGAATTTTTTATCATGTGTCTTTAAAAATGGAAATCTGTAATTTGTAATGTCCGGTACACTGTAAAAATGGTGTTTAGATCCTAAACACAATTCTAAACATATTCTTGCAGCGTTTTTGTAATCACATTAATTTCCTAAACATGTTTAGCCAAACAATGTGCTTAGCTCAATTGTTTAGAAATGTAGGTGTTTAGGTTAAAAGTTTTGTGTTTAGATATTTGAATTTTTGTGTTTAGGTGTTTATGAATTTTTGTGTTTAGATGTTTAAATGATTTGATGGAGATTTAAGGTTTGCAGACATGTATTCATTAAAAAACAGAATTTTCACTGTGAATTTTCAAGAAAATTTTCAATTTTTTTCATTATCTGATGAAAATCTTTAAAAATAGAGTTTTTCTCATAAAATCATGTTTTTATTTAAAAAATGTGTTATCTATATGAATAGAATGCGTTTGAGGTAGTTTTTTGACAGTATGTAGAAGTCTGACACCCACATATTGGAGCAGATATGCAAAATTCTGAATATTTTACTGTTTTCTCTCCATAAATGAGGCCCAAAGAGGGGTAGAAAAATGACCCTTTTAAGGCTATTTTCTTTGGGGAATAATTTATTATATAAATATAAGGCATATAAAGATGAAATTCAGTTGACACTGTGTGTGGTGGGGGCCTGGAAAGGATCTTGCCATTTGATTCCGGAAATTCCACTTCAAAGTATGATAAAAGACAGAAAATTGAAAATGTTACGTTCATCAGATTTATGTTACGTTCATCGGATTCACATGGATGATTTACCTCTAATTTGCCTAATTCTTCAATAATAGTTAAAACAAATATCAATAGGGTACCCAAGTAGTGAACTGCACCAGCTAGTGTAAGAATTTTTTCAATGTAGATTATTGTTTTGCTGTAATAGGAATGCAATCATAAATGTTACGTTCATCAGATTTATGTTACGTTCATCGGATTTATGTTACGTTCATCAGATTTTTGGTGTTACGTTCATCAGACTGTTACGTTCATTGGATAAACTGATGATAGCATATGTATGGCATAAATCATCCATGAAGAAAATTTTAAACAACCAGTAAACCTGAGAAAATCAACCTAATCAGCATGGGATATGAATTTTCCAGATAGATATATTCTTTAAGGAGATATTTCATGATTTTCCCCAAAAATGTTACGTTCATCGGATTCAGGCTAATGACTTATCAAAGATAAAATCCTTTATAATGCATAAGTAGATCAAAGAAATATCTTTAGGTATAGCTAATAAAAGTGAATACAATCATTTCCAATTGTCAGTTAGTGGAACATTGTTCAATTTTTTTTTTTTTTTTGTTGTTTACAAGATTTTTAAATGAACTTAGAGCAAATCCATCATTTTCTCAATTTACCTGATATTTTAAGCATGACACAAGATATGTGGAAACGAAGGAAAAATTTATATATGATATTCTGTGCATAGAAGAGATACATCTCTACCAGGTTCCAGTGAATATATATCATGGTATATTGTTTGAAAATAATTTTTCCACAATTTTATCTCATTTAATCAAATCTGATGAACGTAAAACCCCTCTTAATGCTTAAAATATATGCATTTTGAGCTAAAAAATAGAAAATGATTGAAAAATCCCAACTTCACAATATTTAGCATTCTCATGGCTTATCACCTCCTCCACAGACATGTAAAACTATAGAAGTCCAAGGGTAATTAAAAAATTTGATCATTTTTTCTCAAAATTGGACATTTTCTGGAGCCCCACCCATATATATATATATATATATATATATATATATATATATATATATATATATATATATATATATATATATATATTTATATTTTTTTCTCATTTACTGGGGGGGACATCAGCAGGTATTTACAAGTTTGTCAAAGTCTCCAAAAATGTCAGCCACAGTTATATATGTGTACATATAGTACACACTGCATCAGAATGAGAGACTTGAGAAAGTACAACAGCTTGGCAGGAAGGAAATTGCCTTATCTATTCCAGAATAACATCAAATAGGTGTCAGTCATGGATTTTATTGATTATTTTATGGTAATGATGGTGGCATGAGGTGAATCTAGTCAATTTTCTATTGCCATTTCTATTCACATGACATTCTATGAAATGAAACCATGATAAACTTGGGATTTGGGGACATTTGTCACAACAATTGATTATAACTGTGTGCAGATAGTCCAGTCAAAGGTAGTGCTGCTACCTGGTGTGGATTCAACATCCAAGTATCTAAACATATTGATGTTTAAATCTAAACACCTATTATTCAACTGTCTCAACTCTAAACGTCTAAACATGTTTAGCATAAATGTTTATGCAGTTAGAATAACAGTGTTCATTTCCTAAATGTGTAGTCGATGAGACACCTAACTGACCCATATGTTTAGGTTTTAACTCTTCTTCTACCAATCACGCATTTTTGCGAGTTTACTTTGCTTTACCAGACGCGCATTTTTGCGAGTTACTCGCCGAATTTTGGCCAATTTTGGCCGATTTTTGACCCTAAGTTACCTCCTTAAAAATTGGTGAAATCTCATGATTTTTTCTGGCTGTGCTCTGTGGTATATTTTCTCTTGGCAGTCCAAACCATTAGGTTGTATGGATAATTCCCTCTTGGTGGTGGGCAGATGAACATGGATGAGTTTTACTTCTTGGATGCCATGATTTGAGCATTATTAGGGGGGGAAATGGGAGACAAATGAAAAATATTATCATTTTTGGGGTAAAAAGTGATTTAGGGTAATTTTTCATGAGGAAAAAGTTGATGATGAAATTGAGATCATATTCTAATGCATTATGGGTGAAAATCCAGTTGCCATGGCAACAAAACAACTGGATATTACATTTTTTGTTTATTTTGGTTGCCATGGCAACAGGAAAGAACGAATTTCCTAAATATCATTTTGGTGAGGAATCTGGTAATTCTTAAAAGTAATCTAACATATGCAATTTATTTCATCTTGAAAGATAATTTTTAACTGAGATATTTCAATTTGAATATTGATATTATTACATAATTGCTTCATCTACAACCAATTCTAACCATGCAATATCTCTTCAATAAGGGCCTCAATAGGTTAATAGGGGTATCCCAATTTTTTATAATCATGGACAGCATAGTCTGCAATAGGTTTGCTAATAATTGGAATATCCAGAAGATTCTTTCAGTTTCTGAAAGCACGCATCATAATCTATTATGAATTCTTCCACTTAAATAAGGTCTAGAATTATTTGGTTTTGATAGACCTATCTTTATGTAGAATGTGGTAGACCTAAACATGTTTAAAATCTAAGCACCATTTTTGCAGTGTACCTAGATCTAAATCAGTTATATTACATGGAAAAAAATAAAGCTTCAACATTTTTATTATTACCTATAATTATAAAGGGACCTATTATCCTCTACTTTGGTGAGAAAATTGTGTGTCTATCAGCATTTGTCTCCATGTGAGAGCAGCTTATGTGAAATAATTCTGATAAAAGTACCGGACTTTATGTAACATCCGGTACTTTTATCATTATGTAAGAAGCAGTCTACTATGCATGCATAACTCAAATTTTGTTCCATTTTGTAATTGAAGTCAATAATAGACATATTGGCCTTTCTATTGCATGTGTTTGCCATGCATAATGGGACATTCTATATTACTGACAGCAACTTTAATTACCTCCATATTTCATCATTATGGTACCAGACGTTACATGCCACAAAACGAGCAATACAAATGGAACCGGATGTCCTAAGTTAATATTTTTTGGTTTTCTGAGCTGAGGGGATGTCCCTTCACAAATTTGTTAGGGTTATAAAAGTAGTTAGAAAATTAATTTTAAGGGCCTTCAAGGGCAAAGTCTTACACTTTCTAATGACTTGACCCATATATATATATACGTGTATGTTGTCACCAATAATCATGCTAATCACGAGGGAGACATTAATATCTGTTCACTGATGTCGATTATATTCAAATAAGATACAGGGTATCTAGATTGATAAGCACAATCGTGTATATTTATTATTTTAACAATTAGTATGATTTTACATTTACATTTTATACATGAGGTCTTATCATCAGATTTAGCTTCTATTTTAAGAGATTGTGAGAGCCAGGACACACTTACCAAAATGTCCGCACAACAATGGCAATGCGTCAGTGCGGATTCTGGGTTTTATATCTTACCAATGCCCTAAGAGCATAAAAGAAACAAAAATGTAAACAAAAGTACAGGACTTCGACCACAGGCATGCTGTTTGTAGAACGTAGCATTTACACACGGGACTTTGCTACGCAAGGTCACGTGCAACACGCACCAAGTGGCAGCTGGCGGATCCACCAGGTGGCGGTGCTACCTGACATCAATGTGTTACCATGGTAACAGTCTGTCACCATGTCCTGTGTGTGACGTAAACGTCATGGCGTACTGCTGGTTACTTAAGTAGCCACATTGCTTGTTACTCTAGGGATACATTCATTCAGACCTCACTCTCTAGTACTTAACTGACCACAACTTGGAGACAAAACTCACTTGGACTGCTTGCTCCTCTGAAACAACAACTTGTCGTCAGCATAAGTACATATATACAAACAGTGCTGAAGCTATAGCCCACCTGGAAATAGCAGTATAGACAGTAACTGGATGTAGCATAATACACATTGATTTTTACAGCAAAAGAAGAGAATAATCACAATGGAAAGTAAAGGACTTCTCATGATATTATTAGTAGCAGTAGCTATCTTGGTTACCCCCAGTTCTGCTATACCAGCAGACTACACGATAGGAGACATGGGGGAAAGTGTTCACGGAGAGGTTAGAAGGGAGTTTAAGAAAATCAAACAAAATATCATCAACCCTCCACAGGCGCTCGCCCAGAAGGCTCCTGAACTGGAAGTAGCATACAAAGAGGTCATTCAGGCGCCACCAGAAGCTTTTGCTGAGGAGTCAATGAAATTCGACATTCAAGAAACCAAGGAGGGCCTCACCAGCAACCAGCTCAATGATTACCCTCCTGAACCTGAACAGGAGCAGAAACCAGACAGGCAGGCAGGGTACAAGCCGAACAAGCTGCAGGGCATGTACCCAGCGGGTCGTATAGCCCCATCCGCTGGCTACCCATTCCTGTACCGTGGATACCCATACATCTATGGGTACCCGTTTGATTTCCGCTATGGGTATGCCTATGGACATGCATTTGGTTCAGACGGTAGGTGAATTATCATTATTTAATGTTTTAGTAATCCTCTGCCATATCTGCATTAATGATGCTTAGGCTTCAAGGGAATCAGCATAAAAATCCATTTGTTATTCCGATGGAGATTGACACATTCCTGAAGGGATGGCATAATGCACATTCCAATGACAATGAATCAATCCTTTTCGAAATTTGATCTCATAGGGTGGTATACTCATTTTTCCCAGTGGTGAAAGTGTCCATGTACTTATTTCAGGCAAATGCTTTTACTATAAAGGGTTCAATAATATCAAATTTGTCGTCTCCTAGTTCCCTCCATTGAAACCATTGTAAACCTAAAGGAATTGCAAACATGAAATTTATAAATCTGTGTTTGACAAACATTTATCCTTTACAATGCCCAAGACCTAGAACCAGGAATCAGCCATTCATAGATTGACCATGTCCTTGAAAATATCTTTGGTAACCATAATAGTCATGTTTACATGTCACCAGGTGTTATTATAGTAACAGACCCTCCTGCTGTACATAGTGACCTGGTGACACTGCTATCTGACATACCTATAGCCGCATACAGCTTATGTGTTAAACTGGTGAAAATCCCATTAATCACACAGGAAATAGGACAATAGGGGCAATTGACATGATTGCATAGTCCAGCTGATGCAGCGACAGAGGAAGCAACATATTAAGAATATTCCAGAATACCTGAGCTTAACAAAAGAATATGATATCGCCTTTATCTTCATCTTACATAAGGTTTCATTTGTATCCTTAAAGGGAAAACCGCTAGAGTTCAATGCATCCCCAAAAGATGCTAAAAGATTTTGAACAGAATGAAAGTGCACATAATTATATCCATCAAAGAACTATATTGCAATCTATCAGTTTCCTTTTTCCTGTCCCAACTTTGCACTCTTGGTTTCATGACGGAGGTAGCTGGCTGAATTTACTATATGCTAGCTGGCTATCCCTAAAGAGCCAATGAGCGGTTGATCTCAGTAAGTACAGAAAAGTCACCTATACATGCTGTTAGAAATGTGCAGCCACCATACGTTGTGACTAAAGCTCAACTCATCCATGCCTTTCAGCTCTTTTATCTAGGGCATAATACTGGGGATCCCATGTTCAGCAAAACGATCTAGATCTTAAATATGACTACGTGCTGAAAATCCAAAATATATCGTAAGGTTTGGATGACGGCACATACAGAGTTTTACCAAACTCATCACAGGCTGCCTGAAATTGAGTTTTGGTATAATTAAACTATTAAATTATTAAACTATAGCAGCCGGTAAGTGTGAGGACCATTGTGTCAGCTATCGATGTTTTACTGAGATAGGAACATATACAATTAAACTTGTTTTTTAGCTGTAAAAAGACCGGCGAAATGCTTCTCTACTCAGTTTTATCCCCACCCATCCGCCATTCCTTCGTTATGCCTTCGAGATGTATTGGAAACCTTTCCCCTACCATTTCCCTCAGTTTATCAGCTCCGTATACGTTTTTTTTCTGTTGCTTCCTCCCCCCCCCCCCCAACATTTATAAGTCCTCATACGAATTACCATGAATGGTAATTTTAAGTTCCGTGTTTAATCTATTAGCTTTGATGTTACAGAAACCTTCAAATGTCCCTCAGACGGCCGTTACTACCGTGACTTTGGAAGTTTTTATAATTGTGAGGATGGTCACTTCACTGTCCAGTTTTGTGCACCTGGGAGCCGGAATGCACCGCCTGCTCGCCATGTCAGCCCGGAACGTGGCAGCTTCTGTAACGTTAACCTGGTAGGAGGAAACATCCCCCTCCTCCTGCCACACTGAGAGACATCTGGTGTACAGTTAACAATGTATGGACAATCATAACAGCGTTCTCAGTGCTTACTACGGTCTTTATGTCTATGTTATGCTGTCTCTGAAACCTTTGAAACATATTTACTATAAGTTTCTATACACACGCCTTAATAGGTTCACTGAGAAAAATAAGTTACTCACTTGAGTCTAGATCCAGACTCAGGCAATGTCGCCAAAATGAGTATCATTTGAGACTCACCCTGATCCTTGCATGATACTCAGGCAAAGTCAGAGTATCAACCAAGGATCAGCCTCAGGATCTGCCTGAGTATCATGTAAGGATCAGGGTGAGTCTCAAATGATACTCATTTTGGCGACATTTCCTGAGTCTGGATCTAGATTCAAATGAGTAACTTTTTTTTCTCAGTGTTGCAAAACGGCAGTAGTATATCAGAGACCCGTTAAATAAAAAGATAATATGATAGGTAAACTGTTAAAGTGTTGAATCAAAAGAAAACTCGTTATTTAGGTACCATCCCAGAAAATTGTCGTGATTCCTCGTCAACCTGTGTGAAGTGGCTCACACATGTCGCTAGATGGAACACGACGTCGCTATAGCACAAGATCACCAGGAATAGCAATGGTGGTTATCACATGGCCTCACCTCAGATGGCGAGGATGGTGATCACTCAGACTCACCAGGGATGGCGACGCAGGTGATCACTCACCTCGCTAGATGAAACACGCACCTCGTCATAGTGCATGTTCACCAGGGATGGCGAGGATCGTTATCACTCATCCTCACCATGGATGGCGACATGAGTGATCACTCATCCTCACCAGGGATGGCGACATGAGTGATCACTCACTTCGCTAGATGAGACACACACCACGTCATAACGCACATTCACCACAGATGGCAAGGATCGTGATCACTCACACTCACAGGGGATGGTCACTCAGGTGATCATTCATCTCGCTAGATGAAACGCACACCATGCCATAATGCACGTTAACCACGGTTGGCGAGGATCGTGATGACTCACACTCACCAGGGATGGCAAGGCGGTTGACCACTCACCTCGCTAGATGAAATGCGCACCACGTCATAGCGCAGGTTCACCATGGATGGCGAGAGTGGTGATCACTCAGACTCACCAGTCATGGCGATGCTGGTGATCACTCATCTTGTTAAATGAAAAGCTCATGATCATCTACATTGGTAATCATGCAGCCTCACATCTGCCAGATCAATGTATGTTTTGCCAGAGAAGGTATTGCCATATGTATCTTCCTTCTAACCACAGACAAGGTGTTCATGTAGATACTTCCTTATGTATTTTTCCTGTAACCAGAGAAAAGGTGTTTATGGATAGTTGCTTTTATTTTAGAGATACCTCTATCTAAATTCAATTGATATTTTCTCTATATAATCTTGTTTGATTCAACCCTGAAGTATTACATGGAAATCAGTGTGCAACAAAGCACATTTGATAAGTATGGGACTTATACTTCATGCCCACCCTTCCTAGCTAGGCTACATGTTGAACAGTGGTGCTGTCTCAACAACTTTGGCAATGGTGGTGATAAGTTGCCATTCTGAGTGAGAGTGAAGGACAGATGATGCAATCCTCAGAGAGCATTGACTTGGAGTGACACAAATTCACGCATTGAGTGAGACAAAGGCTGGCAATGGTGGTGATAAGTTGCCATTCTGAGTGAGAGTGAGTGACAGATGATGCAATCCTCAGAGAGCATTGACATGGAGTGACACAAGTTCACGCATTGAGTGAGACCAATGTTGGCAATGGTAGTGATAAGTCCCCATTTTGTGTGAGAGTTGATGCCAGTGGCACGTGAGTGGTACATAATCACACAGTGAGTCAGATCCATGTTGGCGATCCTTGTGATAAGCCGCCATTCTGAGTGAGAGTTGACAGGCACTGGCACATATTGACGGAGTGAGTGAGATCAATGTTGGCGATGGTGGTGATAAGCTGCCATTCTGAGTGAGAGCTGACTGGGAGTGGTACATAATCACACAGTGAGTCAGAATCATGTTGGCGATGCTTGTGATAAGCCGCCATTCTGAGTGACAGTTGACAGGCAGTGGCACATATTGACGGAGTGAGTGAGATCCATGTTGGCGATGGTGGTGATAAGTCACCATGCTTTGTGAGGGATGACAAGGGGTGGCACATACTCACGCAGTGAGTGAGATCATGTTGGTGACTGTTGTGATAGATTGCCATGCCATGTGAGACTGACACACAGTGGCGAAAGATGACGCAGTGAGTTATCACTCAAAAAGGAGTCACCATTGATGACCAATCATGGCAACAGATAACGACAATTTGCTGGGATAGGTGCTGAGTAACTTTTGCTTCTTGTAAATATGGTATAGAATATTACGAGACCCTTTTCCAACATCATTAAATAAAGAAATATGGTACCCACTTTTTGTAAATTTATTGAACTTACGCGAGGCTAAAACATGTTATATAAAGAAGATTTATCTCCCCCCAAAATTAAAAAAAAATATATAAATGATAAGAAAAATATATATGAAACAGAAAGGACACCAGAGGTTTTTGGGGTATTAAATGTTCACTGTATTCACCAAATGGTGTATGTATTGAATATTATGATTAATATGAAGGTTTATAGGTCATTTTTCATGCTTCTCGTACATACTTTCTGTTTCCTCTTTGTCACGTTCATTTTACGAGACCCTTCTTCTTGTTAAAAAATTCTGATACCCCTTCTAAATGACCAATTTCCCCCTCTACAATACCCTTAAGATCATCGTTAAATAAAGGCTTCTCATACTTATGGCTTTACGAGGGGTTGTAAGGAACATTTACGGTACCTTCTTTATTTAACAATTGGTAAAAATCTGCCATAGCATATCGTAAAGTACTTCTCGTAATACCAATTTACATCTTGTAAAAATACAACCTTTATTTGACGGGTCTCAGTGGTGAACATTAACACGTGTTTTGAACTGTAACATTAATAATAATACCGTGTGATTGGTCATTTTAGAAAGGATGCCCAGCATGTGGTTCAACCCATCTAGCTATTTATTTTTCTTGTTGTCATTTTTATTTTAACTTACATATGTTTTTCTCATAATTATGAATAGTTGGGCAGAAAGAATCACCGGACTGTCCGACTCAGAGTATTTACTCATAGCTTACACTGACAGTAGTTTTGCGATAACTGAAAACACAAAACAGCAGTAGGGTGTTTATATAGAACGCCAGTGAAAAGGAGGGAATTTCATTATCACAGTGGAGAGACAGTGGAACAATGTTACCCAATTTAGAGCAGACGAAATTATGTGAGTACACAAACACTTTTTTTTTCGATGCAGACCTGACAAAACAACCTCAGGCAACTTATGTATCATGCATGCCAAAGTGGATTACAGCATCAGGAGGCTGTTCACAAACCATTGAGAGACACCTCCAAAAAAGGAAGTGAGTCACCTTTTGAAGTCACCTGTCTCTTGTTTTCCCAAAATGTGTTAAAAACTCCTCACTTTTTGCAACAGTCTGATTCATTGTGAAGTGAATATCTATAAAGTATAGTGTGCAGAGTGTTCCTATATGGTCAAGTAGAGCAGGGACATGAGAAGTTTATAGGTGCCTACCCTGAAAAACAGCTTCTCAGTCTTTTGACAACAGCCTCCAGGTCACACTAGGCACTACTGGTGACGTTAGATTTGTCCCTTTTATAAAGTGAGTAGATGCTGAAGGATGAAACAGAGTGTGACTTTTTAAGCTGTTCACAATTTATGTCTGAGGTCCGCTAGCGATGAGCCATGGCAGCGTTACATTCAGCAAAGACTTTCTTTTGTTCTGTTTGTTATTGTTTACATTTAGAGTTGTTCAAAGTAACAAGCAGAGAGAACACATCAGTGCACCAAATGATTTAAACAATAACAAATAGAACAAAGGAAAATCGCTGCCACATGTAACACTGCTACAGCTGTGATGCTAGTGGAGCCTTGGCTTATGTGCTCTCTTTAGGTTATCTGCAAGACCCTCCAGATCTTCACTTGAGCATCCCTGGGCCTAATAAGTGGAATTTTGTGCTTTCAAAGCGAATACCTATACAATTTATTTGGACCAATACGTACTTCTGCAAGTCCTGATGAAGTTTTATCATATTATACTTCATATGTTACTCTCAGAATGAAGACGAGGCTATTATAAGCAGGTGTGCATTAATCTTACGCAATCTACAGAATTCCCTTAATATAAAGCTGAATGGGCGTGGTATCTATTTATAAACGACCTGATAAATATACTATGAAAACATTTACTCATTTTCTTCTTTTTTTTATAAAGTGAAATGATATATAAAAGTGATCCAGATACCGAACTATTGTTGTGTTTTTGTTGTTGTTTTCTTTAGCATGATGCCAGTATTGATATGTGAACTTTCATTAGAACTCTTCTACTTGTCCAGCGAGGACGACCAGACTGATATGATTGTATCTTAATCATGGTTATACTAAACTTGTCTTTATCAAATGTGGACTGAATATGGACTGCATGATTGTAAAGGGATCCGAAGCTTTGTAAAATAATGATATACATTGAACCTTTTCAAAGTTTATTCGGTACCTACTCAATAAATGACAAAAAAGATGTTTTTTCGCCTTTTAATTATTAATTTCTGTGTCTAAGATGATGTCTCATGAACTGTATGATATGAAGCAGGTATTTACACTGTTTCCCTTGGGCTAGATCACCATTTACACATAAAAACCTCTGATTGAAGTACACTGAGGTAAAATATTTTATAATGTTCAATATTTCCTTCAGAAGTTGTGAGACAATGAGACAATAATGAAGGAATTTAACTCATTTAGGGGAAACATTCAAACTTTCTGGAGCACTACCATACTCATGTATGACTAGCAGGACTATGAAGGCAATGCGTGTAGATGCCTACTATGATTGTTTGTTTTTCTGTTTGATGAGTTAACGCTGGTGAAAATCTAATGTTAAGAAAATAGCCAAACATGGGAGAATTTCTCATGAACTAAGCTCTGTTGGGTTGTATATGAATGGCAGGGTATAACCTCTTGTCATTGTTGATAAGTTCCGCTCTGAGCAACTTCTGGTCACATTAATGTAAATGCTGCCCTCTCATGAGCCATATGGTATTCAGGCCTGCACTGAAGCTGATCTGGGTGCTGATTGGTATAGAAATCATATGAAAGAAATATTGGTAAAATTATGAAAGAAATCACAAGTGACCCCCAAAAAGTTCCTAAATGGAACAGTAGATGAGTTTTTATATTATGCCAGGGTTTGCGGACTTTATCAGGTCTGCAAACGTTAATCTGGCCAATGGAGGTTTTGAGGCCCAAAATAGGGTAGGATGGGCACTTGCTGTTCATATCGTTCCCTTGGTTAAGATTTTCAGAGTTAAGCCTATCCTATATTCTGACACATTGTGTGTGAGAGATGGTTTAATCTTGCTACTCTCGAAAATATTACCAACCGACAGTATGGGGGGGGCTGTTTTATGTGTATTATGCTATATAGAAACATAAAGGAAATGGAATTAGTTCTACATGAACAATAGGATGATTGGACATTTAACTCCCTATTTCAAATGTCCGTCTAATGTCATTTTTCTGTTACAGGAAGGATGGTTTTATAAGTATCTGGCCAAATTAGTCACAGAAATGGTGTGCAAATAAAACAAACTTGGAAAACCTTCCTTGGGGAGATAGGGTAATGTACAAAATATAGCATTTTCTATGAATTGCCCCAAACATAACTTTATTTTTACATAAACCACCTACAGGGTGAAATTTTCAGCTGAAACTGACCTATTAGCCTCGAGCTCATTTTAATCTTCCTAGGGTTATTGATGCACAGATATCCATCTAGGGCCTACCATAGGGTCCATTGGAAGTTTGGTCAGGTTTGCAGTGTTCCGTCAAAATTTCACCAAGAGCGCAACTATTCAATTAACCAGTGGTAATTTATCCCCAATTGCAAATATTAGTACAGTATTGATTCACGATACTCATGTATGACTAGCAAGACTATGAAGGCAAGGCGTGTAGATGCCTACTGTGATTGTTTTTTTTTCTGTTTGATGAGTCAACACTGGTAAAAATCTAATGTTAAGAAGATAGCCAAACATTGGAGAATTTCTCATGAACTAAGCTCAATGCCTCTACAAAATAAAGATCGCCAAGGTAGAGTTATTTGGATGAAGGCGATTTTAACAATAGTGTTGGTATCAATACTGTCAAAGAATCAATAGCTATGAGTCTCGACTGAGGTTTCAGAAGATGTATTTATTTACTTGATTTATACAAAAGGTCCTTCCGAAAGCCTGTGTTATGCTATTGGCCACTAGCTGGTCTGGAGCTGGTTCCGGCAACACACACTGATAAGAACTGATATGATGGGTACCTTGTCACTGGTAAATGTTAACCAGGGACAAGGTACCCATCATGGTATGTGTTATCAGTGGGTTTAACCTCAACCAGCGAAATTCAAAATGGCGGCTCCACTAGGCCTCCATACTGAGTACTATATAGAAACATAGAGGAAATGGAATTAGTTCCACGTGACTTTCTGAACCATCCCCATATCACACGCTCTGGGCTATCAGTGTTGCCCCCTTACAAGCGATATAGGAAGCAGTCCTGAAGGATGCCCTATGCTATCCTCAACCAGTAATAGTCTAAAATACATGATTGTCTGGAATAGTAACTTAATTCCCCACAATACATTTCTTTCATGATACATAGATACAGAGTCACATTGAATTGCTCCAAACTAAAGGTTTCTCTCGATTTCCTGTTGGTCCTTGAAAAGAATTCCCTCAGCTCTCCAATAATGAGTCCTCCATTTTTGTCTAGCTATCACAAGTGCCACTAAATAATTTGTTTGGAATAATTGTTTTGTGGAATATACTAACAGTAGGCTATACAGTATGAGGACTTCATATGAAACCTACCAGTGTGGGTCGCAGTCCTGGTGCACCTATATCATATATACATACATTACCTGTTGTAATTCATGACTTTTATTCCTCTCATGCCAACTGCCCCAGGCTATACCTCCCCCATACTCTACACACACACACACACACGCACACACACACATATGACTAACACACCCTTGTGTCTCACATGACAATATCCAGGTGTCTAACACAGATTTATCAACCAGCATGGGACACGACCACATCACTAATGTAGACATGTCATTAGGACAAACCATGCTAATGGTCTGTTTCTTCTAAGGCAGAGAATTCTGGCAAATTAGCTCACAGGAGGTAACATGTACATATCAGGCAGGGGCAGATCTTTTTTTTGTTAGGTCAGCAGCTATGCAAGAAGTAACGTGTACACATGAATCGTCCATTTAAGGTGGCTGCTCTTCCTATGAATGAAGGACACATAGCCGTGCGGTCTAGACCATGCATATCTGTTTCTAGCTTTAGGGTCATATCGCAGAAAAAAAAAATCTTATGCTTATTTGTTTCAGACAATTGTTGGTGGTATTTCCCGGTACTTTTTTTTAATTGAAATGAGGTCTTTATATGTAAGCTACAAATAATAAAGATATGCATGTACTCTAGGAGGAAACAACAGCAAACAAAATTAAAAGTACACAAAATAATCGTCGCCTGCCTCCTCTTCCTCCGGTGGCGATTGCCCTGAGGGCACACAATGAATGCCAGAGGGCCGACCTAGGACATAAACCTATGACGTTACGTCCAACATCGACGACACTAGGCGGCGCTAGAGTCATTGCAGCATCAGGCTCCATCGGCACATTTAGTCTGGGAGACATTTTAGCCACTTTGTAGACAGCTTACGCCTTTTGGATTCTCCTAAATTCTTCAATATGAAGTGCCTTACTATTGTCTTGGTTGCTATAATGACCTGTATGGTAGCTGCACAAAATGAGCCAACAGAAAAGTTTACACCAGAGTTCCTGGAGATGCTACAGTCCGTGTTGGCCAGACTCAAGGTATGAAAGTTTGATATAACATTATTGTTTTCTGGCTCTTCTTATTTTCTCCATATTTAACAGTAATGACAAAAGCAATGTCTTTCAAAACCTTTATGTTGAGCAGCTTGCATCTAGTCTAGGGAAATGGGTTGATATTGGAACCATTCGACCTGTATGACCCAATGAACGTTGAAAAGAGGATTGCCTGTCCAGGAGCTTAATTCAAAACATCCTGGGATCGCAACCCCAGCGATCTTAGTGTAGGCACATATCATAAGACCTGGCTGGTCTGCCCTATCTAATGCAGTGGTTGCAGGCCTGTCCAGAATAGCAAGTCCTGGGATCACTTCACTATTCCTTTTTCAGCACTAAGATCACTGCGATCTTAGTGAAAGAATTGCATAGTGGTTTCACCTGAGTACAAGAGCACTTACAGGGAACACTCCTGATCGAAAGAGTGAATAGCCTGCTGCATACATAATTATAGAGGGGAGGGAGGACGTTTGCTGAGTGTCCATGAGGGCCTCTGTAAAAAAGGTGTTTAGATTCTAAGCACTTAGCTAAACATGTTCTTGTCCCGTTTTTGAACACACTTTGTGAACCTAAACATGTTTAGCCTCATAATGTGATTAGCCTTTGTGCTTAGATTTCCATGTGTTTTGATCTGATTTTAGGTTTGTAAAGTGTTTACTATGTTTATGCTTAGGTTTGCCATGTGTTTAGGTATGACATGCTTAGATGTTTCAAGGTCAAGGTGTTTAGCATTATGTTATTGTGTTTAGTTATGATATACATAGATGTTGAACTTTGGTAGATCATCTCAATTATCCTACTAGAGTTCATCGTAGGTACTCTCAAGGAATATCATCACATCCATTATCCATGATAGAGAGTAACCCCATGTATAGTACAACAGCATGACTGAATGGATATAGCCTCATCTATTTTTGGACTGCAGAGTAAAGGTGTCTAGGGGTAACAATCCTCATTGATCCAAATGTTACAGGATCTAAATGACCAATCCACTTGGTTAATTATTGTACTGGTGTTCTTTTATATGAAATTCCTCAATAATGATTTACAAAGGACCTTAGCATATTTTAGATGAGAAGAGAGTATAACTCCTTTTAGAAAGTTTGTTTAAGCACAGAGCTGCCATCTAATGTGTCTTTCATACCTAAACACCTAACATTTACATGATAAAATCCTTAATAGCTAAACTTCAGACTGTTTTAATGCTAAACATCTAAACATGACATTTGTTTAGTATAGGTGTTTAGGCATTTAGGATAAATGTGTTTAACCTTTTGGTGCCCAGAATTATTTGAAGATTTTACATTATTTCACAATTATATCACTTAGTTGATAAGCCCATGTGTTATTTTGATCTTCTTTTTTGATATTGACTCTGTATTACATTTTCTGAATACTCATAACTCAGTGAGGACTTTCAGTTAAGGACATGGAGTTTATTGGTCAGGTTTGGTAACCATAGTTACCAAAACATTCCATTTGTTGTCATTTGGTAGTATTTGGTCTCTCTTGTGTAATATACAGTCTCCCCCCATACATAATACTTGCAATTCTGAGGCCTCATTCAAAGCTGATTCTGTATATATGTGTACTACCACTCAGGAGACATAATGTGCTAGTAACAATGCATGATCTCTATGCATAAGTACATTTCTTTTAGAATCTAATGAGAGTTTGGTACATTGGATGTATATGATCTAGCATAATATTGGTTTCATGTCTGGTCTTAGCCCAGTAGAGGGTGACCCTCTAATGAATAATATAATATGACAGCTCATTTTCAAGTTTTGACTCCCTGTTTTTGGTATAATGAAGATAGAACAAAATGGATGGTTGTATTGTGTTTTGGAGGTCATGGCGGTTCTATAGAGGGTCTAACTTTGCAGATTGGACCAGTAGAAGTATCTGGATGATGGATTCCTTCAATATACATGTATTTAAGCCCCATTTAAGCCTAAAACCGCGCTTTAAAGCGCGCTTGGGCACCTAGGGGATAAAACCTAAACATATTGCTAAGAGTACACCTACATGTATATTCAATATGTTTAGACTTTAAACATGTTCAGACCTCAACATGTTTAAAACCTAAGCTCCTTTTTTACAGGGGCTACTCATGCGTTAAGTGCACTGTAAGGTAATTCTTCCCTTCTCTTTCTTTGTCCTGGGGGGAGGGCGCAATGCTTCTAATAGACAATCATAAATCATACATTCATGGGAACAACTCTTGAATACTGTACAGGGGTCAACTGCACCCTGTGCTCTTTTATTAGCTGATATGGGGATGGGGAATGATGGTATAAGCACTGTTGTGAAGAAGAGTGGCTCCACAGCTATTCCTTTATTTTGGGACTCTTACCCCTGTGCCCAGTCAGTACTTCTTGGAATAGTGTAGGAGGGCTGAGGCTAAGATCTATGCGATCTTAGTGCTGGCTAGGAAATGTGAACGCAGTCTAATCTTAAGATCGCTTAATAGGATAAGGTAGAATAATTCCTAAGATCGCTGAGGTTGCGATCCCAGGATGTTTTGAATTAACCTCCAGCTGTGTACCACTACCCCCGCCAGGCGAAGAAAACCCCAAAACTCCGAAAACGCTATATCCTCTGAGTTTTGGAAGTAGGTAACAAAATGGCGTCCATCAAATTTTCAGATATCAGTCTATCATTTCTCTCAAATTCCATTTTAGAAGTTTGCTCCCTGAAAAAAAAACAGAAAAAAGGAGGTTCCACTGACATGGCAAGATATTGAAGGGAGGATCATCACTATGATATATGGCTCCGGAAGCCCATAAAGTGAAAAAAAAACATTATGACAATAAGTAAAATATGTCCCATTCTTCATGGGTTGGGTACCAGGGTGTGCTTTTCAATGTTGTCATTTGTAAAATCCGGCCTGGCACTAAAAAGGAGGTGTATGTGAATCTGTCATAATAATTTTCATGTTTGTTTGAGTGTGTGTGGGAGTCCTTTTTAATGTGTACACTCATAGTCATTAAGTATAATTATATGTGTCAGGTCGCCAGAAAGCAGTAGATTTTGTGTTTTTGGGTCATTTTTGACTTTTATGGCACTGGAGAAAGAAGTTGTGAACCAATCTTGTCTTACATAGACTCATTTGATAGAGAACACTTAGGGCTATCAGAATAATGTAGATTTGTGGTCATCCTTCAAAAACTTTAGGACTTATAGCCTGCCGAAGTGAAAAAACGGCCAAATTTGTTCTTTTTTATACTTTTTGTATTTTTTACAAGTGTCCTGTATTGAATAAAGAACACTATAGAGTATCCCAAAGTTTTTTTTTTGTATTGTATATGATCATAGGTATCATTTCCATGAGGTTTGGACATGTTACTAAGTGAGAATTTTTCATGATGTGTCTTTCAAAATGGAAATCTGTAATTTGTACCGTCCGGTACCTAAATCTAAATCGGTTATAAAACACGGAAAAAATGAAGTTTCAAAATCTTTGTTATTACCCATATGAAGGACTCTATCATCCCTACTTTGGTGAAGAAATTGTGTGTCTACCAGCATTTGTCTCCATATGAGAGCAGTTTATGTGAAATAATTCTGATAAAAGTACCGGACGTTACGTAACGTCCGGTACTTTTATCATCATGTAGGAGGCAGGCTACTGTGCATGCATAACTCAAATTCTGTTCCATTTTGTAATTGAAGTCAATAATAGACATATTGGCCTTGTTATTTCATGTGTTTGTTATGCATAATGGGACATTCTTATATTACTGAGAGCAACTTCAATTACCTCCATATTTCATTACTTTGGTACCGGATGTTACATGACACTAAACAAGCAATAAAAATGTAACCGGATGGCCTAGATCAGTATTTTTTGGTCTTCTGAGCTGAGGAGATGTACCTTGACAATTTTGTTGAGGTTATATAAAGTAATTAGAAAATTAGTTTTTCAGGGCCTTCAAGGGCAAAATCTTACACTTTCTGACGACCATGTATACGCTTGATGTTACATATAGCTATGCCAGATTGCCTCAAGTAAAGCTCAACTTTTGTGTTGCAAGTGGAAACAGAGTCAGGTAATGAGGTATTGCAATGTATCCGTGTCAGCAGGTGTATCCAGTGCAATAGGTACATGTGTAATGTATAATTTCTCTTGGATTTATAGCAGAATCTATGTTACACTGTTGTGATGTAGGTGTTTGGGTCAATGATGAAAAAAATGCTGCCTCCTAAAATGTATCACCTTTCAAATGTCTGAGCATTTTCAGTCCCTATAATGGTATAGTCTACATACTGACACTTGATGGATAATGTCTGTTTTGAAGGCCTTGGAAGCCAGGAATTGGAAATACTAGAAACATATTTCACTACAATAATGAAATCTTGTACAGGTGAACAAGGCTGACCTGACAAAGATAGGACAGGCAGGACTTCCAGAGGCTGACATTGCTAAGGCCAGTTCTACAACCGCACCTACACCATCCACACCTGCCCCACCTGTAGACACTGGAGAAACCTACTGTGAGAAACAGTCACAGGCCACATTCCAGAGTAAGTGATCAGTTTCCTATAGAAGGCTGGCATATCGTGTGGGAACAGGTGCTGTGAATCACCATTTACAAGCAGATGCATCATTGGTATAAACGCTATATTCTCTGATTGTTTTAGTAGGCAAATGTAGTAAAAGTGAAGATAGCCTATAGTAAAAGCTGTTAAGGGCTGGTCCAACAACGTTGATTAGCAAAAATTGAACCCGACCAAATTTTATATATCAAATGCATGGGGAAAAAATCATCAGATAAGCAGAAAGTGGTCCCGACCAACGCTTGTTTAATGTGTATGCGGGGCTATGACAATTCTCATCTCAGGCGTCGATATATACCAGAGAAATGGAAGAGAAAGAGAGAGAGAGAGAGAGAGAGAGAGAGAGAGAGAGAGAGAGAGAGTGTGCGCGTGTGTGTGTGTTTGTGTGTTTGTCTTGCATGCAGACACAGGCAGACTGGGGAACTGCATAACATGCAGTACAATTTCATTGCTATTTGATATTTATCATTAGAAAACCCTAAATTTTGGTCATAACCATGAAAGCCATATATTATCATGATGTGACTTGGGACCTGACTGCTGATTACAAGTTTATCCAGTGTTTATGGTATGTAATTTAATTTCTTGTCAAGTAAAGCTAATACCATCCAGCTACATAATATATGGTATGGTATAGTAGAAAGACGAGTGAAGACGGAAATAGATATGCTGTACATAGTAACCACTTTGAACAAATATTGGTTACTGAGAGTAAACCGCCTCGCCAAAATAGAGGGATAATAAGAAAGTATATATATATATTGTAGCGTTTTCCGACTCTATGGTTAATAAAGAATTACACAACTCCGACAGCTTGACTTCAGTGTCTTTTATTTCCTGGCAGTCCTCGCCACACCATCTAAGTCTTATATCGTATATATTAATCCGGAGATAAGCCTTTTAGAGTTCTGCTCCTCTCTGTCTGCAACTCGGAACTGACTCATCGGAGTAACAACTCCCTTATTTATACATAGGCAGATACTCCGACCCCGGCCCGCTTTACGGCAGGCCAGCGTCGGAGGATCTCCTCCGCCGACTACTATTGCCGACGTAACCGCGTTACTTCAGGACCGCTGGCCTCGCCGCCCCCACACCAGGATGGTTTCGGCTCCGCCAACGGCCCCTCCGTCTCCGCCACACTCTCCCCAACTAATCTATAGCCTTACCGGGAGAAAGAGTGTGATATTACCCTCCTGCAGATGGGTTTCCAATTTTGAATAATCCTGCCACGCCATGGCCCCTGGGCGTTTAAGTAAATAGCTACACATAACATACACACAGTAAATCCTACTTAAACCTCCTCTGTAGGCGGCATTAACTACTAAGTAAACCGAATCCGCCGTCCCCTATGCGGAGTATAACCATAACAACAACTTTTACACAATAATACGACGTCCTTTCGTCTGGATCCGGCAGACATTCTCCGCCCGTTCGCCTCAGGCTGTCTTGTCGCCGCCCTCATTGGTTCCAGCCTTGGTCGTCCGCGCCGCCGACGTCTTTGGCCACCGCTGTCCGCAGCGGCTGCAGCATCCCTTCTGATCACGGCCATAACGGGTCCGGGTAACATGGACCAGTTCAATATCCCCATTGGGGAGAGTGTGAATGGAGGAAGATTGCAGTCCCCCGGGTATAACCCTCATCTCAGGTCCTAGGGTCCGAGGCTGCCCCAGTCGTCTAGAGTGTTCCTTGAGGGCCTCCGGCCCGGTAAAATCCGAATGCCATGGCATAGCCCCATCCTCCTCCACCTCCTCGTCCCTATTGTCACCCGCTTTATCTCCTTGTTGATCTAGCAGCGGGCGGTGCACCTCCTCTACCCCCGCCAACCCCTCAGTGCTGGCTATTCCCCCTTCCCCCATATCTCCTATAGGTAATCCGGTTATTACAATCACTCGGTCTGTCTCAGTGTTGGGTAGGGGCTCCGGATCCCCAGGCCCTCCGACCACCGTCTCGACCCCCTCCGGCACCATCACCATAGTCTCCGCCCGTCCACTCTCCTCCCCCACTTCTACTTGCAGCAAGAGTTCCCCCTTGGGCGAGCAAAGGACTAACCCGTCCAACCCCACAGTCACGGATCGGGGGTACCTATCCAACTTGGGTAGAGCAAATAAGGTCCCCGGCTCTACGAGGGGGGTCTTCGGTACCTTCTTCTCCGCCTGTCCTTTCTCCTTCACCGGTGTCCCTACGGAACACGATTGAAATTTACTCATTAATTGGGCGGTACCCTCATCCATGGATCGGTTCTGTATGGCCTCCTCCTCCGCCTCTTTTAACACTCCCTCCAGGCTGAACTTCCTCGTAGACTTTCCCGCCCCTTTTCCTTTAGGGCTTTTACTTTTAGTTTCCATCTCTTTCCTCAGTCTTTCTTTCTCCGCCTCTTTGGCCTTCCTCTCCTCCTCCTCCTTTCTCCGCTGTTCCTCTTCCGCCTTCCGGCGCTCCTCAGCCTCTCTGGCCTTCCTCTCCGCCTCCTCTCTCTCTTTCCGTTTAATTTCTCTTTTCTTCTTTCGCTCCTCCTCCTTGGCATCGCTGAGTACGGCCAGGAACTGGGCTTTCAGTTTAGGGCAGGATTGGACGTATGCCGGGATGGCCACCTCCTCCGACTCCTCGCTGGTTTCATCCTCCCCTTCCACCTCCCCCGCCTCACCCTTCTCCGGCGGCTCAGGCGTCACGATTGTAACTGTCTTCAGGATGGGTTTCGGTTTGCTAGGGGAAGGTTTACTCATATCCTCATAGGAGGGCAATGTCTCGGGACTGGCACCGGAGAGGGTGGGTTTGGGCTTGTTAACTAGTTCGTAAGGGGGCTGCTTCTCGGGGCTAGAGTCCAGCCCATTTCCCCCTAGTCCCAAGCTCTCTCCGTCCTCCCCACTCGTGGCGGAGATGTCCTCGTAGGCAGCCGACTTTATGGAGGTTCGGGAGGTCGGAGTGTCTTTCTTGGTTTCCTCGTACTCCGCCTCCAGGGCTCTCACATTGACTTCCCCTAGAGGCACCTCCTGTTGCATTCGTAACAGAGTCTTGGTGGGGGTCTCCCCCGCCTGTCCATATCTCTCTACCAGTAATCCTATGACGAACTTCAGTTTCCCCGCCATTTCCTCGTCTATTTCCACCTCCCCCCCGCTCAGTAGAGGTGTCAGGTCGGGTATCCCCGTGGCCAGTGGCGGGGTGGAGGGTCCCGCTTCCTCCTCCGCCTGCCGCTCCTTACCCCGTGGGGATTGTCTCTTCCTCTTTTCCGCCGATTCCTCCCCCCCCTCCGGCTCGAAGGCCCTCTTGACCCCCTTCCCTGACATACTCCGGGTGGACCTGACGGAGAGACAGCTCTGGGGTGTGCTGGTCCCCTCCACGCGGAATCCCAGCAATTGCTCCAAGTATTTGGAGGCGACAGCAGCCTCCGTCTCCTCCTCCAACGTTATTCCCGGCGACGCCATGCCGCTGAATGTAGATCCGCTGGGGCTGTCCCCCGCACCCCCTCCACCCGCCGAGGTGCCCTGCTGCGGCGGGGGGACCCCGGGCTTGGAGGCGGCGTTTACCGGTTTCTTTTTCTTGGCCACCGCACTCCCCCTCTTCCTCTTTGTGGTGGTGAGCCTGACAGCTTCCTCCGGGCTAGCTGGGGCAGCCACGAGGCTACTGTCCGCCGAGGATCCTCCCGCCTCCGTTGCCCGGCCCACCGGTAGCATCCTGCACTCCTCCGGCGGCTGCCAGTCCTCCAGCTCTGGGTGGATACGCGTGATGTGTCGCCGGAGATCATCCACCCGGATCTTGGCTACCATGTACTCACACTTAGGGCACTGGTAGCCCTCTTGCATCTCGTCGTGAGTGCGGAGATGGCGGTTCATCCCATCGGATCTCATGAAGTACCACTGCTTGGAGTCCCCCCTTTTCCGGCAGATCTCGCACCGATACTTCGGCAGCTCCACCCCGTCCACCCACTCCGTGGGGACCGGCTTCTGGTCTCTGTTTTTGAAGACAGGCATTACTAGTTGTGGCGTTGTCCATAGGCTAACAGGAATTGAAGGGTGAGGCGGATAGCGCTCCCTTATATTCCCCCCGGTGGTCACGCCCCCTCTTCCTACTCCTCCAATCACCGTCCCCTGGGTCAGGCCACCCTCCGTCACCACGCCGTGGGAAACCCCCGATTGCATCATAGCCTTACTCCGGACACCGTTGTCGCCATTGGCGCCTCCGCTCTCACGTGCCTGCTGTGAGCCGTGGGAACGTGATCCGCGGTCAGCCGAGGACCTCCGCCTACGATAGCTCCCACTCCGACTCCGGCTCTCCGAGTCCCTCCTCCCATGTCTGGCTGCCTCCGTCCGGGCAGACACTCCGTCCCTTCTGTGGCCACTAGTGGAGCGGCTAGAGGAGGAGTGGCCGGAAGATCTTTCTCTCTCCCTCCTCCTCCGCCGACTCTCCCTGTGTCTTGAGCGTGTGGAGCCCTCCCGGGAGTGGCTGGACACTGTGGAAGACACTTTCTTTGACCCTCCACCAGCATTTCTACCCCGACTCGATTCACCCTCGGACCTTGTCCCTCTTAGAACCACCAACCGCGTGTCATCTCCGGCCTGCATTGTAGACTGACCGTTAACGGTCCTTCCCCCGCCTTTTATTGGGGAGAACCGGTTATGAGGGTTGCTTAGTGACTCCCGCCTCTCCGGCCCTGCTCCGCTAGGCGGCGCTCCGGCCGCCGGCCGGCCGGCCTCACCGCCCGCCGTCGAGGAATTTGGAGCCTGGCCTCCCGACCTCCCCTTCGTCATGGCTGTTCTGCAGCCTCCAACCCTCCTGGCTTCCCTCTCTTCGTTTTCATGGTTGTTGTAGATGGCTTCCTCGATCATTTCGTAAATAAACCATCTTTCCCTATGCTTCTCCCTGATTCTCCTCCGGCCAGGATCCGCCGCCCTCCTTAACCTTTCTGCCCTGATTTCCTCGTTTTGGCCATGGTTCCGCCTTCTGTGGGCCAACTCACTCTCATCACTCACCCCCTCTTCATCCGACTCGCCCATCTCGGGGAGGGACCATTCCTCGTAGGGAGGGTCCTCCTCTGGTTCTACCCCCCTCCAATGTGACATTTCGGCTTCTTCCTTCAACCTTTTTTCATTTTCCAGCCATACATCGCACCAGTCGCGGCCTTCTTGACTCATCTTGCTTTTGCAGCTCCTCCACTCCGCCCCAAGGTAAGTATCCAGTTGAGGCGCCAGTCTGACGGCCCGGGCTGCGCTGGTTCCGGCAGGCTTCGGTGCACTCCTCCGTAGACCTTCTTTCCGATTTCCATTATCCGCTGCCCCTCCCTTACAGGTTTCAGTTATTTGATGTCTCTTTTTCTCTTTGCAGGTCAGCAGTTTCGCCTCCCGGTCAGCTCCAGTCCCCGGGGTCACCTGAGCCAGCCGGATGGTGCCCCCTCCGGATCCTCCTTCCCCCTCGTCTGAATTGTCCGAAGATAGGGGCTCGGCCTCCCTTGTTTCATCCTCCATGGGAACATCCTCCGCCGTGGCCCGCGCCGGGGCCAGTTTTAGGGCGTCGTAATGGACTACCCTGGTAGTTTTACCCTTTTTAATTTTATACACCGCCTCCCCTAAGCGCCCCACTATCTCCCATGGGCCTGTCCAATAACTCTGGAGTTTAGGTGTCAGTCCCCTCTTCCGGAGAGGGTGGTAGTAGAAGACCCTGCCCCCAACAGCGAATTCGCCTGCCGAGGCTCTTGCATCATAGTTCCTCTGTTGCCTGCAGAGGGACCTTCCAAGGGCCTCCCTAGCGACGGAGTATGCTTTTGCCATGGTGGTCTGTAATTCGGCCACATAACCGACTCCTCCCCCTACGTTGGGCTCCAGCGGGTAAACCAAATCCAGGGGGATGACCGTTTCCCGCCCCAACATCAGAAGATTGGGGGACAATCCCGTGGAGGCGTGTGCGGAGGAGCGATACGCCGCCATTACAAATGGCAGCCGCCGGTCCCAGTCCCGTTGGTCCTCCGCCACCACAGTCGCCAGCAGCATTTCAATTGTTCGGTTGGCCCGCTCCACCATCCCATCGCTTTGGGGCCTAAAGGAACAGGTTCTGGTCTGCCTGACTTCCAGTAAGGCCACCATTTCCCTGAATAGTCCCGACTGGAAGTTCTTGCCCTGATCTGTGTGCACCTCCGCCGGGGCTCCAAATCTACAGATGAACTCCTCCACCACAGCCCTGGCCACCGTGGGTGCCTCCTGGTTGGGTAAAGCGTACGCTTCCGTCCATTTAGTGAAGTAGTCCGCCGCCACTAAAATATATTGGTTCCCGGCGGAGGACAAGGGCAATGGACCCATCACGTCTAGAGCTATCCTCTGTAGGGGTAGTCCGGCACCCACATGTCCCATTGGTGCCCGGTGCGGAGGTGGAGCCGCCTTCCTCCGGAGACAGGGTTCGCAGCTGGCGCACCACAGGGTCACCTCCCTCCTGAAGTCAGGCCAGTAGTAACCTGTCTGGAGGCGCCGGATGGTTTTATTGCGGCCCAGATGCCCCGCTAAGGGTTCTCCGTGGACCTCCCTGAGCACATCATTCCTGCTCAGGGTGGGTATAGCAATTTGGAAGCATCGTTCCCCCGCCGCACCTTCCCACCACCGGCCCAGTATCCCTTTTTCTATACTCATGCGCCCCAATTGGGCATGCCAGGCTCTCAGCTCATAGCCCCAGGTCCTTCTTTCCTCCTCTGTGGTGGTCGCCTCCCCGTTCACCCATGCTCTGACCCGAGTCAGCACAGCGTCCTCCGCTTGGAGTGTGCCCCACTCTCTCCCTGCCGGCGGAGTGGAGTCCCCCGCCGCCGGAGGCGCCCCCCGAACCATTTCCTGGCGTTGAGACCTTGTGAAAACCCGGCAATGCAGTAGCTCCTCCTCATCCTCTCGCCCACATTGCTTGCAGGGCTTCCTGGACAGCCCATCCGCATTCCCATGTAGTTTTCCCGGCCTATGCTGCACCACTATGTCGTAAGTACTTATAATCTGCAGCCATCGAGCCAGCTGGCCCTCCGGCTCCTTGAACTCCAACAGCCACCGCAGGGAGGCATGATCTGTTCGGACTACCACCCTCCTCCCTATTAGGTAATGCTTGAATTTCCTGAGGCCAAAGACTATAGCCAGCAGCTCCCTCCTTGTAACGCAATAGTTACGCTCCGGCCTGCTGAGAGTGCGGCTGCCATAGGCTAGGACCCTCTCTGCCCCCGTCTGCTCTTGGGACAGTACCACTCCGAGGCCTGTGTCACTGGCGTCGGTGTCTAAGGTAAGCTGTCCCTCCGCCTGGGGGAAAGCCAGGATAGGGGCCTCGGTTAGTCTCTTTTTTAGGTCTTGGAATGAGGCCTCGCATTCCTCCGACCACCGGAACGTCCTCCCTTTCTCGGCCAGCGCGCTCAGTGGCTTAGCCCTCGTAGAGAACTCAGGAACGAAGGTCCTGTAGTAGCCGGCTAGCCCCAGAAAACTCCGGACCTCCGTCACCGTGGTCGGAGTGGGCCACGACTGCACCGCCTCTATCTTTTCCGGATCCGTCTCTACCCCCGCCTCACTCACTTGGTGGCCCAGGAATAACACTCTGCGGCGAGCCAACTGGCATTTGGAGGGCTTGATCTTAAGCCCAGCATCCTCCAGCCTTTGAAGTACCTCCCCAAGCCGGCCAAGATGCTCCTCGAAGGTGGCGGAGAATACGACTATGTCGTCTAGATAGACCAAACAAGTTTTCCACTGTAGTCCCCTCATGGCCACTTCCATCACCCTCTCGAAGGTGCCTGGCGCATTGCACAAACCGAAGGGCATTCTCCGGAATTGGAACAGCCACCGGTGTGTCGTGAATGCTGTTTTCTCTTTATCCCCCTCCTCTATATCCAACTGCCAGTAGCCGCTGGCCAGATCCACTGACGAAAACCACGCGGCCCCCGCCATGGTATCGAGACAATCTTCCACTCTAGGCAGGGGATAAGCATCCTTCACGGTGGCGGCGTTGAGCCTCCGGTAGTCCACGCAGAAGCGAGTGGTACCATCTTTTTTTCTTACTAGGACCACCGGAGAAGCCCACGGGCTAGTGGATGGCTCAATCACTCCGGCTTCCAACATCTTCTCCACCTCTTCTCCGCCCCCAGGTGTTCCCTTATAAGCCGTGCAAGCTCCTTTCTACGGTGAGCCTCCGTCCAGCTCACTAACCCGTCCACCAAACGCTTTAGCTCCTCCGGCTCACCTCTCTCCACCATCCGGCACCATCCCTCTCCGGCCACTGTCTCGCCTCCGCCTCTGCACTCCACTCGTTGAATGGCCCCTAGAGTCATGTCTCTATATATCACCACTGGCTCAGGACCGGGATTGAGCACCCTGACCCAGGTTGCCCTCCCCTCGGGGCATACCAGCCCCCGCCCCACCAGGAAGCTCGGTTCACCCTTGTGTCCGGCCATCCCTTCAATCATCCCGTCGTCCCCCTGTTGCCAGGGTCCGGCTAGAGTTCCCTCTAGCATGGCCTACTGTCCGGATCCCAGCACCGCCGCTCGGGTGCTGACGATTCGGCACACAGAATCCTCCTCTGTCCACACTAGGCGCCCTTTTGCTACGTCGACCATCAGTTTGTTGGTGCGGAGGAACTCCGCCCCCAGGATTCCCTCCGTCCCGGTGTCGCTGACTACGAAACGCACATTGATAGTGCGCCTCCCGATTTCCAGCTCTGTGTACACTTCCCCTTTTATGTCCATAGGCCGCCCGTCGACGGAGTAGATCTTCTCCGCCGTTTCCCCCAGGCGTCCCCGTCCGCCCCACCTGCTCCACCATCCTTCGGAGACCAGATTAAGCGACGCACCAGTGTCCACCAGCAATTGGATGGGGGCCCCTGCCAGCCGACCCTCTACTATCAATCCTCCTCCGCCCCTCTCTCGGCGGCCCTGTATCACATTGATAGGCCCACTTCCCTCGACCTGTACTTGGCCTTTAGTATAGGTCGATTCTAGTTTCCCGCCGCCGGACTAGCCTGTTCGCTCACCGGCCTGGATGCCTCCTTGGCCTCGATATTTGGGCATTCTCGCTTGAAATGGCCTTCCTGTCCGCATCCGAAGCAAGCACCACTGCTTGGCTTTTTCTTCCTCCCCAACACCGCCGGATCATCCAGCCTTTGAACTAACCGCTCCATCAACTCCGCCATTTTGCTCATTTCCTCCTTGTTGGACTTGAGGTGTTCATTTACTGACGCATCCGCCGCCCGCACTTTGTGGATATTCTCCTGCTCCACTTGTAAGTACGCCTCCGCTCCCACCGCCGTCATTACTGCGGATTGTAAATCTTTCGGTGTTGACTGATACACCCACTGCCTGAGTGGATTGTCGAGGCACAATAGGAATCTATCGAGCGCTAAGGTGTCTGTCGTCCGGGCGTCTGCCTCCGGATATGCTAACTTAGTGTACTTTTTCAGTTCTTCCTGTAACTCTTGCAGTCCCTCCCCCTTTCGCCGGACCCTAGTGCGGAGGAACGCTTTGTAGATCTCTTCCTGATTAGTAGGCTCAAACCTTTCCACGAGTGCCCTTCTTAACTCCTCATACCCCTCCGGCGTGGCTGGTTTCCTTCCCGTCAACAATCTCCGGGCTGCCCCCGACAGACTCAGACCTAGGAACATACCCGCCTCCTCTGGCTTCCATCCGTTTACTTTGACGCACAGGTCGAAGTGGTTGAGGTAGTCAGATAGGTCTGTGGTGCCATCATATTTAGCGGGTTTCACCACTGGCTTACCCTTTGCCTCCTTCTCCCCATCGGCACCTCCTCTCCAGCCGTCCTCCGGACGACCCATAACTCCTCTACCCTGCCGGAGATCTCCACCTTCCCCTACTTCGTCCTTATCCGCCTCCTCCGCACGTCTCCCGGTTTCGGGGCGAACCTCGGCCGGTGCCCGCTTGCTCCCCTTCCTTGGGTTATTCATCTCCGCCTGCTCCTCCGGCCACCAAAGCACCTTTCCGCCATCGTCCCTTCCCGGGTTGAACCCCAGCCAGGCATTTGCATCACCCAGTTTTCCTTTAGGGTGCCTCAACCTCCAGGCCGCCGGTTTCTCCTCCCTCTCCCATGGCCACAGGTAGGGCTCCTTTTCTTTAACGCGTGGTTCCTCATTCCCCGTGTCCGTTGCCTCCTCCCGGGATGCTCTATCGGCGGGTTCTGCTTGTCTCTCCGGATTCATCTCTTCCGGCCTCACCGCCCCTCTCTGCCGTAGCGTCACTTCCTCGTCCACCACTTCCAGCAAAACCCCTTTTTCCCGCTTAAACCATTGAGGGCTAGCATCGACTATAGTCGACACCATGGTAGGCCTAGCGTAGACTATAGTCGACACCATTGCAGGCCTAGCATCGACTATAGTCGACACCCATTATATAGGATTAGTATAGGAATTGAAAATAGGCTCGTCCTCTAGGAATTATACTTTTTTCGGAGGCCGTCCTTATGGGCAGGGCAACAATTTTTGCTCTGCCCTTAAAGGGTTAATCTCCTCCGTATCCCTCTTCTCCACAGGTAAGTTTATCGTTTCTGAAGCCTCCGCCATCTTCTTTCTCTCGTGGGTCTTCAAACACCGCTGTCACCAATGTAGCGTTTTCCGACTCTATGGTTAATAAAGAATTACACAACTCCGACAGCTTGACTTCAGTGTCTTTTATTTCCTGGCAGTCCTCGCCACACCATCTAAGTCTTATATCGTATATATTAATCCGGAGATAAGCCTTTTAGAGTTCTGCTCCTCTCTGTCTGCAACTCGGAACTGACTCATCGGAGTAACAACTCCCTTATTTATACATAGGCAGATACTCCGACCCCGGCCCGCTTTACGGCAGGCCAGCGTCGGAGGATCTCCTCCGCCGACTACTATTGCCGACGTAACCGCGTTACTTCAGGACCGCTGGCCTCGCCGCCCCCACACCAGGATGGTTTCGGCTCCGCCAACGGCCCCTCCGTCTCCGCCACAATATATATATATATATATATATATATATATATATATATATATATATATAGGGTGCACCTGAATCCCTCCTCATTCGATAGACAGGAATTGTCCTTCCTACACTTACTGATGTTGTATGATGGTGTAGGAGAAATCCATAATGGATAATAATGTGTAACCAGCGGTGCTGACAATGATGGGATATGTAAAGTAATTTAGTAGAAAGGCAAAGGAAAAAGGCAGTAAGGCAAGACAAAGTGATTAATGTTTATTGACAGACAAAAGGAATTAAGGTATAAATTGTCATGTTCAGGTACATAATGAGATTTGAGACAGAAGGCTTGATGGCTCCAGTCGAGAGATGAAGGAGATAAACTTCCGAAATCCAATCTGAAAATGAAAGAGATAATTAGTTTAGGACCAGTAGAACTGGAGGGATTAATGATGAATAATGGGAAGAAGAATATTAGATTAGGACATAACTACTTTACAAAGTTGAGTAATGAAAAGGGAAATAAATGAGATGGTGATGTCATGAGACAAATACTTGTCTCTGCGCAGGCGCGCCGGGATAATAATAATACTTGAATAACATATTTGTAGAATTCAGAGTAGGAGACAGTGAGTTCGTTCAGAGGGAGCATGGAGACAGCATTGAAAGTTGGGCACTCATATCTAAGCTAACTGTTAACAGCTAGATACCATTAGATCACAACAGGGAGTAGCCTACACATGTTAAGGAAAGGATCATTATAGTAGTGGAGATTCAACATGCACTTGTTAGTGGAGACATCCTCACCTTTCACAAGCTGAGTACATCTGTAGATCTGGAGTTTACTCAGACATAAGCAGTTGGGACTTAGAACAACACTGCCTGGGAAGGATAGTGTTTCAACTTATGAACTTAATACAAAATGGAGATAGAAATTAATAGCAGTAATTATCATCGACGGACTCCAGGCCTGGGAAGGGCCTCTCCCTCTCTATGCAGGGATCCTCCCTGTGTGGACTTAGGATCCACATTAAAGTTGGATCATCATAACAACAATTAAGACTCTCCATGTGAGTACACTGCATTGTTTAATTAGGAGTTGAATTGGGCCAAACTTGCCTACTGCCTTGCCTACTGTGTGATAATGCGCGATCTTAATAATTGGGAGTTATTGCTGATGAGACTTAATATGAATAGGAGATAACGTTGTTATGTCACCATTGTATGAACTAGAGGATATAATAGAGAGTTGATCATCAAAGGGTGCCGGAGCATTTGATGAACTGTTGTGCTCTTGTTGTGCTTGACGTGTTAGTAGCCGAGGAAGAGAAACAATAAAAGTCTTCGGTCAGGAGGTATCTCTCACTAGTTTTATTTGAGTAGGATCACTGCACAGCTTGATGGGTGTACTGGGCTGAGGTAGTGACATACTCTACCATTTATAAGGAGCTAGCTCAAACCCCAAAATGCACTTTACTACATCTATATGCAGCGATTAGAAAGCAAGGTCTAAATAACATCAAATTAATAGAGTAAACACACAGTACAATGTCATGATCAGAAAAGGAAGACCCAAAATGGACCCAAAACACATGCCTATTCGAGCCTAACATAGAATTGAACATGTGTTTGTATATGCTTTGTTGGGAGGAATTCTCCCTGGGAATTCTCACCTGCCTTTAGCCCAGGTTTGGCTGATTAGTATGTGAGTCAGTACCAGGACATATCTATTGTCATGTAGACCAATGTATACTGCCTTGTCCACCCAGATATCCCAGGTAAGTACCTGGTGCTGGACTGGTGCCACATAGGGAATGTAATAGATGGTAGGTGCTGCACTGAATACCTGATAAGCCACTATACAGGTAGACATTGATATAGTATGTGTTAGTAAAGCTGTGACCAGCCCTGATATTCCAATTAATATAATATTGTCTGATTGAGGGTGATTGGCAGCATAGAGATGATCCATATGTCCAGGGGAGAGTGCATGAGTGGGGCAATTCACTTTGTATATTAGGCTCATGACTGCTGGATTACCAAACTCAGTATTAGTTAATAACACTTTATTTTATTGAAAGCCATTTATCCTGGCTTCATAGACAGGTTGATTCAAGGCACCAACTCCAAATGGGTCAGTTTTTATAGCCTGTGGGATCTGCACCTAATTTGGATACAACAATGCTACAGTAAGGCTCTAAACTTTTGAAATTATGTGTCCTGTCTTATATAGCGAAGCATAAAAGTTGGTGAAAAAAGGTCCTTAATCTCAACTTTACTCTGAGTTCATCAAAAGTCATCAATAAGCTCTTGAAAAGCAATCTACTTTCCCTAGAGTGTGTCTACTAGACAAAACAATTGCCATTTGCCACCTATAAGTTACTTAAGAAGCTCAGTAAGGCCCTTGCTAAAAATAAATTATGCCTGTTTTTAGACACACTTCCAACCTGTCCCAGGCCAGGTCATACAATATAATAAATCAACAAATGTTTTTTTGTCATTTTTAACCAACCAAACATGTCTACTTAGAAATAGAAAACAATTTAACACCATACATGATGATTCCTAAGACTGATGAGCATTCTACTTTAACAATCACAGTTTGTGACCCACACTGAATGGGGCCGATTAACCTAATAAAAAAACAACAACGTGGTATTCGTTAATTTCCGTGGTGTTCGTTAACAAGATCAGGCATAGGTTTAGCCAAGAATAAGAAAATTGCCTCATGCATGTGACAAAATGTTCTGTGATAATCGAAATTAGGTGTCACCCCAATCTATTTGACCTAATATATAGTATTAATATAATATCTTACACATAATGTTCCATTCTTACCAGCCTTACTATATCTTCCATCACTTAAGTTCTATTAAAACCTAAACCTCTTTTCTGTGTCATCAAGTCTTTTGACCTGTCAGGCCAGATAAAATATCTCAGTTTGGGCCATTCCAACTTCCCTGGCATGCCATATGTCAAGAGCCCATTCCGACCTCTCGGTTGTGATGAATTAGCACTTAGTGAGGGTCCCGGTCTGATGGGATAGAACTTATAGGTCTTATATTTTACCTCGAGCTAGCAATCCCTGTAGAGAATAGAAACATGATCCAACAATGACAAGTGTTTGGCCTTAACAGTTAGAGTGGCTGGGCCTGCGCCAAACCCCCAAACTGGCCAGTCACTCACAGGGGAAGCCTTCAAGTGCTGAGTCCAACTCATTTGCCACCCTAAGGTCAAAAGAAATTCGCTCCTGCAGAGGTTGTTGTGTGTAAATCATGATACAGTCTCATTTCCAGTCTCCCCTGACTTTAAGCTCCTCTATAGTGGCTCCCACAGACCTTAAGTATACGTCCCTCCTCGACGGAGACTATGGGTAGAGTAGTCAGCGGGATTTAAACCTGCTCTCTCATCAACATACTTGAACATGTCCATGTAAACCTGGTAATCTAGGGGCTCAGAATCACCCACGAGAAAGGCTGCTGATTGAAGTGGTGCTGGTACCTCATGGAAATGATGGGAGGTCCAATACACAGCACACAAACGATTGTCCTTTAGTCTCGCTATAGGAATTTGGAGTATTCAACCTCCATATTGGATTGTCTTTGAACCACTGATGTTGATCATCATGCCCCATGACAGTATCTAAATGTCTTTTTTCTTCAGAACCACTGGTGATGATGTCACATGTTGCTTTTGCAGTAGACCGCAGAACGATGTCAAGATAGCTGCCCTGAATGTCACGTGACCAGTAGCCATTGTCATATGGGCAAACATCCTCAATAAGTAGAATGGTAAAATTGGGGATGCCCGCCTTACTACCATGCCCAAATTCCTTTTTGCCCCTCGATGGCAATGTGGACCTTGTAGTCTTTGTGATTTATTAGGGCTGACTGTGACAATTTTAGATAGTGGTTCAACCCCGAGAGGTAGTCGCTTATGGATGTGACCTTCATGGTGCTTGCCATGAAGGCTATATACAATCCTTTGGCTCGTGCACAGTAGAGGGGTGAGTCCAAAGTCTTCTCCTAAGTTCAGGTATTTGTTGCACTGAGTCTCCCTCGTCATAGCAGTGGCTGTGGCATAATGCATCATCATGAGTTGTGCTGCTACCAATTTCAGCTGAGCCATTTCTGCAGAAAATGTCATAGCAACATAGGGAGTCTGGAGATGTAGACTCTAACAAGACTCTGGCTGCCTCAGGCTCATTAAGCCTACTGAGACTGCCACAGATCTTGTTGACCTTAGTATTAATATATACAATTTCGACATAAAAATTGTGGTCTGCTTATAACCAGAATAATTCGCGTAACAATGGCATGGTGTGCTTGTTTTTGCTACGACCAGTTCTAACACAGAACATTACTTGTGTATTGTCTGTTACAAAGCAAATCCTCCTGTTTTCCCAAGCTTTCCTCCATCTACGGGACCCATCAACTATAGGAATCATTTCCAAGACATTTATGTTGTTGACTACATGTTCAGATGGAGGATTAATCTGGTGGCCTTTTGCTGCTTCCAATATTGGTGATTTCGTTTTTCCCTCATAGGTGGCCGCCAACCAATCCCCAGCACGGTAGGCCCCACAACGGGATCTGATTGAGGCTGACAGGTCATATATCCTTCTACAAAATGTCCATCCCCCCAAACTACCTTACTACAATGAGCTAGTAGATACACCAATTCATCAAATCTTTTGGTGGTAATGGTAGCATTTACCATTTTATTGACCATTTTGTTGACTCTTACCAGTATATCACTAGGGAGATGAATCTCCATGTCACATGAATCAATATCAATACCAAGAACATGGGTACAGTGAGCAGCAGGGGTACATTTCCTGAAGCTAACAAAGAAACCTAACTGTCTGAGAATTCTAATGAGAGCCTGTTGGGCATTCTCACATCTTTCTCTGGTGGGTTCCCAGATGCAGAAATCATCCAGATAATTGACACAATTAGTGTAACCAGCCCGCGCCAAACACCTGACTACAAAATCAGAAGTCCTATTAAACACGTACGGTGAAGAACTAAGACCCTTGGAGAGTCTATCGTCCTGTAGGAATTCATGACCCTTACCAAAATATAAAAGTAAACCTTGGACTTTGCTACTGTCAGTGTGTATGTGGAGGGGACGGTACACATCCTTGATGTCAATTGTACAAATCCAGTCATTTTGGCACAAACCGTTTTGTACGAAAATCTTTCCACTGTAGTATTTACATAGTTATTTACACAATCTGACTTAGGACTGAAACAATCAATTATGAGTCTTATGCTGCCATCAAGCGTCATCCTTTGGGACGCCCCCAAAAGGGTGTATACAATACATGGGTCTATCAACGTGAGAAATGAAACCTTGTTCAATTTCATTTATAAGTTTACGACTTACAAAATCGGGATCTTTCGCATCTGTGATATAATTATCACTACAATACTGTAATGCACAGTCAGTGTCGATGACCCATGGCACCAAAACACATAATATTATTATACATGACCCACTCCCAGTCAACATCAGTTTCACCATGTAAAAAAGCACTCGCAAAATGCCCTACAAGGCTTCAACTGGACTGCTACCTCATTTACTTTGAATACACACGCACATGAGCCTCTATTACATGTTTCAAATACATTGAATTCACAATATTCGATGTACTCATCCCCATCGACCTCTCTGCCTTGGGCGCGGTCATTTTTTGCCTCTGCTCAAACCCTAGCTATAAGGCGAGGCGTTCGGGCAGCGGTTATCTAACAATATGCAGTGCATTGTGGGTGGGGGTGACCTCGAACGCTAACTACACAACCTTAGCTTGTTCCCTCCACCCCTTTCCACCCCAGCCAGGTCTGGCTAGCTACCAGTCCCTAACTATGCTTGGGAGGGTAGTAAGTTGACTTGGGGATCAACATTGACCCACATGGGGGGGACCAATAGGGGATGGCTTTACAAACCAGCATTGATTCCTTGGTCGATCCACGAACGCCTCGAGGGGTTCACCCATTAGCAGAGCGGACAGGGGTGTGGTCACTTTGAACCAATCAGAGACTGGGAATCAATTGTCAGATAATGGCGTCACATTCGGTACGTTCGACCCCTGGCTTTGTAACTTACGGAGTTCCGCTCCAATTACCAACTGGGTTTACTTGAGTAAGGCCAGACCCAGACACATGTATCACAGGAAGTCATGTGACATCTGTTTGTAGCATAGGAATGGGGCACTGTGGGATACAAACAGAGGTCTGAGGCTCTGTAACTTACACAACAACCTGCCCTGACCCATTTATGATATCACAGACTGGTAGCCAATCCGATAACCCGGCAGGTTACTCAAGTAACTTACGCATGTCAGTTTGGCCAGGGGTCGAACATACCGACAGGGTATCCCAGACTTCGGGGAGCATGCCGTGTGTGATTCGCTGCTATGTAGTCATGTTTTGCTGGTACATTTCAGAGTTTTATGATTCGGGTCTCCGCATTTTCGGCACTCATGGTGGTATCTACATCCTTTGTTGTCACATTCCCCCCCCCCCCATAATTCCACTTAACACATCCATTGAGAGTGGCATCGGTCATGGTAGCTTTCTTCTTGGATTTCTGCTGCCTTGATTATCGGCCGCTCCCCACACCTGCTTGTTATCAGTCACCAGTTTCTGTTGCAGTTCCTGATATGTCTGAGTGCCGGTAAATCTGTAATGTCTCATTGACTCTTCAACATCCCCTCTGGTGAATGCTGCCCATCCCATCTTCAGGCATTTTTTTCTGACTCCTGTGTCGTACTTGATATGCGCCTCGTCGATGAAAGCGTCCTTCTCCACTGCCTTCCCGGCCATGTACGCCAGGTGGGACATATATATCCACGCAGCTCGTCCTCTGAAGCATTGTCAGCATATTAAAGATCCCCATGACAGTGCTGCTGATATCAAGGTGACTTTTTATTGATAGGATCGAAGTACTCAGCGTAGCTCCACTTACTGTTCTCCCGCTTTAACTCCTCCTGTGATAAGTGTTTAGTATCGCTAGGCCCTCCAGCTGGCTCCCCGCCACCTGCAGGCTGACCCGCAAGCTGACCTCCCGGCTGGCTTCCAGATTCCCCCGGCAGTCCCGGCTGAGGTAACTGGAGAGAATTCTGATGTAGTAACTTCACATATTTTTGCCTGGGGGCCATCTTATAAAATTGAACCTATTGCACTGGAAAGCCCCCAGGGAATTCCCTGTGTGATGTCATTGTGCCTCTCATATATGAAAAGTTTTTGCAGTTGATGTAAAAGTTGCTAAGATATCATATCTTTTTTTCTGATACATTCATTTGGTCCAAAATTGATTTAGCTTTTTGATATAGCCCCCCCCCCCACCCATTGCACAAGCTAATTTCCGACCTATCTGGCTCATTTTTACGATCTATGTGGCTTAATTTCCCAACTGCTTTAGCTCATTTCCTGCATACTTGGTTTATTTGTGTCATTTTACCTGATTTCTGATGTACATGGGTCAGGTCGCCAGAAAGCAGTATATTTTGTGTTTTTGGAGTCATTTTGGACTTTTATGTCACTGGAGAACGAAGTTGTGAATCAATCTTGTCTTACATAGACTCATGTGATAGAGGACACTTAGGGCTATCAGAAAGCTGTAAATATTGTGGTCACCAATCGAAAACTCTAAGACTTTTAGCCTGCTGTCTCATTTCCAACCTTTAAACTCATTTCTGTCCTATTAGACTCATTCCTGAACTATCTGGCTACAGAAGTAGTAGTGTGCCACTGGATGTGTTCTATGGCCCTTAGTGGTTTTATATACGCATCTTCATAGAGTAGACCTATATACTCTTTAGGTGTTTTATGAAGGGATGTCTGAAAACTGAGCTGTCTGTCTGTCAACTCTCTACCGTAATATGTGACACCTATCCTCCCCGGCCTATCCTTGAGGCCTAAGCCCAGAGAGAAATGGTAGCAACCAAAAAATGCTAAAATTGACACACTGGCTCATCAATCTTAACCTAGGGTTCGGGGTGCAGATAAATTTTGCTTATGAAACACAAAAAGTGCTGTCAGAAGTTACTATTACAACCTCTAGACTTGTGGTAAAAACCTGTGGTAAACCCTTATGAAACACACAGTTTTTCCACTCTTTTAAGACCGGATGATATTTAAGGCAAGTTGCCTTACCACAAGTATTAAGTATAACTTATTTACCACAAGTCTTTATGAAACACACTCAAGTTAAGATATCTTAAACTTCCCTTATATTTAGGTGGCTGAATATGGTTGTGAAAGTTAACACAAGCGGTATTGGAGATTTTGATTTGTTTTTTGGCCTGACTGAGAATAGACCAAATTGCAACATAATTATTCCGGTAATTCCCAAAGCCACGTTTAAGAGTTTTAAAGCTGGCCCTAACAACCGAACACTATATTTGTAACTTAGAGAACAAGACTAAGAAATGTAGGAAGTGGATAGAAGTTCTAGTTGTTATGTAGGTAGGCAAAAGTGCATGATTATGATGTCTTCTATATAGTGTTATCTCAAATTATCAGTAGCCTCAGGAACTTGGCATGTATTGTCCTGTTTTGTCCTGTGATGTCCTGTATTGTCCGTATAGTTCAAAGCACAAAACTCAGCGTAGATAATACCTCTGTACACAACCTTCTTAAGGAATAAAGAGAGCGCTGCTCATGTATAAAAAAAAAGAAGTTATGTCATGAATAATTTCCAGGAAGTTTAGAACAATTCGACATGATTGTATATGCAAGGAAATATTAAAGACATCTTTTTTCTTTCTCTTTTTATTTATTTATCTATTTATATATAAATATTACTTTCATGTTCATGGTCTTCGACTAATTACTTTATAAAATATATATTTACATTATGTTTGATCCTACCTTCTTTGAAGAGAAAAGTAGAATAGCTATTTCCAAAACTCCGGACACCAGGATTCAACCTAACACTATGGTTAGGCCTACCTTTGGATTTCAAGGCAGGAATCGAACCAATGTGGCCGTATAGAGCCAACCTAGCTGCTTATATGTGGTAGGAGGTACTTGTTAACTGAGTCAGTATGACGTCTTTTGCTAATTTTGATGTCTCAACATGCGGATTCTAAGTCTACATATGAAACAAATCTAAGGGGAGGTATACATACACAGGTTGTCTATGTTTCACCATGTTATGCTATCCCAAAGGTTCATCCAATGGGACCAAGACATAATGGTTTAATATTGTTTTATTGTTGGATATCTCTCAATATGTATTTGGAACAGCGGCGTATTTAGAGGGGACGCGCCCCCGCCCCCACCCCTTTTCCTAGTACTTAGGACATTAATCAGATATTTTGGAACCCAAAATTTGTTCAAAAATAGGGGGTGCGCCCCCTCCTTTAGGGCCGCACCACCTCCTTTTCAAAATCCTGGATCTACCACTGATTTGCTACATTGGATAAAGTTTTGTGCTTACTGGAACCACTCATCACGGTTGTGTATACTTATCGGTTTTATTACTTCATATCAACAGAGATTGGATTTAAACGTATTTTTCAGGGCATCAATATACATAAGATCATATCGCATGCACATAATCATAATCTTTTTCATCTAGGTTACTGTAAGGATGCTCGTATGCATGCTGGTGTGTACGTCGACCCATGGGATCCTTACTGTGGATACATCCTTTGTGATCCAGAGGGTAATGCTACCAGACACCGCTGTGAGGTCGGCTCATGGACAGGTTTCAAGGTAAAACATTTATAATTGATGTATCAGTTTAAAAAAAAAACATATGATTATAGAATAAATTGTTTTAATTCCTTCTTCTCCTAGTTTACACAAATAATTCCCCTGGCAAGTAATTACTTTTGCCATGCCAAATCCTACTCCTAAATCCGCATGATACCACAACGACTTACTGTACTATTTTCTGGGGACCCACTATAGATAGAAAGCATACTGCTTCACTACGTCAGAATGCAGCATTTACAGTACCGTGTGCAGTGTAGGTGTATGTATTAGCGTACCCTAAACACAAATGAAGCTTACGGGAGGATGCAATCCATAAAGGTTATCAGATAGTGTCATAGCTTAAGCTTTCAATTTTACTGGCAAATCTCTCTCAAACAAGTAAAGCATCAGGATGGCAGTAAATTCATTAGATTCAACCTCCCATGATTCCTCCACTTTGGAAAGAGTCAAACACTGATTCAAATTTAGAGATCAGGTAAATTAGTCTAGACTCAAGGGTGAGTCTTGTTCTAAGGTTAGTCAGACTATGCCAAAAGCTTCAAGCTAACCTTTATTCTATGTACGTTATACATACGTAATATATACAGTAAAGTTTGAAATTCATTAGAACGTATAGATACATGATATCTCCTGTGATCACGGTGCTGGGATTTCATTTGTCTATATTACTCATGTTCTGTTCCAGGCTACATCCCATGGTAGACAGACTATGTGCAGGAAACCCCTGAAGCTGGCTGTAGATGGACATTGTACAATGGCTACATTCAGCAGCAAACTTTGCCGCAACGCTGAGTGGGTCACCGACTATAACACCGTATGTTCTCACTGATTACTCTATTTAGTTACATCCTGCTTTATTCTGTATTGGATATGCCCAAGCTCCACTTGTGAAACACAGATGCATGCATCACAGGCCAAACTCCAAATCTTTTGTTCTATTTGTCTTTGTTTATATTACGCACCAGTTTTGTGTGAATGTCGCATCAAGTTTGCGTCAATATCAACGCACACACATGTGTCAATAAGAACAATGGGCTTTGGCATGTTACCTGTGACACGGCTGTGACAGATATGCCCATGTTTAACAAGTGGAGTCCTGGCTTAACATTGCCTTTGAACTATTTAAAAAAAAGAAGAAAATTGGCAATGAGTGATCAGGGTTCCTTCCATTTGTAATCATCGACCAGTTTGTATAAACAAAATAATAAATCTAAATTCCTCAGGGTGGATACGCAAAATATTTCTTATTTACTATATCTCTGTTTTCTTTTTTTGTCAAAATTTCAGGTCGCAGAAGAAGCCTAAGTGGCAGTAAAACAGTTTAGGTTGAGTTGACGCCAGTGCATGAAATGGACATCACAATTGGTGTTGTCTGTGAGAAGATTTTAATAGAAATGAACGCTTCCCAGGTAGCGAGGGTACATTGGGCCAATGTTGGCTTATATTTGGCCAATGTCGGCTTATATTGGACCAAGCATGGACAAGCATGACCCAATGTTCCATTGCTGATTGGGTTGTAACTATCTGGCCTGGTTAACGATAACATCACCATGGAAACCTAAAGCTTTAGGTAGGTGAAGATGCTACAGTCTAGTCTATAAATTGGATATGGTGACGTCTCTGAGAAGTTGCACTTTAAGAGATTGTATAATATAATGGCTTGCTGATGATTCAAAAAATAAATGTCCCCACGATATTATAATCAGTTTCTATTTGAAGTCATCTGCAGTTTGTCCTATTGGTGGTAGTGCTATACAATATTACTTACTTAAATACATTTTATTATATCATTACTATTGATATAGAAAGCATACTTCTTGGTATTATTTTATTTATCTCTACAATACTATTATAACTTAATTGATTTATGTGTGTATATAGATATAAATAAAGATTTGATGAACTTTGATGTGCCCTGTAGATAGAATTGAGGTATTTATTTGAAGTGATTTAATCTATTACTCATTATTCAAACAGATTTTTTGAATAAAAGTTTTAAAACAAATGTTAAATTAGTTACAATGTATACTACCTTGCATACGTAAGTACTTTAAAACCATCATCCCACTGCAGTTACACTTATCTTCAGAAGCTATAAAAGTTCACCTCAAAATTATAAAATTATAGTAATAACATCATCATAAGGGACGGGTCATTTATTTCCAACTGAGGGGGGGGGGGGCTAGATGGATTTTGACCAATTGGGAGATTTTCAACCCACCATGTTAAGTTTTGACCCCCCCCCCTCAGTGTGAAGGTTTATTGGGTTTTGGCCCCCCACCAAGGGGCTCTTTTTCAAAATACCCCCCCCCCCTATATATAACTAGCCCCCCACCTGACAATAAATGACTCATCCCTAATTAGCAGGCATCTGTTTGCCTGTAATTACATGAAAAGGCTGTGATCTGTCACGTGTCTATCAACTTATCCGTGCAGTGAGATTCTGCCTTAAAGCAGCATCAAAAGTTGAATTACATAGGCATAAATCATTCTTTTGTTTTCTCCATTATACTATCAGCTCACTGTTAAAATATGTTTGTAGCACCTCATTTTGTGATATAAGCATTAGCTATGCTAATTTCAAGGAAGCACATGGACAATATTTTATCCATATGGACAAAATCCAACGTTTTAGACCAGCGCAGTGGCTCCATTTGTCATAAAAAATAAGACTAGTAAGACTGAGAAGAGCTCTGCATCATGGATCAAACTCCTCGGCCCTGGGCTACTCAGTCCTGGCGCCTGGTGGGATAAGGCAACACTGTTTTGCTGAGCCATGTCCCCTCTCACCCAATAGGTCTCAGCCATGGAAATATTTTTTCACTATATTTTAATGTAGCATGGCATGCCATAACTAGTGTGCCCCGGAGGTATTTAGCAAAAAATCCTATGTATATCTTTAGGGGCAACCTTGATTTACGACATATAAAAAAAAACCCTATGCATTGATCACGAAAATCTGGAATGCTGTCCATAAATGTACACACACATGCGTAATTGGCTTTTTTTTGCAGTGAATAAATTCATTTGAGACCTAATCCAAACAAGCGCAAAAATGAATGGGCATCGCTGCAATAATCATATTTTATTTTATATCATTTGAATTAGTACCTACTCAGGACCAGTTATGATTTTACAGAGTTCTGCTAAACTACCTAACTATTTTATCCACCCAGAACTCATGTAGTATTCTGTGCGGAAGTCTTCTGTCAGTAAGGATGCACTCAGTGACCCAGGTATTTCCCTATGTGAGACCTGAAGGGACAGGTGTGCTTTTGAGGTTTTCCAAAAATCACTTTTTTATGTCCTTGAGTGTGTTTCAAACCTGAATTACAATTACAATTACAATATTGAATTTCATTGCCTTGGAGAAGCTCTTTATTCTAATAAATCAGCATCTACGGGTCAGACAGCCAGCAGAGGAATTGGCATTTTTAGGCCTCAGCCCAAGGACCTGATACCTATGTATTTAAACATTGAATTATGCAGGAAGAAATGCCAGTAGAGCCATCAAATTATACAGGGGTGTTTCCAAGAGATCCCTGACAATGTCACAAGTATGAAATAAATTCTCATGGTAGCGATTATGTTGACATTGTGATGACAATGTGTGAAACATCGCAAAAAATTACTATAAATTACCATATCATTCTGTAAAATTGGTGATTTTTACCACAATGGCCTGCCATACAAAGGCGTTTTTGACCTGATTCTTATTGATACATATTCATATCCGATTCTATGAAAGAATTATGCATGTCATTGTGATGTGTGTTGAGCTATGAACTGCCCCAGCAAATTGGCGTGACTCCTCGTCAACCTGTGTGAAGTGGCTCACACATGTCACTAGATGGAACACGACGTCGCTATAGCACAAGATCACCAGGAATAGCAATGGTGGTGATCACATGGCCTCACCTCAGATGGCGAGGATGGTGATCACTCAGACTCACCAGGGATGGCGACGTGGGTGATCACTCACCTCGCTAGATGAAACACGCACCTCGTCATAGCACATGTTCACCAGGGATGGTGAGGATCGTGATCACTCATCCTCACCAGGGATGGCAACATGAGTGATCACTCACTTTGCTAGATTAGACGCACACCACGTCATAATGCACATTCACCACAGATGGCAAGGATTGTGATCAGTCACCTTGCTAGATAAAACGCGTACCTCGTGATAGCACAGGTTCACCACAGATGGTAAGGATCTTGATCACCCACACTCACAAGGGATGGTGACACGAGTGATCACTCACCTCGCTAGATGAAACGCACACCATGCCATAGCGCATGTTCACCACGGTTGGCGAGGATCTTGATGACTCACACTCACCAGGGATGGCAAGGCGGTTGATCACTCACCTCGCTAGATGAAACGCCCACCACGTCATAGCGCAGGTTCACCATGGATGGCGAGAGTGGTGATCACTCAGACTCACCAGTGATGGCGACGCTGGTGATCACTCACCTTGTTAGATGAAAAGCTCATGATCATCGACATTGGTAATCATGCAGCCTCACATCTGCCAGATCAAAGTATGTTTTGCCAGAGAAGGTATTGCCATATGTATTGTAGCGAAGTCGCTTCGAGTCAACGACTTCTGCGGGACTTCGCGGGGCAGACTGGTTCGGTCCCGCACCGCAAGGTGGCGCCCCGCCCGTGGCGACTATATAAGGAGCCGCGGGGTGGCCGCCTCCTCAGTCAACCTCGACTTGTCGCTGGGTGTGGACCGATCCAGTCTCCCTAGCGAAGTTGGCTCTAGGAACGACGTTGATGAATGTTTGATGATTGATAACACATTACAACTGCTGTTTGTACTCGCCTTTTATTACACAGAGAATATACGGGTGTCACTTTCCCTTACTCTACTACAAATGCCTCTGGTCTTGTGTCCAACTTATTCATTACAGTGGTGACAGCGGGTAACTTGGTAGAAATTTTTATTACTTTCTCCTAAGGGAACCCACTGAGTCGGATAGTTGGTCACGAAATCGGGAAAATGGCAAGTACTAGTGCGTCTAGTGATGGCCTTACAAGAGAAGAGAGGGAGGAGATGATGGCGGGGGTGAGGGGGACGGTCGTACAGATCGACGAAGAAGTTATGTTGCGGTTACCTCCGGGTCCCGCAGTCCCGCAAGGTCCCGCAGTCCCGCAAGGTCCCGCAGTCCCGCAAGGTCCCGCAGTCCCGCAAGGTCCCGCAGTCCCGCAAGGTTCCGCAGTCCCGCAAGGTCCCGCAGTCCCGCAAGGTCCCGCAGACCTGCGGTCCCGCAGTTCACCGGCACCTCAACCATCGGAACTGCCAACCACCGGGAATAACATCCTCCCACCGTCTTCTGAGCGAGCAGAAAAAAAGGAACCGTTGGGCAAGTCGACTTTGTTCGCCCCCAGTGTTGCGGTGGCTCATACCTTGGGGGGTTCCCCCGGGTGGAACCTAAAGGAACAAGGGGGGCGAGGGTTGGAACCCCGCACCGAGCAGCCTCCCGCGGGGGAAGTTCTGACCGGGACGGAGGGTGGCCCCCAGTCTAACGGTCGGAGTCCGGTACCTCGGGGAAAAGTCGGGGACTTTGCCCCGATGGGTGGACTCAGAGTTGGTCGACTTTGGGAGAGGAAGGGACCGGCACCCCATTCTGGTCTACAACCCCCCATGGGGAGGTGGCCGGAGATGGTGGGTGGTCCCTCCCCACCCCATCCTGAGACGGAAGAAAAAAAACGACTACCCTCAGCGAGGCCCAAGGGTCGCCCTACAGGGTCACCCCCGGGGTTCTACGGCCGACCATCGACCGTGAGTCAGGGTGCTTGGCCGGAGGACCACGGGAATAATTCTCCGTGGTCAATACCAGCACCCCACGTCTCCTCATCACCTGACCCGAGGGCACATATCGAGATCCCCACCGTCTGGGGAGGGGTACGTGTGGATCCGGATGAGGAGAGACGACAAGCCTTGTGGGTGCAACAATGGCGACTGAGTGAGGAAAGGCGGTGGGAGGAGTCCCGGTTGGCCATCCGGGAGGGGGAACGACTGGCTCAGGCCCAGCAGCTTCTGCGAGCGGAAGAAAAGGAGCGGGAGCGGTCCGAGGAGGAGGCGAGAAGTCGTCGCCTTGCCGAAGAGAAAGCAAGGGAGCTAGCGTCTTTGACGGAGCAAATGTCCTCAATGTCACCTGGTGAACTGGATCCCCCTTCATCCTCTAACCCCGCTCCGCTGATTGACTCGACTGCCCGAGAACTGGTACCGGAAGGGGGGCCTGCTCTGGCAGAATGGAAAAGATCAGCAACCGAACATGGGTTGTGGCCACCGTCACGATCTGGCCCGGCAGCGGATGCTAACTTGATGGGAAGTCGCTCGACTAGCAACATAGGAGGAATGGTGGGTGAACCTCGCCTTCCCCCGTCGTCGCCTCGGTGCCTGTCTACTGACGCTTTGAAGGAGTGGGGCCCCCGCGATAGGTTGTCCAAACCGATCTTTATGCCTGGTAAATTCGACGGCACAGGGCATTTACCAGAATACCTGTCACACTTCGACTTATGCAGAAGGGCCAATGGGTGGAATAACTCCGACGCGGGCGTTTTCCTAGGCCTTAGCCTGACGGGAGTGGCCCGACGTCTGATATCAGGGATCGAGACGGGGACGGAGGCCGGGTACCTGAGATTGAGGCAGGCCTTGGTAAACCGGTTCCAGCCCCCAAATCAGAGCACCGTGTACAAGTCTAAACTACGTTCGTTGGAGCGAGCCAAGGGTACCTGTCTGCAGTCACACGCTGAGGAGATACAGAGATATATGCGCTTAGCATACCCATGTGCCGACGATTCCACGGTGGATATCATGTGCCGTGATCGCTTTATAGAGAGCCTCCCCGACGAACGACTGCGTCAATGGATCTATCAGGCTATGCCAGACGACTTATCCGGCGCCATCCAGGTCGCCCTACACGCGGAAGCGTGCCTTCGGTCGGGAGGGGCCGAGAGGGGAGCAGCCGCAGCCCGCGCGTCATCGACTACTATGGCTGAGGAGCTTGCCGCCTTGCGGAAGGAGATGAAAGACGGGCAGGCCCACTCCGAGGCCTCGCTGGCTCGCACTGACGCGGCTCTCAAGAAATGGGGACGTCCTCAGGAAGGCAAGAGAAGGGACTCGACTCGAAGCAGGTCGCCTGTCCGTTGTTTCCATTGCACCAAAGAGGGGCACTTCCGGCGCGATTGCCCTGAATGGAAGGCTAGAATCCAGGAGGCCGAAGGACAGGGCCGTAAGGCCACCGAGGTGAAGCCGGCGGAAAACTAGACTCGGTCCTGACTGACTCCCAAGTCAGGACCGAAGATAGGCAGATAGAAGAGGCAACTACAGAGGTTAAGGGACGACTTGAGATGGGAGGAGCGGGCCTCCTGGTTGAGGGAACCATTGAGGGTAGACCAGTCCAGTGTTTGGTGGACACGGGTGCTACAGTAAATTTGGTGTCCCTAGCCTGGTGGCAGAAAAATGGGGGTGACAGGGAGCTTCCCCCCTCCCAAGAGCGAGTCTATTCTGTAGAGGGCCGACTTATGCAGCTACGGGGACGTTGGGAAACTGCACTGTCTTTGGCCAGGGGAGCCTGGCCCATCGTCTTGCACATAGCTGATATGCCGACTGAAGTGATTTTAGGGTCTAACTTTCTGAGGGAGGCCCGCATGATGGTGGACATGGCAGGCGAACGGCTAGTTCTCCCGGCTGCCCCGCGGGCCATTCCTAGTGCGACTCTAGTTTGCCGGATAGTCAGCCAGAAGACTACAGTCCTGGCCCCGGGTTCCGAAACCGTCATTGACGGTTACGTGGTGGGACCGTGGAACAGTGCCAATCTAGGTCTCGTGGAGGGCCTACGAGAGAAAGAGGACAAAAGAGGACTCTTGGTGGGGAGAGGCCTGATAGACCCCCGTGAGAAGGTGGCTCCATTGCGACTATTTAATCCAGGTCAAGACCCTGTCACAGTCTATCGTGACATGGAGTTGGCCACGGTGGAAGAAGTAGGCGAGGTCCCCGCAGAGGGGCAAGAAGACAGCCCTTCTCACTGTCGGATAGTTACGACTGAAGATCCTCGGGTGGAGCCTATGGTGCAGTCCCTGGTGAGTGGGGTAGAAGGCAAGGAGCGGGAGCAACTAGAGGAGTTGCTACGCTCCCACGCTGGCGCCTTTCAACTGGAACCAGGGGACATCGGCCGGGCTAACCTCGTGGAGCACCACATTAGGACCGATAGTCATCCGCCAATAAAGCAGCCACCACGCCGCCTGGCCCCCCATCGTAGAGGCCTGGTAGACGAGGAAGTTGACAAGATGCTCGAAGCGGGGACTATTGAGCCTGCCGAGGGCCCCTGGGCGTCACCCGTGGTCCTCGTGCGAAAAAAAGATGGATCGATGCGTTTCTGTGTCGACTATAGACGACTTAACAAGGCGACAGTAAAGGACGCATACCCCTTGCCACGGATCGACGACAGCCTGGACACACTGGCCGGATCTGAATGGTTTTCGACCATGGATCTGGTCAGCGGATACTGGCAAGTGGCTATGGCTCCAGAGGACCGGGAAAAGACGGCTTTTGCCACCCATCGGGGATTGTATCAGTTTACGGTTATGCCCTTCGGGCTTTGTAATGCCCCCGGCACCTTCGAGCGCCTGATGGAGGTTGCCATGTGAGGGCTCCAATGGAGTTTTGTTTGGTGTATCTTGATGACATTGTGGTCTTCTCCCAGACCTTTTCCGAACACTTGGCGAGGTTGGGGGAAGTACTAACTCGACTTCAGAAGGCAGGGCTGAAAGTTAAACCGACTAAATGCCGGATGGCGAGGCGGGAGGTTTCCTTCTTAGGCCATGTTGTGAGTCGGGAGGGCATCTCCACGGATCCAAAGAAGATAGAAGCGGTGCGCGACTGGCCTACCCCTGCTTCACTCACGGAAGTACGCAGCTTCCTCGGTTTAGCAGGCTATTACAGGGCTTTCGTCCCTGGCTTTGCTACTCTCTCAAAACCACTAACCACCCTGGCGGACAAGGGCAGAGTCTTTTGCTGGGATCACGACTGTGAGGCCGCCTTCAACCGGATAAAGCAGTTGTTGACTGAGTCGCCTATTCTGGGATACCCCCAAGAGGAAGGACAGGTAGTCCTTGACACCGATGCCTCCGACATGGGTCTAGGGGCTGTACTGTCGCAGGAACAGAGCAAACGCGAAGTGGTCCTGTCTTATGGCAGTCGTACCCTCACCAAGGCTGAACGCAATTATTGCGTGACCCGGCGGGAATTACTAGCGGTTGTCTTCGGCTTAAAAAAATTCCGCCACTACTTATTGGGTCGTCGCGTATTGATTCGGACAGATCACGCGGCCTTGAAATGGGTAATGTCATTCAAGGAGCCCGAGGGGCAGATAGCACGGTGGCTACAGGTAATGGACATGTTCGACTTTTCGGTGGAACATCGCCCAGGAAGTCGCCACGGCAACGCTGACGGCCTCTCGCACATTCCTTGTCGGCAGTGCGGTCGCTCCGAAGAAGAGGGAGATGACGCTACCGTCTCGACCAGTCACGTCTTTGCCATAACCCGCCAAGGTGCTTCTGATCCTGACCGGGGGGAAGAGGTACAGGGCGAGTGGCGAACCGATCAGTGGGAGGATCCCCTACTTTCTCAGGTAATACCTTGGGTGGAGAGTGGCACCCCACCTACGGTAGAAGAACTACGAGGAAAATCATACCCGCTTCGGTCTATGGCGGCACAATTTCAACGTCTCGAGATCTGACAGGGTCTCCTAGGTCGGTGGTGGTTCGCTCCGGGCACCACGTGCCACTTTCAGCTGGTGGTCCCTGAGAAGCGAAGGAGGGAGGTCTGGGAGTCTTGCCATGGGGCAGGCATCGTGGGGCACTTCGGTTGCACCCGAACGATTCGGAAGTGTGCGGAGCGATGGTATTGGCCGGAATTCAGGCGTGACTTGACCTACTGGGTGGCCACCTGCCCGGAGTGCTTGGAGAGAAAACCTCCTCATGCACCACACCGTACCCGGATGGGGCATGTCCCCGTTGGTCTTCCAATGGAACGTATGGCGGTCGATCTTATGGGCCCTTTTCCGACTACGCCTGAGCCGCGTGCTAACAAGTACGTTCTGGTCATGATCGACTATTTGACGAAATGGGCCGAAGCGGTCCCTCTCCCAGACCAAGAGGCCTCCACAGTAGGCCGAGCCTTCGTTGAAACGATCGTCTGTCGTCTTGGTCCCCCAGCAACGCTCCACTCCGATCAGGGAAGGAACTTTCAAAGCCGACTGTTCCGGGAGACGATTCGACTGTTAGGCATCCTCCAAACTCGCACGTGCGCCTTCAACCCCAAGTCGGATGGTCTCGTCGAGAGGAGCAACCGTACCATCGAAGCCCTGTTGTCCGCCGTGGTGGCCTGGGACCAATCCGATTGGGATTTACAGCTTCCGTTCGTGATGGCGGCCTACCGCGCCTCTTCTCACTCCTCGACGGGCGTCTCTCCTAACATGATGATGTTGGGAAGGGAGACTATGGTTCCGCTGACAGTTCTGTATCCAGAGGGGGAGGAAGAGCTCGGGGAGGGGTCGGAAGGCTATGTGGCCCGTCTTCGGCGGTCTATGGCATCCGCGCACGAGGTGGCCTTGGGGCACCTGGGTACCTCAGTGGCACGGCAAGAGAGGAATTACAATCTTCACGCCAGGGAGCGAACAATTGCAGTTGGGTCTACCGTCTATTATCTACACCCGATAAAGAAGAAAGGGGTCAGCCCTAAGCTCCAACGGTTCTGGACGGGTCCCTGGGAAGTTACTCGTCACCTGGCCGGCTCCGTCTATGAGATTCGCATGGGACGAAAAACGAAAATAGTGCATTGCGACTCGTTGAAGGAGGTACCGCCCCCCCCGGAAGGGGTTCACCCGCTGCCCGCCCGGACCCCACCGGAGGAAGCCACCGCCACTCCCTCGCCGGAAAGAGAAGGAGAGGGGTTCGTTCGAACGGTAAGAGGCCCCCCTGGAGGGGGGCCGTGGGAAGGAGGGGATACCGTCTGTTACCATCCAACCGCCAAAGGGGGTCGACGACCACTGTCTAAAATAAATTGGGACGGCCCCTGGAAGGTGAAAGCAAGAAGGCCGGACGGCTTCCGGGTTCTGGAAAAAGGGGCCGTAGAGGGGCTCGCCTTGTCTTCCCTGGTACGGACAACGCCGTCGGGAAAGGTTAACGACTGGTCACGGGGAGGTGCCCCCCGGGCCCGCGGCTGGTACCCCCTTGGTTGTCAGAGCGACCAACGGTCCCGCAGCGCTCCCGGGAGCGGGAGGCGGGAAAACTGGACTACAAGGGGGTCCCGCAGATCACGTAGCGTCCCGCAGCGGGACGCCGCCTCTGACGTCACAAAAGAACGGGAGGAAGCTCAGCCGGAAATGTCAGTGTGGAACAGACTAGGGAGGGAGCCAAAAATGCCAGGAAAATCTAAGAAATTAGCGTCCTACGTGATTCCTCGAGTGGCTAACTCCTCAGAGAAGCGACGGCTGTCACCGGGTCCCGCCGCGGGACCGCTGCAGGGCCGCAGAAACGGTAAACAGGGGAGTCCCGCACTGTCTGGAACCGCGGAGGGGAGGAAGAAGGAACAGCTGACCCGCAAAAGTCCCCGAATTTCGTCGTTATCCTCCAGTTCTCCTAAACCTCGGGGGAGTTCAGGGAGAGGTGGCTCCCGTCTACAAGGGAGAGGGAGGCGAGAGTCGCCTGAAAAATCGTATAGGAACCGCAGGTCGTCGGCCGACGACCGGAGGGGGGCCCCTGGAAGAGCCAGGTCCCGCAGTCCCCGCAGTCCCGCAAGGTCCCGCAGTCCCGCACAGTCCTGCAAGTGTCCACACGGCATCATGAAGGGGTCCCGCATTCCCTGTGATATCTGCGGAGCCGATTTCTCCCGGAGGCAGGCTATGACCAGGCACCGAAGCCGGCAGCACCCCGAGGGAGAGCTAGAGGGATGGTTCTGTCCATATAGGAAGACGGGGTGCACTTACGCCACCGACCGCCAAGAGGATATGATCAGGCACATCCGCAATAAACACCGTAAGCAAGGGGGGGCAGATCATCCTTGGGTGAGAGACAGCAAGCGGATGCCCAAACCTCGGGTGGTGCCCGGACTCGCCCAGTCCTCCCCCTCCCCTCGGAAAAAGGTGGCCATACCAGTGCCCTCGGAATCGTCCGAAAGCGACGACGGGGAATCCGAAGACGAGTCCGGTGGCTCCGCCCCCTCCTCTCCGGAGTCCAGCCAACCGTCCGAGGGGGAACGAACTCCGTCTCCGGTGCCGCCTAAGAAGGCCCTCCCACCTCAGGAGAGACCAGCTCCCCCCCGCCCCGGGAGAAGTGGTGATTTCGGCGCCAGCCCTTCCATTAGTTTGGGGTCCGCCGTATCACCTGTCTTGACGCCCGCCAAACTACTCCCCGACGCTAAGAAGGGGTCGAAGCGGAAGAGGAGCCAGGATCGTTCCCCTAGAAGCACCTCGGTGAGCTCTGCCCGGCCTACCCGCTCCTCCCCGAGGAGCTCTAGCAGCTCGACCCTAGAGAGGACACGCCGCCGACTTGACTCCGGCTCGCCACGGGGCCGGAAGAGAGAGAGGACGATCGGCACCCCAGCTCCTCCATCTGAGACGGCCACCCAGGGGGAGACGGTGTTGGAACCCGCCTCACAGCTCACTACGACTCCTCCCCCTGGGTCGTTCCCCCTGCAAAAGCTGGCTACACCTGCTGCTGCCGCGCCCAAGAAGACGGGAGCCCCCCAGGGGGAGACGGTGTTGGAACCCGCTTTACAGCCTACTACGACTCCTCCCCCTGTAGCCCCCCCCAGGCCCCCCAGGGGGAGACGGTGTTGGAACCCGCGTCACAGCCTACTACGACTCCTCCCCCTGCTGGGCCTACCCGAGTGGCACCACCGACTCCTGCTACGCTGCCCGCGCCCACCCTAGTCAGCTGGGGTCCGGCAACTAGCACGGCCGGCACGCCCGTCAGCAAGGAACTACTGATGTCCCTGAGCTCGGCGTATGTCGCCGAGGGAACCAGTAAGGAGGACATGGCGAGGAGGCTGACTGACCTTCTGACAATGTGGGGTGTGCCTACTACAGCAGTCACCTCTGCTCCCAGCGTTACTGCCCCGACTCAGGCTACGCCACAGGCGTCAGCGGCACCCAGTGTGGCGGATACTCCCGCGGTTACGGCCACCGCAACGGCCACTGAGGATCCGGTACAATACCAGAGCGTATCTCTGTCTTCGGAGGAGGAACCGGAGGGTGCTCCCACGGGAGTGGATCTCAGTCCTCTCCTGGAGGCACTACCAGGTAGCCCACCGACAGCGTCTGCAGAGTCGCCTGTGTCCGAAGATGACGAGGGGGCCCATACGGGGTCAGCGCCTCAAGAGTCATCGGCCGCCGACCTTCCCTCGCCTATATGTCCCGAGGCAACATCAGATGCCGGCACCACATCGCTGTCAGAGGCGCAGGTACCAAGCTCGGGGTACGAGGGGACCCGTACGGGGTCAGCGCCTCCCGACACCACCTCCTCGACGTCAGTACCTTCAGCGCCTGGGGTAGCCCAAGGGGGGAAGCATATCCCTCCCGGGGACACTTCTGCCGTCCCTCAGTCGGCAAGCTCCCCGGCCAAACCCATCGGTCAGGACAACGCATTGGCCCTCCCATCGACTTCTAACGTCCCCGCCCTCAGTGACCCCTCTCGAGTGGGCACTTCGGCCGCCACCATGGGAGGTGTGGCACTGCAGCATGTCGGGGAGGATGAGGCCGCTGTGGCCGTACACCATCTGTTAGCCGCACAGACGCCTGTAGAACTAATCCCCACGGTAATCACTCTCACACCTGAGGAGGTCGGCGAGCCCGGTGGAGTTGGTCGCGCTAACACCGGTCGTCTCCATGTCGACTCAAACGGAGGGGGGCGAGCCAGCCACCCAGCCCGACGCCAAAACCCCATCATCACGCTGGCCGGGCGGGGAAATACTCCCGGACGAGAGAGCAGAACTGGACGCCTTACCTCTTGCGACCCCCAAAACGCGCCTCTGTCCATCGGATGAGGAGTGTGGGAACCCCCTTCCCCCGGAGTGGGATTCGCCCCCTGCCTCGCCCCGGCGTCGCCCGAGGGATGCTGCTCCAGAGCACCAACACACCGCGGCCAGGGAGGAGTCTCCACCGGCCCCTGGGGTTAGACCTCACCCGATGCCACCCACCTGGTCATCGTTTCGCCATACCCCACCTAGCGCCCGTAGGCGCCGACGTCCCCCACCATCTAATATGCCACCAGCGTGGTCACCATTCATGTTCATGCCATGGTGGCATGTCAAAGGGAGAGACCCCGACCCGCTGGAACGGTGGGCGGCCTATATGATCCCTCCCAGGGACCTAGGTCCTGGTTATGGTGCCATAACGGGTGATCTCGACAGTCATCTCAAGGTCCATGATGCAAACACCTACACTCTGTCGAACACCACATCCACTACATACCGACGCGTGGTACCCCCACGCCCCTCCACCTCAACAGCGCGAGGCGGACCAGACCAGCCAGCTCGACGTCGTCCTGCACCATCCGCGGCTCGGGGAGCCCCGGAGCCACCGGAACCTACGGCCGCCCGACCTTCAGACGCCTCGGGTGACCGTGAACCCCCCACTGTCGACGAGGAGGAGGTGAGCCGTACGTCTCATCCGCAGGAGGGTTTCCCGGCTTCGGTAAGTGAAATTCGCCTGTTGACAGACCTGAGAACCACACACCCTTTCGGGGAGGCCCCCCCTCACCAGTAATTGAGGTGGGGAGGGGGTGGAAGTATTATCGACTTGTATCGTCTTGTGAATTGAGCCAGCCTGCAGTATATCAGGCTGAGTCGTCTGTAGTAACCTCTTATGTTATTCGCCTTATCGTAATTAGGGTCATCAGTACTGTGAAGGCTCAGGAAGGACCCGACACCAGCTTCCCTCATGTGGGATGGGGGAGCACAGGGGATGCGCACCGGGCTGCGACTAACCAGTTAATCAATGTTCTTTTGTGGTTGATTGCAGCACTCACCAGCAACAGAGGAGCAGTGAGGCCGGTGCGGGACCCTCCGAGCCGAGGCGTGCGGCTCGGACGAGATGACGCTGGGGCTGTCGCCCCCCAGGTCATGCTCACCCTCGCTGGGGCTGTTGCCCCCCAGGAGGCCCTTTTGGAGGACGCTGGGGCTGTTGCCCCCCAGGTTCGGCCGACACTCGCTGGGGCTGTTGCCCCCCAGGAGAGACAGTTTGCAACGTGTGAAGTTCCTGTTCTGATATTAATATTTGGACTCCTGTATATGGCAACTGCACCTGCCGGTATGGTTACGACTTGTGCAGTTCCTATTGTTGCATTGATGTTCGCGTTACTGTATATGGCATGTATGATCCTTTGTACTGTGTTCGCCTATACGACTGAAGTTACTAGGGCAACTGTACTTGCCGGTGTGGTTACGACTTGTGCAGTCCCAATTGCTGCATTGTTATTTGTGTTACGATGTATGACATGTACGACTCTTCAAAATGTATTCGTCTATATAGCTGAGGTTGCCATGGCAACAGCGTTATTCGGGGTGATCATACTACTGATATCTGTTGAGGGGCCTACCGCGACTCATTTATCCTGTAGACCTAGACCGGCTGTGTGTGACATGGCCTGTGCGGCCTGGGATGCGGGATAACCGAGGGTGCCACCAGGACGGGGAATGCGTTCTCGTTGCCTGTTACTATGGAAATTCGACTTGGGGAAATGTTAACGACTCTTCGTCTACTATTGTACGACCGGGGACTTAGTCTACTACATAGTCAGGTTCAACCTATTGTCGCCTGTTGCTTATTCGGCTTTAGGATGTTTGGGCTAGTTATGCAAGTTACTATGGGAACCGATTCGACTCTGGCTGATATTGTCCTCGAGGGGACCGCAGTGGGAATCACCAGCTTTAGCCTGAGTGCGCTCGATGTCGCAGGGCTATTTAATTTAGGAGGTTCATATAGCATAGCCCTATTCAGTAGTTGGCGTATAGGGGCGCCTTATTGCGAGTTCATTAATTATAATAGTTCATGCTCCCCCCTCTTTTCTCGATGTATAGAGTTTGAATTAAAGGGGGAAGAGTGTAGCGAAGTCGCTTCGAGTCAACGACTTCTGCGGGACTTCGCGGGGCAGACTGGTTCGGTCCCGCACCGCAAGGTGGCGCCCCGCCCGTGGCGACTATATAAGGAGCCGCGGGGTGGCCGCCTCCTCAGTCAACCTCGACTTGTCGCTGGGTGTGGACCGATCCAGTCTCCCTAGCGAAGTTGGCTCTAGGAACGACGTTGATGAATGTTTGATGATTGATAACACATTACAACTGCTGTTTGTACTCGCCTTTTATTACACAGAGAATATACGGGTGTCACTTTCCCTTACTCTACTACAAACGCCTCTGGTCTTGTGTCCAACTTATTCATTACAGTATCTTCCCTCACCACAGACAAGGTGTTCATGTTGATATTTCCCTATGTATTTTTCCTGTAACCAGAGAAAAGGTGTTTATGGATAGTTGCTTTCATTTTAGAGATACCTCTATCTAAATTCAATTGATATTCTCTCTATATAATCTTGTTTGATTCAACTCTGAAGTATTACATGGAAATCAGTGTGAAACAAAGCACATTTGATACGTATGGGACTTATACTTCATGCCCACACTTCCTAGATAGGCTACATGTTGAACAGTGGTGCTGTCTCACCAACTTTGGCAATGGTGGTGATAAGTTGCCACTGTGAGTGAGAGTGACTGACAGATGATGCAATCCTCAGAGAGCATTGACTTGGAGTGACACAAATTCACGCATTGAGTGAGACAAAGGCTGGCAATGGTGGTGATTAGTTGCCATTCTGAGTGAGAGTGAGTGACAGATGATGCAATTCTTAGAGAGCATTGACATGGAGTGACACAAGTTCACACATTGAGTGAGACCAATGTTGGCAATGGTAGTGATAAGTCGCCATTTTGTGTGAGAGTTGATGCCAGTGGCACGGGAGTGGTACATAATCACACAGTGAGTCAGATCCATGTTGGCGATGCTTGTGATAAGCCGCCATTCTGAGTGAGAGTTGACAGGCAGTGGCACATACTCACGCAGTGAGTTAGATCCATGTTGGCGATGGTGGTGATAAGTCACCATGCTTTGTGAGGGATGACAAGGGGTGGCACATACTCACGCAGTGAGTGAGATCATGTTGGTGACTGTTGTGATAAATTGCCATGCCATGTGAGACTGACACACAGTGGCGAAAGATGACGCAGTGAGTTATGACTCAGAAAGGAGTCACCATTGATGACCAATCATGGCGACAGATAACGACAATTTGCTGGGGCCAATGGGCACCCAATGGGCCTCGGACTGAGGCTTGCAGGGCTGTCCGAAGCCCAGAAAATCATATCAAGAAGTGTTTTACAAGCCCCAACCTTGCCAATACAACAAAATATGCAGTCTGAGAATTCCAGAGGCTTTATTCTGGAGTAGACACCCCACTTTCTATGAACCTAACTCCATTGTTATAGGTTATTAGGGTCTAATATAGAAAAAAGGCAAATTTGACATTAAAGATTGCTACCAGAAAGTCGGATGTTAGCGTTTTTTAAGTGATTTATTCACTTAAAAAATTCAAAAATCTCTTTCTGCTGCAGGTCTCAGCCATGGAAATACTTTTTCACTATATTTTAATGTAGCATGGCATGCCATAGCTAATGTGCCCCAAAGGTATTGAGCGAAAAATCCCATGCTGGCCATAAATGTACACACACCTGCGTAATTGGCTTTTTTTGCAGTGAATAAATTCAGTTGAGACCCAATCCAAACAAGCGCAAAAATGAATGGGCATCGCTGCAATAATCATGTTTTATTTTATATTATATAAATTAGTACCTACTCAGGACCAGTTATGAATTTTTACAGAGTTTTGCTAAACTACCTAACTATTTTATCCACCCAGAACTCATGTAGTATTCTGGGCGGAAGTCTTCTGTCAGTAAGGATGCACTCAGTGACCCAGGGATTTCCCTACGTGAGACCAATAGGATACACTCGTACCTTGTGCCATATATAGGCACTAGTGACTGCCACGATGTCCCTGAACTTAGCACTATTCAACCATATGTTTCAGACTAAAAAAATAATACCTATGCTTGAAGAGTGAGTAGTATTTCCAGTTCCCATCAGGTGGAAGAGGGGCATAGTGGGAGAGAAATATAGTAAACTACCACTATATAGGGTTTGCTGCTTCCTATATTACTTCCTGTACTGTGGTTCCCTGAGGGTTTATACCTCAGGCCACTAGAGTACCAATAGGAGAGCAGCTACTACCAAACTTGGCAAAGTCCTGAGCTCTATGCAATATAGCCCACCTCTCATCAGAATGAATGACATCTGATTAGAGTAAATTGGCTATACAATCACTTTGGAAATATAATAGAAAGGTTTGCTTTTGGAATTATACAAATCTTTATTTGGCATAACAATCAATACACATGTACGTATTTCATTGTGACCAACTACAACAACAACAACAAATATCTTCTAATCATAATTCAAAAGGGAAATAACAGACACATCAAGAGGGTAATCGCTGTTAATAACAGGATACAATATGTGCGTAGAGACAGTGTAAGTCATTTGTAATGCACATACATTTCTTACACATGAAAGTTCTAAATGTAACTGCTCATTAGTTGGGTTTATTCAAGCAATTATAGGATATGCCATCCATGGCTATCTAAATAATTGACAGTGTAGTCGTGGTCACAAACATATAATGCTGTATGTCAAAGTATGTGGGATTGACTTTAGAAAAAGATCAGTTGGTATCCGAAATATCAGACAATAAAGTCGTCGTCACAAAGAACATACTGATTTATGTAAAAATGTTGATTCGGTTGACCTAAGAAAAATGGGATAAATTACGTGCAATTTAAAAAATATGTGTATTTTGAATAAAAACTTTCCCATGCGTTTAATATATTGAATAATCCCATAATGATACCAATAAACATGTCTTGCGTATTCTGAATAAACAAATTATTATACCCTGATTATTGGCATATATTTTTCTCGCACACATTCAAGTGGGACTGTTAAATAAATGCATTGATGAAAATGCAAATTATGTTAAACTTTGAATTCCAAAAAGCATTTCATTGATCCACATACTAATTTCCTAAGCACACCTGTATTAGAAAGCTTCTAATATTTTAAAGTGATTCTCCAATGACCTCTCCTGACCTTTGAAGTGAAGCACACTTTCAATTTTTAGATTCCGTGCTTTCAACTTATCAACAAATCGTTTATGTTCAATCCCGATATGTTTCCTGAAATTGTCTTTGACTTGATATGGTGTAACATGAATGTGGTACTGACACTTAATGCTGAGCATTTTGTCAACGACTCGGTTATCAATAATCCATGTGTTGGCTGCACCATTGTGTCCTCCGTCCAACCAGTAGATGTGGTTAACATGTTCAAGGAATGCTTTTGTCTTAGCATTCTTCTGTGCATCCATAATATCATGAATGAGTTGATTCACAACAACACAACCTTTGCTGAACCCTACAATGGTGGTTGGGATGTCGATTGAAGGACCGATCGGCCCAATTGAAGTCACTGCTGAGTCGAACGATTCATCTGACTCTGCCACTGAGGGTGCCACCGAGGATGCTCCACATGATGGTAGTGTTTCAGTGACTGACCAAGTGCCAACACTAGAGGCGGTCTCCTGCTCTCTAATAACTGCCTCAGTTTGATCAATCTCATGAATTCTCGCAATTGCATTATCCATGAGCGCACGTAAATGGCGCCAACTGCCCTGCCCATCGCTGAAAGTAGGGACCCCAATAGGATCAGACTGTACAAAGTTTGAGTAGACACTGTAAGTTTGTAGCTGCATGACTTTCGGTTTTATGATGAAGATGTGGCTGTTTGGAAAGCGGTGTGATAGCCTCTCAGCTGTAGATTCAAGATTCCATTCAAGGTATTTGCCATGGTCATAGTGACGAGCCATCACCTCTGAGTATTCCTGTAGGGATATGGGAAAAAGAAAGAACTGTACTGCATATTCAGCTCTTAGCTCATGCTCATCATGCAATTATTTTGGATATTCTTCAATGCCAAATTAAAGTAAATCATTATCTCTGTTTGAAATGACTGACACAATCATAACGTACAGGTACATTATGATTAACAAAGATCTATGTTATTCCAAAACTTTCCTATCTATTATTTGATGAAATGTAATGAAATTTTAAAAAAGGTAAAATGCTTGTTATCATCCTTGGATATAATCAAAAACCATGTTACCTGCACATCACCTGGGAAGAATATGACATTCCGGTCAGGTTCAGCAGCACCAATTGGGCCATGGAAGAGGATATCGTTCTTCTTGGGGCCATCACCTGGTACACCAGCTAACCGGGTACATGCTGGGTGAGGCCCTGGGTACACACGGTAAGCCATGCTGCCCACCGAGGTACATAGAAAGGCACAGTGTAGGATCTGTAGATACCAAAATAATTATAGGTTAGCCTTTTAGCTGTGACAATTTTCAAGGCGTTAGATTTCAGATTCAGGTATTTCAAAGAAAATTGATCATATTCTCGATGTGGGGGATTATATGTCTGCCAGAGTAGGGTGGTGATACTGGACCCACTGTCTGATAGTAGGATATTGCATAATCATTATTAAGCATCTACATGGCAAACATTATGGAAATCAAGTGATTATTCTTTTCAAAGCCATTTTCTTTCTTACCTGTCGATATACTAAGCAAAAGATGATACAATCTGGGATGACCAAAACATTGAGATATGTTATCTAGAGTTTTGGGAACGGTTTGATCCAAGTTTCTTTCTATCTACATACACTTATTGACGTCAGGTTCTATATATCCAGGAGCTACCTTCCACTTATGTATTATATACAGCTCTGTTCAATATTCTTATCAGGAGCCACACGAGGTCAGATCGACCACCGCTAGTCCAGCTTGAAATAGCACCAGCCCACCTGGTGCCCTGGCTCCTCTAACCCCTCTACGGTGACTCATATTACTTACATACAATACTTATGTACCAGTCCCTATGCTGAACCCACGGTATGTGTTTGGTAGAGGCCTAGGTGATATAATCTATACTAATACTTCACCACCAATGTCAAGGTTGTAAAGAGGATTATGCACAAAATCCGTGTTATCTTGCTGTTATTATGTATCATGAATGTTAAGACTATTACTATTCAATTGCATTACCACCAGGCTAAATGTCTGCAGTACCTTACACAATGAAAGTCTACCTCTAACATTTAGAGTTGTACAAATACCTTTGTATACGCTAAGGCCTACTAAGTACTCCAATAGCCTTATCCCCTCGTAAATTCTACCATGTCTAGCGTATCGTGTGTGTCTGGTATGTTGGGAACTACTACTCTGTATGAGCATAGAGATGGAAATCTCTTCCAGCACTGATATGAGGAACCCTTACTGAAATATGGAGGTTGTATTACTTTCTGCTGGCCAGAAAAAAAAGACAACAGAGAAATAAATGTTATCAATGGCCCACATCATCACTCTCCTTTACGAGTGAGTCTCAAATGCTTTCATGGGATCATAAGTGCCTAATGATCACTAGGCTGCATGCAGGCCTCTGCTTCTCTCCTCAGGCGCTCTACTAAGGTAGGTCTATTGGTCCTGGGTGTTGGCCTTTGAGAACCCATAGCTGATAATATATACATTATTAAGCTAATAGTTCATGGATATTGCAGCCCTAGGGCCGTACATGCTGTATACAGCATGTACGGCCCTAGGGCTGCAGAAAACTTCTTGGGATTTCGATACTATAACATGTCAAGGTTGGAATCAACACGAAAACTGAGTTCAAACATAGGACTAGGACCTCAGGTTAGAACTTATTTATTTTCGCATAGGGATGTCATCACCGTTCAGTGTGGCGCTATGGCTAAGGCCTTCGCCTACCTCCACTGCGGCCAGGGTTCAATTCTCCTACGGGTTGGCACGATTTTTCACATGGAAACTATGGCGAGACTGAATTTGTATGTCCACCAGCATTTCCGAAACTTTCCAAGTCCAACTTGACCCCGACTACTTAGCTTAGAGCAGCACGCCAGTGTAGATTTTCTCATGTGATGCGCACCGCAGCGCCCCCACCTGCTGGGAGAGCAAGTGAGGCAGACCGACCGTACCGACGCACGTTTGCTCTGAACTTCAGATATTTTTTTCATGAATTTTCTGGTATTACACCTGTAGAAGATTAAAAATCGCAGAAACTCGCAGCCTTATTGCTGTACAAACTGACATTATTCTGATAAAGGACATGCTGTAGAATAGCCCTCTAGGTTTGTTAGCTTCTGTAACAAATATTTATTTTGGAAAATTGGTCCAAAGTTGTGCAATTTTGTCAGACTGCCATGCTCTTAATAATCGGTCAAAAATTATCAGAATCACCTCAAAATGTAGGCCTACATGTTGGTTATTTGGATATTATATTGTATTTTTCCTATCTAATAGAGTGGGATATAGGAATAACTATGGTTGTTGTAGTTACTTGTGCAGGGAAGGCTGACAGAATCTGATATTACCTTAACATCCAAAGCTGTTAATAACACAATGAAAATGAAAGAATAAATCAGATATATACCCACCATTGCGTAGATCAGACCTTTCCCTTTCAAACCATACCACCCTTGAAAGATTCTGATGATTAGGGGCTTAGAAATCCACAATTTAGAAATACCCATTTATCATAGCGACAGATACGATTCCCGCAACCTGTGATCTGCCTGACTTCGCTAGGCCTCTGCTGTCAAAATGTAAATCTCAAGTATTTTGGGCCTAAATTGGTCTAAAATAAAAAAAATCAGTAGTGTATCTTGTCGGAAATTGTCTGAAAAATATAGTCTCAATGTCATAGAATCAAGGGGAGATGGCGCAAATTGCATTCAAATACATCGAGGAAGGGCATTTTTGTTTGCTATGGCCATACTCCCATAGATCTAGTTGTGGCAACAAAAATGCATTTCCGCGACTTTTTGACAGCATTTTTCCTTAATTCTATGACATTGAGGCCATATTTTTTTGCATTTTCAGACAATTCCCCTCAAGATACTCTATTGATTTTTCATTTTAGGCTAATTTTGGCCCAAAATACTTGACATCAACGAGCTCACGTAGCAGAGTTTTGCCTGCTGGCCACGGGACACAGTGCTAGCTCTCCTGGCCGGTGGGGGCGCTGCGGTGCACGTCACATATTTCGCGCCACTCGGGAGCAAGCTCTCCCTTGCTTGTATACCTCCCCGGGTATATAAACCAATGTACTATCAAGTACCGGTACATAGCCATTGGTCTGGACGAAAAGTAGAGATTTGTTTACAGGGGGCGCCACCACACACCTACACTAGGCTGCAGCAGACATACTTTGGAGGTGAATAACAAACCAGCACGCACCATTGTAGGTCTATATGGTGCATCATAGGGGTGCAAGAAATATTATTTCCCTCTAAAACTATTTTATTAAATTATCTGAAACTTTGAGCGAGTCATCTAAACATATAAACCAACATTATGTAAGAATATGAAGGAGATTCTCCAGGTAGATTTTGATAGAATGAGTTTTGAATTTATTACCCCATTGCACTTTTCACCTGTCAATCTCGCACAACCTACACCTCTAACTTTCCCAATTAATTAATGATAGTTCTACTCATAATACCCTCATTAAACTTTCAGCGAGTAATAGGTATTCTATTAGTGAACTCATTGTCTCTGAAGTTTTAAAGCATTCTGACCAGGGGAAATATAGAAAATAACAGTTTAAGTCAATGGTTAGTGTCAGCTCTACGGGAGCCCTGCGCGTGGATTCACCTCCATTAAATGGAGGTGCTACTAGTTGTAACAGGGTTCACACAACTTTTACTGTACTTAGTTTCATTTTCGTCCGTACGAATAGGAATAGGCCTCTCATTCTCAATCAATGGATCATAAATAGTCAAACACTGGGGTCAAACATCACGTAGCCTACCTTGATAATGATATACGTGATGGTAGTCCTGATACTCCCTGTTAAAGTGCTACTGATAGACCTTGTAGGCCTACCCCGGAGGCCCACCTGTCTATCTGCCAGCCTACCTTTAGTACCCAGCCTACATCTGCAAGGAGGAGCCGTGTTTACCTTACTTCTTCGCTGGTGCCTCAGATCCAATTTTACCTTGGATTTGGGCACGTCGTGAACCAGCTCACCCCCACAAGCAAGGTCAAGGCCGTGACTGTCAAGAGTGTTGGTAATCTGACACTACGATACGTCAGTGGTGCGTAAGGCACAGCAATTTGTCCGTCAGGTAGGGATTCTTAGAATGAATATATTTTTCTCAAAGTCTAGACATCCAAATGTGATTTTACAGTTCTAAAATGAAATAAATGTAGAGGTGAGGTTAGCAAAAGTACCACCAGGCGGGGCGATAGGCTAGATTTTGTGTGCGTTACTCACAGTAGATGTCATTAGTGCATGGGCAGCACTATAGTATGGTTAAATGGGGCAATATCCCGGGGCAATATTGTGCTAGCTCTTTGATCCTCTTTGTGAGCGGTAGGAGGCCCACTACCAAACGGCTTTTATCTTGAGCTAAAACTGTTCTAAGAATGTAAAACATAATAGACCTACATTTAATTCGAAGTAGATGATCTGATTACCATTTAAACATTTCCTTGGCTTGGATCTAGGCCGATGTCTTACACTCTCAACCCCAGGGGGGAGCACATCCTTTTTTTATACGGGTGTGTGGCTGAACCCAGGACAACCCTTCCCCTTGCTAGGGCACATGTGTTTTTTTCTTCTTCAAAAGCATACCCTTGCTAGGGCACTTTTGACTCAATAATCCTAGATTTATTTCTAAATGTCTTATATTTACACTGCTTGGGGAGAAGATTGAATTTGGTTCATGCTGTTTTCATGACAACTCTGCTGATCTCCATGAAACTTTCGAAATGTCCAGTGTAAATTGGGGTATTTTTCTAAAAGTTGTCCCTTGCTAGGGACATTTGTGGCTGGGACAGGAGGCTTGCTAGGGACATATGTGGCTGAAACAGGAGGCTTGCTAGGGAATTTTTCCTAAAAAAGTACTCTTGCCAGCCGCACATATGTGTATACATAACATAGTGTCAAGGGACTATTCTATGTATTATAATTATTAACGCCATACTCTAACCAAGCTGACCAAGCTTTCCCCTATAGAACCCAAGGTTACCTATTTTATGGGTCTGGACCCCTAAATTCGACAGGGTGACATGGCCATTTCTTACAATCGACATGTGACATGGAGCTTAGTGACAAGGACATGAAGGAGTAAAAATTTAGTGACATGAGACATGGCCTTATCTTAAAATCGACATGTGACATGGAGCTTAGTGACAAGGACATGGGAAAATAGAAATTTAATGACATGTGATATTGCCTTTTCTTAAAATCGACATGTGACATGGGGACCCCCCATCTAGACCCCCTATTTTCAGCCTACCGGGCTGAGTGACTCACTCACCCCAGAGTGACTCACTCACCCCCTCCCTCTCCCAGTGGGAACCCCCAGGCTCCACCTGTGAACCCCCACTGGAATGCATGACTCATACACTACCTCTAGGCCCACCTGTCCAGGTGACTCACCTTGGAGAGCAGCTCACCCCCCCAAATCCGGATCAGACTGGATCTAACCGGACTGGGGCCGAGCTACTCATCCCCAGACTGAGTCACTGGACATGCCCTAATACGGAGGCATCGGTCACCCCGAGCAGCTCCTTTTCCTCCTTCATAAGCTAGACAGATCCTGCTCAGATCATCTTATTCTTCTCCAACCTAGACCCTACGATACTCAGGTGCCTTGGCCCCAGGATATGGCTTGGTCAGACTGGCGAGTACCATACTGTATATCGAATTGATTACTCTCATGCCAATCTTACAATAAAGCTGGATCATCGACTGAATTGTCTGGACTCCTGATACCTCACTTCATGACATGTAACGACCTGTTGACAATAGAGAGTGGCCCCCCCCCGGCTCTCAACATGATGTCAATTTTTAACAGCCTCAGGGTAATATCGTTCACAACAGGGTAATACTACATGTATTAGGCTATCACACAGCTTTTAGAGCCTTCAGGACACTAAGTATTTTCTCACTTTTGGCTTATATAGCATATGGGCGAAAATAAAATATTTGTGCGAATTTCTGTTATTTTCTTGTAGGCACACATTTTTCCCATTTTTCCCTCTTGTCATTATCCTTCACTAACACACACTCGTCATGAATTATCCATTGATTACTTGTTCATTAATTATATATATATATATATATATATATATATATATATATATATATATATATATATATATATATATATATATATATACCTGGGAGTATATAGTCCCATAACCTCTCTTTTGGTATGTACTTTGCCAGCAGTATTCCTTTTCCCCCCTCCTCGGCATTTCGTTACGTATGTGAGGTGTTTACTATATGTGTTGCACCACACCTCCAAATAGAATTTTTCAAATAAATTGGTTGATAATCTTATAATAGTGTCCCTATCTAATATCCTGGATAGAATTAAGGCACTCACCATTTAAATTTCTGCAAGTTTCCCGCAAACTTGAAAACATTACATATGTGAGGTTTTGTTCATTTTGGTTACAATGTGTAATTCAGACCCACCCAGACTATACATAATTCACCATTAGATGTACATATGGTTCCCCAAACTAAAATAGCAGTGAATGTAGCAATAATGTAATTTTGTTTTCAAATTTTTTTTATGGTTGGTATATTCTAGGGTAAGGCTGCACTGCTGGTAATGATATTGACTCTTCGAAGCTCTGGGAAGGATGGATAACCAGTCATAACTGCCGTTAGCCGAACTTGTCACGAAGTGACCCGGCACTTTATTAAGAAAGAAAGAGAGAAAAATTTAATAATAAAATAAAAAAAAAAATAGATAAAGTTCTTGCACTGCTGCTTGCTGCCATGCAGGTTGAATTGCTGCTGCTGAATAACCCCTGCTGTGGGGGGAGAGTGTGAGTCCCCTGTTTTAGAGTTCCACACTAGGTGGCAGATAGGTGCAGCAACTAGAGTCAATAGGTCTCAGTGAAGGAAATCCCGCAGAAAACCGGAAGTCATATACGATTGTGGTCAGAAGTGAATACTGCAGGCACACTGAATGGTCAATAACCATGTTGAAAATAATGCCAATAAATATAAAACCACTACACATGTTGTTGAACATTTGCTGCTTTGAATAAAATACCAGGAGGGCATTTCTCAAAGTGCTTACCTATTTTTTCAAAGGTTAAATTGGAAAAAGTGAATCTACATTTTATTCAGTGCAGATTTAGGCAGAATCAGGGTGTTTTTACGCTATAGTCCAGTGCTCAAAATTTTTCGTGGTCAATTCATATTTTAAGTCAGCCTATATTATGAAGGAAGGATGTATCTATTAATTCTGGGGTGATTTTTAGAAAATGAACATGTTCCAATGGGTGCTATCGCATTTCGCGCTACATTAAATTATAGTGCGGAACCAATTCCTTCTCTGAGACCTAAAGCATATGGGGGATTAGCATGAAAAAGGAAAATACCCCTCAAATCAGTTTTTTTCTATATTAATTATTTAAAGAAGGATTGTTTTTGCCAAATTCTATGGAAAATGTGTTCATAGGTCTCTAAAATGTGTCCAAAATCAAGGAAAAATCATGTTTATATTGATGTCGGAGTGGTCCGCAGGCCGCGCTGCAGGTTCATTTCAGTCTAGGGCCACTGGCATAGTGCAGATTATTTTGATAGGCCCGATTTATTTTTACCTTATTCTTAACAGGGTAGGCATTTCATATCTGTGTAGTATTGGCCACTTGCAGCTAGTCTAGGTAGTACAGAGAGGGGTTATTTTTGCGCTTTGACATATCATCTGTATTAGTTAAGTTAGGCACTGACACCGCAAATGGTATATCTACCGCTTCAAGGAAACTATCCAGGGTATAATATTTTGGGACATTTCTTTGAAATCATCTAGAAATGTAGTATTGTATAACCCAGTATCCATGTTATGTACTCTCACAAATCTTCCCAGGCATGGCATGTGAATATTGTGTACTTTTTGCAGTGATTTTTATGTATTTTTCTACAATTTTTCATAATTTGTCAATTATATCCACAGTAAACTACAACAAGGACACTTACACCATATAGAGCAAGATCAAAAGAATATCCATGCCAAATTTGATGGTCCTAGAGGCACTGCTTGTCATGAAAATGACTCAAAGATGAAGAGGGCGGTGTCCTCGGACAGAGACATAGAAATCAGGCTGATTTTGGGTATAACTTGGCCTGAAAGGCACCCTATATCATGAGATAGAGTGGTCCAAGGAGCATAAAACCTAGGGGCCTGTGTAAAAACATCTATTGGATTATAAAAATCTCAATTATAGACAAGACATGCACACAGCCCATTAATAGTAGGTCTCAGTGAAGGAAATCCCGCAGAAAACCGGAAGTCATATACGATTGTGGTCGATTGTGAATACTGCAGGCACACTGAATGGTCAATAACCATGTTGAAAATAATGCCAATAAATATAAAACCACTACACATGTTGTTGAACATTTGCTGCTTTGAATAAAATACCAGGAGGGCATTTCTCAAAGTGCTTACCTATTTTTTCAAAGGTTAAATTGGAAAAAGTGAATCTACATTTTATTCAGTGCAGATTTAGGCAGAATCAGGGTGTTTTTACGCTATAGTCCAGTGCTCAAAATTTTCGTGGTCAATTCATATTTTAAGTCAGCCTATATTATGAAGGAAGGATGTATCTATTAATTCTGGGGTGATTTTTAGAAAATGAACATGTTCCAATGGGTGCTATCGCATTTTGCGCTACATTAAATTATAGTGCGGAACCAATTCCTTCTCTGAGACCAATAGACACATAGATCCCACGCGTGGAATCTATGTGAACCATTTATTTCTGTTCTATCCATACACAATTTTTTGGTCCTACTTACTTCTCATCCCCCATTGATAAACTGAAAATATTAGAGCATAATTGCTTGATATTACTCACCTAAGTTGTTCAACAATTTGTTTTCAATCTTTTTCAGTCTGCAAGTTTCTGAGGAGGACAGGCTGCCCAATGAGAATGGCATGCGTTCAGAGTGAGATGGAAATGACCCATAATATAGTCTGATGTGTTAAGATATGCATTTGAACTACTAATTTAGCAAGTCCAGTACAAGAAATAGTGATGAAGATGATCTGTGATGTTTAAAAGTATTGCTCTATCCAAATCCTCACATACGTAACGTTTTTTTTCTTTGGTTTTCAGAAGTGCCTTTGCAGATCTGAACCAGAATGTATATATATTGTTGGAAAAGAGTGACATATTTTGAGAGTAGGGACACTCTAGATAATAGAGAGTGTTTTTCATAAAGATCTAGTTACTTTTAAATGTATGAGGGAAAAGTTAAGAATGCTAGGCTTTATTTTCAAAACTTTCACTGATATCTATATTTAGCGATGAGGTGTAATAAGAAGTTCTTGGTGGAGGGATTTCATTTTTGCTACACCTTAAGGCATATATTGTAACATTTTGGACATGAAATCTGATGTACATATGATGATATTTAACAGATTTTATGGATGTTTGTTTAAAAACGTTACGTATGTGAAGGTAAAGAATTATTGTTTACACCACAGGCTATAAAAACTGACGCATTAGGAGTTGGCGACTTGAATCAACCTTTCTAACAAGCCAAGATATAGGGCTTTCAATAAAATAAAATGTTAAATAATATTGAGTTTGTGATTTCATTGGTTCTCACGCTGGTGAACATCCTTCACTGAATCACCCCATCCTCAAATATCAGCCTGAACAACACTCCAATCGATTAATATACATCCTAAGGATTAATTTGATGCCTGGTTTGCCTACCCATGGTCAGATTTTAGACAAATAATCATTGTACAACACCCTTCAGTGCGAGCTACAAAGTGTCTCCTGCTGCCACCTCCCGTCAATTGGTGTTCTGCAACCTAAAGGCCTGGGTTTGAATCTTGGTGGTCAATGAAATAGCTTGAAAAGCTTTTATTCACTGTCCCAGTAATGTCTTATCAAGAATATTTTACTTTTATGCCCCTCAGGCCCCTCAAATCTCTCTGAGAATCAATTCCCAGAGCAGGTATCAGTCTGTGCGCTCTCCGTAGATTTAATTGATTTCTAGCATTGACATGGAGGTATGGTCCTTTCCCATCGAAAGAATGGTCACAGGGCCAAGAAATTTGACATGCTGATAGCCAAGGAGCACCATGTGATATACTGAGTGTTATTCTCTCTCTAGGTGCTATAATTCACAGAAATATCTGGCTAAAATGTATGAAAAACCCTCGGAAATATAATGTTATAAAGGAATAAATTCAACAAAATGCATCTTAACTCCATGTGAAACGTGTCTTAGATGGCCCTATTTACACATTATTCAAGTTCCCCCATGTGAGGACGAAAAAATAAACCAGATATGGTGAATACAAGGACATTTTATTAAGTGTCAGTAGACATTCATTGGCTGCATAGCTCGGGGAGAGAAAAATGATGTTTTCCCCCGATGCATGAAAAGGCCTCCCACAGAGAACTGAGGACGATAGAAATAGATGGAAACAGCTGAGAATGTAAAATTCAGGTAATTCTGACCCTGAAAACCATAATTTTGGTTACCTGGCACCCCAAAGAGAGAAGTATCAGGCTTGCAGATTAACGCCAGAATATTTCTCATAAGGCTCTCCAAGGCCGAAACTCCGCTGCTACGATTTTCAGTGATTTCTCACTAATTTCATTGATTCCCTTGCCCTTTCTCACCATAAAGGCCAAAACCCACTACGTGAAAAATGGGTCTGAAATGTCTGTGATTCTGGATATCGGCAACATTGGACTCTTGCCAATTTCCTTAACCACAAGGGTACTCACTGCACTTCTTACCACTCCAAATCTGACTATAGCTGATAGTAGCAGGAGAATCTCTGTGATTTTCATTACTGCACAGATGAGTTGCTAGAATGATTCACAGAGATAGAGTATTTGATATTAAAATCACAGTTGTCTCTGACTATTTTCTGTGGTTTGCAATAGTCTCCTGCATAGCATAAACACATGTAGCTTGCATAAATCACAAGCAGAACCCCATTATGACTGTACACTGCAAAAATGGTGTTTAGATTTTAAACATGTTTAGGTCTAAACACGTTTAAAACCTAAACATATAGGTCATTTAGGTGTCTCATCAACTAGACATTTAGGAAATAAACACTTTTATTCTAACTACATAAACGTTTATGCTAAACATGTTTAGATGTTTAGAGTTGAAACAGTTGAATAATAGGTGTTTAGATTTAAACATCAATATGTTTAGATACTTGGATGTTGAATCCACACCAGGTAGCAGCACTACCTTTGAATGACTATCTGCACACAGTTATAATCAATTGATGTGTCAAATGTCCCCAAATCCCATGTTTATCATGGTTTCATTCCATAGAGTGTCATGTGAATAGAAAGGGCAATAGAAAATTGACTAGATTCACCTTACACCACCATCATTAGCATAAAATAATCAATAAGCTCCATGACTGACACCTATTTGATGTTATTCTGGAATAGATAAGGCAATGTTCTTCCTGCCAAGCTGTTGTACTTTCTCAAGTCTCTCATTCTGTTGCAGTGTGTAATACATGTACACATATATGTTGCTGTGGCTGACATCTTTGGTGACTTTGACAAATAAATAAATACCTGCTGATGTCCCCCAAGTAAATGAGAAAACAAACAAAATATATCTTTTTTTAATGCATACCTGTCTGCAAACCTTAACTCTCTATCAAATCATTTAAACATCTAAACACAAAAATTTATAAACACCTAAACACAAAAATTCATAGATATCTAAACACAAAGTTTTAACCTAAACACCTACATTTCTAAACACTTGAGCTAAGCACATTGTTTGGCTAAACATGTTTAGGAAATTAATGTGATTACAAAAACGTTGCAAGAATATGTTTAGAATTGTGTTTAGGATCTAAACATCATTTTTGCAGTGTAGTACATTGTATGTGGAACTTGGCTCCTGATTTATCAAAGACACACCTCTTCTGATTTCCTAGAAAGTCTTGTTTTCTTCTAATTCACAGGGATTTTGAGTCTATCACAGAGATTTCAGGCCCTTTGTGAAGAAAATATCAAAAACTTTTGATGTACTATACTCCCTAAATACCAACACTTTGACAGGGATTCTTCGCCTTTATAGGTCTTCCATAGACGATATTACCACCCCAATATTGGCTAAGCACCCACATATCCTATTTCACAATGATTTCCCGACTATTTTCACGTTGTGGGATTTGGCCTTAACATTGTCAAACCATCAGTTTTTTTTATAATCAAAATTCATTTTCTTTTTAAACACATGGTTTTTCATACACTGCAAAGACTCACGTTAGATGAGCATCGCACTCAGTCTGGTGTAGAGTTATCCATGAGAAATAAGTTTATTGTTCAGAGTGGGCCGATGGGATATGTATGAACCAACAACACATGCAGCACTCATCTGCAATATAAGGTTTTAGTTTCACAAGGCAAAGACCTCATCACAGGGTGTCAGCAAAATTCTCTGTTGTTGTGGAAGAATCGTGCAAGTATAACGAATTCACCATATAATGTTCAGGACTGTTGTATGTCAAAATGGCATATAGAAGTCAGACACAATATTCCTGATGAGTCTGACGACCACTTCAGATAATGGTTATTTGAATTCAGCCAGTAGATTACATTATTTAAACTACAATGACCTATACAACATACTACTTTAGGCGTACAGAAGTTCCCAATACAGCTCAATATTCGTCAGTCAGTTCATGATGGGCGATGCATTCACATCCCACCAAAACTACTATAGAAACAGGCTGATGTATTCACCATTCCTGTTGCAAAGATAATTCCAATTCTCTCTATAAATGATTACACAAATCCAGAAAATTGAAGCTTACAGTTGACACAATGTTGGCTATGTGAAGGGCCCGAGCTACGGTAGTTGCGTGTTAAGGTGAGTACTGTTTAATGGACAGCTGGTCCTAGAGTCAGGGTGAGAATCTTAATGACAATCTAACACGTCACAAACTGGTATAGGTGCCGTTCTTGCATGACTCAGCAACTTAAGTTATAATTGACTGGTCACACACAGGCATCCAGGTGGAAAATTACAGATCAAATGTCGATGTAGAGTTGATAGAAGTGGACATATTTCCTGCATCGGTTTACTGTGTTAAAAGAATGTTACAGGCAGCTGGTGAGAGTAGTCAGCACACGCCCCCCCCCCTTTTTATTTCCAACATACACAATCAAACGAGAGTGAAAACTATCATTTGGCATTTTTCGATATGCTGGAAGTGGGAGATTCTATATGAGTGGCTACCTGCATATGAATTGAATAGATCGACACAACTTAGATACTGACATTTTTTTCTGGTATATGGATCTTCAATATCATAGTTAATAAAATAGCCCTGTGAATATCTTCTTCTACTAAATTGTTTTAGGCTAAATTTTGGGCCTCTAGTGGCTGTTAATATCTTTCAAACACTGTTTGTATTGTGTCAATATTCCTACTAGAAGAGAAGTAGTGAGTGTCCAAGGTACGCATATGGGTAAAAATGTCTGGAACCCCGATTGTCTGTATCTATCTTGATAAGATAGATATGATGATGATAACACATCATACATCTATTGAAAAATGACCATTTCAGCAATCTTCAAACAATGATATTTTAGGACTCCCTCTATCAATTTCCATGAAATTGAAGGGGAACATGATTCCCCATGCCCAGCTGGCCAACTCGCAGGGGCGGGTCACCGGGTAAACACATGTCCCCTTTCAGTATCACACCAATCCAGGCGTAGTTGGAAGGTAGGAAACGTCAGACAGGGAAGTAGCTCAGCGGTAGAGCTTCTGCTTGCAAGGTTCGACTCCCGGTTTCTCCAGAAACGTTTTCCCCGACCCCTACAAAATAAACAGCAAATTATAGATATTTTGGGATATTTTTAGAATTTTTAGGTAGCAAGGTCCCTGTTCCATTTGGTTACCATGGCAATCAAATCTATGTAAAATTGCTATTATCAGTATGTTTGTTGCCATGGCAACCAACAATTTGGTCAGGAACCCCCAAAAATAGACTAAAAATGTTGGCACCATCTTTTTCTTCATAAAAAAACTGTTTGAAGTAGGTTTTTACTAAGAAAATGAAATTGTTTTACCTTTTTCTTGATTTTTTTTTTACATAAATACTCATTAGAATCGGCCCAAACGTTTCTTAGTTCTTTCCCATGTTTAGAAGCTCAGCATATCTCAGCAAAAGGAGTAGAGACTAATGGTTTGAAATACATAGAGATCCCATGCCAAAGAGCAATACCAGAAAGAATCGTAAGACTCCATATATATATATATATATATATATATATATATATATATATATATATATATATATATATACGATAAACAGGATGATTAGGCCTATCGATAGTGTAATAGGGGTCATTCAGAAGGTTGTTTACACCAGTTTTGACATGATAAACAGAAACATGGGATATATTCATTTGCATCTCATAGTTAGTGAATTTAGGCTCTCTATAATACTACATCATCCTTTCTGCGTGGCTTTACCAAGTAATATCTGTATCGGTATATTGCTGCATCAGAAGTAGGAGGCACACTCTTTATTATAATCTATATAGTTAATAATATCTTGCACAACACATTTCTTGTATCATTTACTCCTATGCTGCCAGTGCTACAGTAGTCATTTGATGGGGCCCTGCATTCATTTTATCCCTTTTTATTACCCGTTGGAATAATTCATGCAGGGCCTAGATACAAGTCATATCGGTCTTGTTTTGTTGGGTTATCTTCTTTCTCTTTTCTTTACTCCTTTGCAAACGTCTATCCATTCTATTCTCTCCCTATTCCCCATTTTCTTTTATGTCCTTTTCGAGACCCAGATGGAAATTGGCAGGAACACCTGTACGAGTAACAGGCACACCATTTTATGTGATTTTATGAGTTTTTATAGGTGTGTGGGGCCTGGGTGAGGTGAGAGGGGCCGGGGGTGGGACCCAGAGGGGAGGGTGTGGGTCGAGGTTTAGGGATGACCTTTAAACCGCAGAGGTCACCATGTTCAGTGGCCCGGGACGTCATATCCCCAACCGACCATCTGGTCCCTGGTTCCCCAGTCCTATCCAGGCCTCTCCAACAACAAGGTAAGGGGCCTGCTGTGATATAACTGCAAGAAAGACAAAATCGGAATTTTCTATTGAATTATGAAAACAGGACATTTGCATAATGGTATTTTCAGGCTCTGAAGTGGGTGTTCTACTTAGAGGAAAACATCAAGAGCCGAATATGATATACTATATTTTCAATTTTAGCTTTGTCAGAGGCTATCAATTTAGTATTCAAGATACCATTTATTTAACATTCAGGACCATATTGTGTCGTACAACAGGAACTCTGTACCAGATGCGCTATTGAACGAGTGTGCATGCATTTGACAGGTTTAGATTATCTAGAGCAGAATTTCAAGACAATATCTTACAGAGGGATATGACACTCTTCAGTATTGCAGGGAAATGTTCACACTAGCACCACGCTCCTACTAGTCCTTGTACACACCAATGCCTCCTAGTGATTGACAGATGAACCTCTTGTCCATACAGTGCCTGGTAACAGGCAGGGCCCACCTGGTCACATGATCATCTTCTAATCACATAACCTCTAATCAGTACAAACCAAGTCCAACTCATCTGGCTCTGCTGCTAGCAATAGGGTCTAGAGAGTGCTGTTGCAATGTTGTGTCAGCTTTCCTGAATAAATTTTTTTCTATACTCTCTTATAGAACTGGCACCAGCATAAAACAGGGCCCTCACCTAGATGATGGCCAGACAGAACTCACTCCATAGAGATATCCACCTAAGCCATTTTTCCTTTTAGAACTAAAACATCCTTAAAAACTTAACTTTGCCTTTCTATATAGGAGGTATGGGCAGCTGAACACCAATTTTGTTTTATTCATGTCTCTTTTTTATTTTACTTTTAATTTAAACTGACGGCTTTGCACTCGTTTTGCTTTACAGTCTCCGCACTGGGGGTTTTTGTGTTTTCAATTATGTTCTTTAGTGGCAGTTGAATTTAAAGAGAACTCACATCAATTTTACAGTGCCATTAGTTGGTTGAGTACATGTTTATGACATAATATCCATGTTCATGAGAGATTTCCCAGGGTAGAGCAAGACATTTACGAGTTGGACAATCTAATCAGAAGCAAATAGTTTGTGATGAGAATCGATTATGAGAGTTATTGTTTTTTACCCACTAGGCATTAGGCACTCACTGGCTCATTGCACCTGGTGGTATCAAATGTGACTAGCTATTGATATGACAAATTGCAGTCTCTACAGATAGCTATTTTTTCTTTTAACAAATATACACTGAATTCATAGTAGACCTATTTGGCGCACCTTGGATATTTTTTTGACGATCTGTATTCTATAAAATGTCAATATATACCCGCCCATAAGACACATACTGACTATTGGCAAATCCGATAATGTAAGGCAATGGGCAATCCCCTGATATGAGCCGCGTTCGGTCTATCAACCTGCTGCTTTATACACAAATTATTTGGGACTAGGTGATGTTTAGTTAACTAGAAGCCCTTTTCACAAAGACCGACCGTTCAGTGAAATAGGTCTCAGCCTGTAAGGACTATGTATTGTGCTTCGACCGTCTGTTTATCATTATGCAGTGTTTTTTTGGCATATTTGTCAGCTATAGGAAGGTGAAATGCAGTGGATTTAGAAGTCCACCTCATATCAACAGGAGGCCTCTCCATACAGGTGTCACTACACCTGTCCCGTACAGGGGGTCCCTTATTAACAAACTCCCATTACCCTTATCACCTTGATCAGCAAGCCTGCTCTCAGACAACTTGTTATCTCACCTACACCCCTTGTCCCATTCTGAGCTCCCCTATTTGTAAGTGAGCAGTTGCACAGGGATCCCTGAAGGTCTGAGTTGACATGGGCAGCTGACATGTATGGTCATCCTTTCTGTATGACCATACATCTCAATGTGTTTGTCCATGCAAGACATGGCTAGCAAGATATAGCTGTCACTTCAGTTCAGAAAATTTTATTATGATTTATCAAACCCAGTATCGCTCACTACTGTATATTTTCCTGCAGCTGTTACTTCATAAACATGATAATAATCATCATCCTAAGGCATGATCTTACTTTAGGTCGCTAATACTAGGGACCAGTTTTGGTGACCAAATTTTTAGCTTATTCCCTCCGCTTATGCCATATAAATGAAATATAGCATAAAAATATGGAGGCCCAAGGTTTGGATATTGAGGAATATTGCACTAGCTCACTGTATGGATAGCATAAATATCCAAACCGTGAGCCTTTATATTTATGCCATATTTACGTTTATACCTTCCTTCATAAAAACATTAATTTCCTACCTGATATCCCCAGAATAGAAGCACGAGAAGACATTTTGTAAGTGCATGTGATCCCGACCAGTAGCCTTCGCCATGGTGTTGTTGTTCCTCGGCGGGTGCCTGACTTTTCACCCATTTTTCGTATTGAATCCAACCTTTTCATGTTATAATATCCAAATGCCAACAAATATATGATCCCTAGATGGTGATAGCACTCCTTTTTGAGCTGTAACCTTCGAAATATAGAAGGATTTTATGCCTAAGCGAGTCGTTTTCCACCATTCCCAGCGTCTTGGGTAATGCGGCGCTGAGAATGGCAGACGGCGACTTGCTTAAGCTTGAAAAATGTATGGACTCCTTCTAAATTTCAATGATACAGACCAAAGAGGCACATCATCATCGTCTATGGACCCTATATATTATTCAGGCTGAATATTATAACATGACTAGGTTGGATTCAATAGGAAAAGTGGGTAAAATCCAGGACAACGCTACGAGGTGAGCAATTTGTACTTTCACATTGGATTTATCACCGTTCAGTGTGGTGTAATGGCTTAGAGCCTTGCCTTCCACCACTGTGGCCTGGGTTCAGTTCTCCTACGAGTAGGCACGATCTTTTACATTGAAACAATGGCGAGATTGACTTTGTATGTCTGCCAGCACCTTCCCAAAATAAGTCCAACTTGACCTTGAAAAAGTATATCCAAAAATCGCAAAAAAGCACATGTGCGTATATATGCTCTGGTAAGGCACTGGTAAAGGAGAGCATAACAGTAAGGGAGTACCAGAATACTGGTATAACAGAAAATCGCGACCACTTTTCAGCGACCACTATATTCTGTATTTAGTGACCTAAACGGAGATGTGGCCCATCCCAAAACATATTTGGATATCAACGAGAGTGAAAATCATCATAAAAACTATCAGTCAGGGGCGTAGGAAAGGGGGGGGGCAGGGGGGGGGCTGGGCCCCCCCGAAAATTATAAAGGAGGTGGGGCCTGAGTATGTGTGGGCCCCCCAAAAAAAACAAATTTGCCAAGAATTCATGATAAATTGGATAAGAAGCTAAAACTTTCATCTCAAATTGGATTAATGTGGTAATGGGATGGGGAAAATGGGGATGTGACCTTCAAATCAGATATAGAATTCACCAGAAATGATCTTTCTTTAGAACTTCTATACAGGTATGTATAGGCATTATCACGCATCAGCCAAAAAAAAGGTGGTCGTGGTGGGCCCCATCTGCCCCCCCCCCCCAATGAAGATTTGCTTCCTCCTATGCCTCTGACAGTAATGACTTGGATTGGATTGAAATGTAGAGGATAGTGCATTGTAGACTTAGCAGAATTAGGTACATGTACCATCATTGATTAATCCATTACTATTGACATAATGTGCCAGCACCAATTACCCTTGCCACCCAGAAGGATTTCATGTGTTTTTCATGAATGATTATTAATTAGAGGTATCACGAAGGAGACAGCCTGGTTAATTTTAGGTTAGGTGAGAGAGGGACATGGCTAAGAGGTGGGTGGTGGTAAAAATGTTATAAAAAATGGCTGGCGGGTTGGCACCTGGATTGGTTCATTATTCGACCACCAGGTGGCTGGGCGTGTCGGGTCTCCTATTAGTGTTTGATCTTACCACAGGGGGCGCCACCACGGTGTCCCGGGGGTCAGTGGGCCTAGGATGACCTTCACCTGAGTGTATTACATGTAATTGGAGCGGGTGCTCATGGATAGAACTAACTGAGTTATAAGAGGTGATGAGAGGGTATCATCATGCTTGGGATAGTGGTGTCCAGACTCCGAACCCCTTGTATTGCCCCCACACACACCCCAAAACTAGCTCTTATATACCATTGTAACCATTTTACGGCGATATCGACCCAACTTTACATGTTGAAATGTAGCGAAATCCCAAAACAGAATCAAGTATTGTCATAATAAATATTCCAGCCCAAAGGTAGATGCTACATTTCCATCAACACTGTAATGGGTATAGCACTGCATATATAATTCTTTTTGTACTGTAGAAAAAAAAAACAGTTCACAGTGTATGAGAGTAACACTGCTAGAAGGTCTACTCCAGTATCCCTCCAGTGAAAGTCATAATTTCGGACCAAGCATGAATACCACTCCAGTATGCCTGATCTGAACTATCAAGTTTGATCAATATTGCCTTTTAACATGGCTGCTTGCCCACAGGATATCTAGATACATCTAGTGACTGAAGGAGACACTTTGAAGTTGGAAATGATTAAAATCAATCCATATTCAGTCCATGTTGACTTTTGCACATGGCTGGCCTTTATCCTTTCCAACTGCTTCTGTTGCTACATGATTCCCCCTGTCGTGTTGTGATGACTGATGGGTGTCCCTAATTATACCTGTGAGACCTGCTGCAACTGTGGAAAGGGTAGAATCACTCCAGGAATGGTTGCTTATTCAAGAGAGATGGGTGTGGCAGCCATAATAACCTAACAAGAAGGGAAGGGGAACTCACGGGAGCATCTCCCTTTCTCTCTGCCCTATTCACTAGATATATTGTCTAGCTGTGGTATATAAGAAAGACTCATCAAATCCGTCAGGCTGAATTGCGAATTTGGCGATGGTAATTTTGTATGAAAAAAGGGTGATATTGATACTATTTGACTTACATCTATGGCCAGCCTATTAGAACCTCATGCAGGCCCCCACCCCTCACCCCTTCTACACCACCAGTACTCTCATTCATCCCTCAATCCATACATCCACTCCTTGTGCAACATCCCTGTCCGTCCCTCTCCCCTTTCCTCCGTCCGTCGACCAGTCGTTCCCTCATTCCCTCCCTCCCCCAAGCCGCCTTTTACCCTCCAACCCCAACCCCCCCCCCGCCCCCTCCCCCTCACATCGTTCCTCCAGTAGGATGACATCAGCATCCCCTGCGTCTGTGTCGTGTTATGATGGAGATATACAGAGAGGCTGATGTCAGCATGCCAATCTCTACCGCAGGCTGCTGTAGCAGCATCTGTAGACAGCGTCTTGAGCCGCCTGTAGCAATATGTCAACAATATGTCTACAATATGTTGACAAAGTCTTCATTGGTGCTGGAACATTACTTTAATATGGCCCCTTTGTGCATACTAGAATAACGGTAATAAGATTTATGAGAAAAGACATGATGACCAGGCCAACTCTCAACAATAACTGATGTACATATATCATGCAGTGTACAGCCTATTGTGTAAACCTACTTGTATGATGTATCTAGTCTGTTTTCCCATATTGGATGTGCAGAATAATTCCGTCCCCTCAATCGGCCATGTATAGTTCCCTGGGCATGATTCCTCTTTCCCTGTGCTACTTACATATAATATATATCCCGGGTTACATATGACACAACATATAAGTCACTGTTATGTGTGAATAGTCATGTAAAAAGGGGCACTATGCGCAGGTACATGGCGGTTCATCTCCTTTTGTCACAGAGTATGATGTTATTCTAACAAGCCGGGATATAATTCATTTTGCCTTGTAGACTTCATTTCACTTAATATCAACCATTATATTTTTGTTAGATAACAACCACTTCAAACGCTATAATATTATGGCTTTAATTTCTGTTATGAGCTAATTGCAAATTAAATGTGATGGATTTTTTTTTTCAAATTTTAAACAGCCGCTCACAGCCTTACCAACGGCAGTCGGGCGTGGTTTCTGCCTACAATCCAGTGGGGATTTACCATGAGCAGAGAGCTTATAATTATATGTAACTGTGCATCTGCCAGTCTGGGCAAGTATTTGTGGGGCGGGGGGAAGGGAGGGGGCAGGTAGGATGGAAGGAGAGGAGGGTACTAATTGTGTAGACTGACGTCAGCTCTGTCTCCTGTAGCGGTGAATACTGACCTAATGTCATGCAAAAAATGTACCCAACTCAATAACAATATTTATTGTAAGAGGCCCATTAGTTTTGAATACTAAGTAATAATCCTCGCATAAACCTTACACGCGAGGATGGATGGTATACATAAGAATGGTCCTTTATTTCATGTTGAGAAGGAGCCTTACTACAGAGATGTGTGGGAAAGGCCATTCCCCAGCAGGGCATGAAGGAGCTAGATCCCATTCTCCACGGCCCCATTCTCCTCTGTGACGTGATCAAAATAGCCGCAAACCCTTCAACCAAAAGTTATTCTTGAGGCATTTTTTACCCACAAAACATAAATACAGAACAGCCTAACACCTGCACGTGGAGAAACAACCTGAAACGACAAATCATCGTTGAACTCTGTCTATAAACTCAGGTGCACCTTCATGCACATGAACAGTACCAAAGTGTTCAAAGTTTGGTGTCAAAGTTTTTGTCTTGAATAGGACAGGTTGACTCTCTGTGTGGGGTGTGCCTTACCTGCTTTAATACAAGTTACAGCAGTCATAGCATATATAGCCTACGCCAAGGGTATCCTATGGTTGTGTTATTATTTTGGTAGTCTCATTAGTTTAGTTTCATTCTCAATCTAAATTGCCCTTACATAATATGTGGCCCACGATCCAAGGTTTGGTTTTATTTGAATACCAGAGGCCATCATTTTGTGACTTACATTTTCACGTGCACCCCCCCCCCCCTACGGGCTTCCCTAGCCCACTTAAAAGGGTCTATTTCTCATCTTTCCTATCCCATCAGGATGTGTGTGGTGCACATATGCACGGGCACTGACACATTCCTCTGTGAAATTGTGTAATGTCGTTCTCACCAAGAATATGACCATAGCTGCTGAAATGGCGTTAAACATATATTTATCACTCACTCACCCCCCCCCCCCTTTCTACAGCGACCTTACGGAACGGGACTGGTTCACATGAGCACCACCTGCATGCTGACCCGGATGCTGATGTCAGTGACATTCAATTCTGATCTCGCACCAGACTTGTTCCTGGTCATACTACTAGCCTGGTACCTTCGTAATTTCGTGAGAGATTCCGAGATTAGAACTGTTATGGCCGCGCCTGTACAGAAACAAGAAACCTCGCTATACCAAGCATATTTCCCGTGTTTGTCAGGACACCAGTCCTACGTCAGCCGGGATTTGTGACCGGGTACCACCCAGAGGTCATCTAGAGGTCACACACACAACTAGGAGTTATAGAGGCGTTGTATGTAGGGCTTTGGTAGAGATCATCATCAACTGTGGGCAGATGAGGGGAAAGGGCCCTCCCTGCGGGATTTTTAGTACTGGATTTGGTCACTAGGGGAGCTACAGAGTCGAAATATGTGAAAAATAGACCAAAAATAGCTCTTATGTACTTTTTTACACAGAAAAAGGTGGTTTTATCAAAAAAGGTTCTATTTCCTGGCAACTTACAGTATAATTGGAATGTAAATGGAACGTTTTGAATCCAAAACAAGGCCTAAATGAGAAATGTGTTGCCATGACAACCAAAATTATATTCCAAATAGAAAAAAGATAATGTCAACTGAGGGAGATTCATACACCGAAAAAAGCATAAAGATACCATTTCTAGCTCCAAAGCTATGCCAAAATACATGTTAAGGAATGGCCATTTTTTAATTGATTATTTAAATTATCATGCTAACTAGATGCCTGATTTAATTAAAACAATGAATGATAGAGCCTATTGGCTGTATTGATACAGTCATGTCATTCCATTTTCGTGAAGCAATATCTCCAAGACTAGAAGGGCTATCTACAAGTGTTATATCTCATCTTAAAGCTGATAACATCAATTTTGAATTTCATATTCAACCTCGGAGGACCCTTTCCCCTCATCTGTCCACAACTCTTACAGAAGTTACACAACATTGGTGGTAAAGCGGTACAACTTTACGCATTTATAAACACTTGCAATACTGACTGTAGGGATTTTGGTCAGCATCACTGAGGTTGTGGTCACTATCGGTGTCCATGGCCACGGATCAATAGGACTTTTTTGTCAATCCGCTTGACATTGGTATGTTCTCTACGGCCAGTGATTGTCGTAGGGAGTATGGTTTTTAGTGTCATTTGTGAGATCCTATCAAGTAAATGTTAAGGGACTATAGTCAATGTCTGTGAGACTATAGTCAATGTAACAAAGTCATAATTCCTCTGAGGTCTATATCTCTGACCTAAGGCCAATGCCTGTGACGCTATATTTGCTATCTGCTAGGCCATAGTCAATGTCTGTTGGGGTATTGTCATATCAATGTCTGCGAGGCCATATTCAATACCTTTGTCTGTGGGACTATAGTCAATGTCTGTGGTGCTGTGTCCAATGTTTGTCAAGTTATTTTAATGTAATGTAAACTAACTGTAATTATTATAAGAGTATCCTCTTGACCACTGATGTGGGTTCGCCTAGAGAGACAGGTCAGGTACGGTGAGCTTATCATCATACTTTAACATGATTCCAGTTTTAATTTCCCTGGTGACTTAGTGGTGGGAAGAGTGCTTTTGGCACGAGGGTTGGGCAAACGCACATCGGTGGTCGATAGGATACTCTGATAATAATTACAGTTATTTTACATTACATTAAAATAACTTAACAATTATTACCAGTAGTTATTTGTCATCGACCAGCGACCTTGTGGGTTGGCTACTTCAACTAGTTCGTAAAATTAAAACTCAGGCGGGAGCTTTGCTATCTAAATAAGTGTTATTATATGTTAGGAAAACTACAGTCATCACTATATATGTAGACAAAACATATATAATAGGTCAGGAACTTTATGTTCCGAATAAACAGGCAAAATGTTATACATTGCATAGACCTTGTATGACATAATTGTGTTATTTCAATGACTGTAGGGGTAATGTACCTCCCCCCTTTTTTTCCTTAAGGGAAAATAGTTTACAGCTATCTTGCTGTAATAGCCTCAGCACTCATCATGCCTGTAGCTTTCTTAGAGACTGAAAGTCACCAAACCTTTCCGCGTTTATAGGATATAAATTGATACAAACCGTAACTTAAGCTAATACTTGGATATAAGTGACTAAATAGACTTATGTAGATATTTCCACCCTATGATAAATTCATCTGTAGATGAATTTTGTTCACAACACAAGTACATGAGTGTTTATGCATCATAGATCCAGTAGAAATGGGATAAACTCTGTAGGTTGCAGAACAGGTGGTACATATAAGGGTCTATTATAGAACCGAGCAAAGGTGGTTTCATTTGACCACCCTGCTCTACTCCAGCATCTTTCAGTGCTGATTTTACTTGTCTGGATATTGTCTTTGCACTGGCACTAGAGGTGGGCAGTTTGACTGTCAAAATGACAAACGGCATAGCAGATTGTGACCTTTGGTCTGCAATGTATGCCCTAAGATGGGAATACACACACAATCTTCTCTCCTTTGAAAATACATGATCAGTATCTTGTCAGTTGAATTGTTTTTTTTTGTGCGAAGTGAATATGTGATCTTGACTGAGTGGTCAGTCCACTCACAGTCTCCTCTGAGCATAAGGTGCAGTGCCTGTAGTCTTTGTCCAGTGGCTAGTAAGACCAGTAACATAGTATGTCTGGTGAGCTTTCATAGTCTAGTCCCTGTATGTATCCCAAGTTCTAAATTATTAATAATGCTGGCTGTGGGTCCCAAACAAATTCCATTATCTTTGTTGGTTTTTTTAACCTTTGTCTCTTTGACAAACCTCGATATGGTAGGCTCTTTTCCAGCTGGTTTCCCGTTGAATGTTATAAAACATGATAGAAATGACCTGGACGTATTGATGGCACTATGACCTACCCCAGTATTAAGATATTTACTGAGGAACTGTATGCAGTCCCTTACTGATGGTTGTGTGGGGTGCACATCCCTTAGGCTTGTGAATGCCATCCATCACCTTGCACATCCCTCATAGACTGCCACAGTGTTAGGGCTCCATGCCATGGCCATAACCTTCCATGCAGTAAACGAGTAGCCCAGCAGATCACACCATATGGTTTTCATATAGGGATAATCAGTAGGTGTGATCTGCCTGTGAATGGGAATTTCTTGGTGGGGTCCCCTGGCCACAACAGGGTTGAAGAGGTAATGGGGATTTGCAGGTTCTCGCTGTACCTCCTGAGCCTGGTGAACCATGGCTGTGTTGCCCAGTTGGGGACCACTAACCGCCCAGTGGTCTTGTCCTGTTTGGTCTTCCTCAGCACCCTGCCAATAAGAGAGAAAGGTGGGAAGATTAATGAATTATCGTTCCATTTACAGGTGAATGCATCGGTTACCATAGCATTAGCATCGTAATGTAGTGAAATGTACTTAGGGAAGAGCGCATTTTGGTATGAGGCAAACCTGAGGTTTGTGAAATGCAGAGAAGATGTAATTTTGGGTGGTAGGGGATAGTGACCACTCTGCAGATGAGGCAAAAACCCTTGATGCCCTGTCTGCCTCCACATTGAGTTTAGTAGGGCAGTAAGACAACTTGAAGGTGATTCTGTGTTTCCATGCATAAGTGTATATGCACTGTGTGACCTCATCACATAGTATGGAACCCAGAGAACGACCTTTCCTGATACAGCATAAAGCTGTTGTATTGTCGATGAACAAATGTACACATTGCCCCTTCACTCGATGTTGAAGTTTATTCAGCGCCATGAGAACTGTCTTAAATTCAAGAATATTGATATGCAGTTCTTGTGACTCAATGGGCCATTCTTCCCCATACTCAAAATTGCCTTGTTGCCAACAGCGACCCCACCCTGTCTTAGATGAGTCTGTGTAGATTGACACCTGTGGTTGGATTTCTGCATAGAGTGCAGAGGCGATAGGGAGATGTGACAGCCACTGTTTGATGCAATCATGAACCATGTCATTTAGGTACATAGTTATGTCATAGTTACACAATGACTTGGCGAGGGCCCATTATTTAACTCTCTGAAGGAGTTTGATATGGACCTTGGCCCTGTCATCTCCAAGTTCAGTGGCTGCCAGTTTTCCTATGACTGCTGCGAGCTGTCTGATTGACAGCCTCCTGACTTTCAGGATGTCACGTGCCATTGTCATCAATTTTGTCACTTTCTTGGGTGGTTTGTGTAATGTCAGTGTGGTGGAGTCAATGGTGAAACCCAGGTATTCAATGGACTGTGCGGGGTCAAGACTGATTTTCTGAAGTTAATTGTGAAGCCTGCTTCCTGTAGGGTTCTGACAGTGTGTTTTACAGATTGTTCCACTAGTTCTGGAGTGTCTCCAAAAATGATTGTCTCATCAATGTAAAACACCAAGTTTACGCCATAAGAAATGCAAGAAATCCCTGATCCTTTCTTTAATGGGTAGGGTGAAGTAGGCTGACGTAATATCCACAGAACTTATAAAGGAGTCTTGAGGCAAAATATGCATGACTGATGTGAGATAATCCATTTTGAAGTGTTTGTAGACTGTGAACTCATTCAGTCCTGAGAGGTTCAAAATAGGTCCGAAAGTGCCATCTGTTTAAGGTCTTAAAAAACATGTTTGAGACAAATGCCTGTGGGCTCTATGATGCCTTTACTCAACATATCCTGTATTTGTGTATCCAACTGAGCATCTTTAACTGGGTTTATAGAGTCTGGGATCTCTGACTGTACAGGGATAGTGTGTAGATCTATCATTAAGCCTTTCACCATATCCAGCACCCATCTGTCTCTGGTGAATTTATGCCACTTTTTAGCCTGCATACCCAAACCACCTGCGGCAAAGGCCTGGGTTTTTTTGGGATGCTTTTCAGGTGTTTCGGGTAGCTTGGCTGTATCGGGTGCATCAACAACTGAAAGACTTATATTTATTTGTTGTTGTTGTCTTTGTTGTTGGATTTGTTGCCACCTTTGTAGTGGTTCTGTTTGGTCTGCTTGCCCCGCTTGCCACCCCTAGGGGTGTTGCTGCTGGACCAGTAGTCCTGCTGGCATTTCGAAGCCCCCGGTGGCAGCTGCGGTCCTGATTGTAGTTGGGATGACCAGCTGTGTGTTTGCAGCTGGACTCTTGTTGTGGTGGCTGTGGGCCTGGCCGCCCCTGTAGTTTCCCTGGCAGCGGTTCCATGACCTGGGGGCAGCCACTACATCATGTAAGGCTTCTTCCACTTATTGTTGACAATCTGCTCTCTGGCATCTTCTCTGAGCAGATAATTAGAGCTTTTGTGGTTTTCTGACTTCTGTGCTACCTCCAGCCCCACACCCTTTAAGCCTGAATACACATTATTACGCCTAATGTCATTGGTTTTCAATGAGGACATGGCTATCAGCTTCAAAGAATCAGACATGCTTGTGACCAGTTGTTTGGGATTAAGCGTTTAAGGTGGTCCAGTGCATGTACTAAAGGTCTGGTTGCAAACTGCATGCACCACTGCAGAGACCTGAAGGTGTCATCCCTCTGTACCACAGCTTCCCTGTTTCTTTTCACAAGTTGCCTAGATACATCCTCATTGAGCCTTGTTTTATGAAAAACCTCTAGGTTGGAGGGTCTAGGGTAGGTTTTGTAGATTGTTTTTAGTTGATCCTTAGTGGCTGGGTTCAGGTAAATGGCGTCCACCAAGGTTTTATCCTTCTCTGGTGTTTTATTAGTTTCAGCATCTTGTGGTTCTGTGAATGACAGCTCTACTGTGGCTAGAGGGCAGTCAAATGTCTGTGGTCCATATACAGGTAGTGGATTTCCCTGCTGATGATCACCCTGCAAGCCGATCAGTGCTGGATATTCATACTGATCTGGTATCATCACCTCTGGTTTGCACTGTCTGTGTTGTACCTCTATGTTTGCAACATGGGTTACTGCAGGGCACGCGTCAATATGCGCGGCATCCACGGCTACCCAACTGACCCACAAGGTTGGTGGTCGATGACGGATAAGTACTGGTAATAAATTTGAGGCTGTGTCCATTGTTTGTCCATTGATTGCAAGGCTGTGTCCAATGTCTGTGAGACCATAGTCAATGTTTGTGAGGCCATGGTCTATGAGGCCCAGGGGGGTACCAAAGGTTGTACCGATCCCGTGGAGTGATTGCTGTCAATGCGTCAGTGATGGAGAAAAAGGGGGGAAGACTGGATTACATCTTCAGATTAAGGGGCTGTTAATACCTACTATACCTTGTCATCACTCCAGTGCTATTAAAGTCCTGAATGTTATTGTCTAAAGGGGTGCATGTGTCATACTAGTAATTGTGCATGATCAATTTGTCATATGAGAAATATCATATGACTAGTGGTATATAGAGAGTAAGAATATCAAGCTCTTATCTAATGTTATTTCCAGTTATCACTGGTTTATTCAGCTTTAGGCAGACATATAAGAATATCAATCACACAGATATTAATATGCAGGTAATTTCCACACACAGTAAATATACAATTGTTTGTAAAGCATAATGTTCTGTTCAACTCCACCTGTGAGGTAATAATAATAATAATAATAATAATAATAATAATAATAATAATAATAATAATAATAATAATAATAATAATAATAATAATAATAATAATAATAATAATAATAATAATAATAATACACTGTCCAGTATGGTCCTAGGTGGGTTCCCACACCTAGCTCCTGAGCTGCTGCTTAGAGGGATAATATATAAATGTGTAACTTTACCCTCTGGTAGGTGTCTTGTAGAAGCATAGTGCAGAGCTATAGCAGGTAGCAGGAGAGTTGACTGGAGATGTTACCTCAAGGGTGGTTCTGGTGATTCTGCCTTCTAGAGGGAGCAGCAGGTGGTATAAGTACCATTTCCTGGCTTGGGCCCCTCAGACTGACTGGAGCCAGTGGCATCTGCCTAACTCTGTAATTGTTTGAGGGGAGTCTTTCATGTGTCACTGGGTGCACAAAGGACCCCCATGGACGCCGCCATGTCCCCCATTGTCTCGGTCGGTATGGCATGTTCAGACCCTCATATCTCAATTGTTTACGCCGCTACAGCCTTCATCTCACGCATGCGCGGACTTAAATATGTCAAGTTACCACCGCTAGCTTTCCGGGCGCGTAACTTGCGCTGGTTTGTCTGTAGCGCATTCGGAAGTCGAAACATTCTCGGTGGCGTAAATTCCTAATAATGGAAGTTCCGCCTTGATCTTGGGCTCATTTTGACCATCTAATTATGGCCTTTTCATAAATGCTTTCATATTTGACCTAGGTTGCTCAGGAGCGACACTAGAGTGACTGGAAGGTTATGGCGTTGCTACTTATGTAACCTATTGTTCAGTCTTGGGATGCTCAGACAACCATGACGGCGTTAGCGGTGCCCAGGCACCCGTGATGGCTGGTTGCATTCACTTACAAGTTATTATATTGTGCACTGGACCATGAGGTCGGTCTCTTAGGCTCTAAAAAGCCTTATAATGTGCAGTGGACCATGAGGTCCCTTTGGTGATGTAACTTATATATATATAATATCTTAAGATGATTGGAATAATAAAATGGTATATGATACATCCACTGCGACGGATGGACCATCCGTCTCCCTTCATCCTTGTTTTGCTCCATAGAAATCAATGAAGAATAAGACGGAAGAAATCGACGGATGGTCTATCCATCGGCAGTGGATGCTCCCCTTGAGAACCATATTTCCCATGGGAGAGGCCCACAAAAGGGGGTATCCATTGTCAGGCTTCTGCGAATAAAGAGGGCTGTAAAAACATTTAAGGGGCTGTGGCCAAAAAAGGGGCTGTAGTTTCACCGATGAGTCAGTACCCTCCCTGGGGATGAGGTCCTAGCCAATGTAGGCCGGGGGCTGATAGGGCCCACCATGCACCCCCCCCCTCCACATCCTAACGCGACAGGTATTTTTTCAATCCTTAGGGTCCCCTGAACAAGATTCAAGATGTTAACATTGATTATCTTGGGATGCGCTACCGGTTTTGGCTTATTATCCATGTGCGGGTTCAGACCACATTTGGGTCAATTTTGGTACCATGATATTCAAGGGGTATGCTCAATCCTCAAGCTCTAAGACTGTCTTACCTTGTCTGGATCCTGTGGTCTTGTTGGAAAGAAGACATAATAAGCTTTTCATTAAGCCTTTCAGGGGACCCTAACATATCAAACCTTTACACAAACTCCAGTAATAATTCTCTATAGATAAAATAAAAAGTTTGGGCCTCACTCCTTACAAATATCCATGTTAATTATTCCCATTTATCCCCCATTTAATAAGTTAACACATTTTTGCTACTTCATTAATTGGGCCTATCACGCTAGACACTCAGCTTGGAACCACAACACACAACCCCCACTATAGGGCCACAGAGTTTGTGAGATCCACCCCAACTTGATCCAAAATACACCAAACATCAGTTTGGTGAATATATTTCTTCAGCCTAGACTCTCCAAGCACTTCAATAGTAAGAGCCTCAGTCTGATATATCAGTTGGGTCACATGAACAATTTGCAGCCTCCTCATTGGTCAGCATCTTGGTTGCCATGGTTTATACAGTGGATGCTAAAGTCAAAACTTGACACTTTGTGGTAGCGATCAGTAGGGTGAACACACACCACTGCGTCCACTTCGGATTCTGAATCTGCCGCCGGTGAATTAACTCAAATTTGCCAAGCCGCCGGTATAACCATCACACAGGGGACTAATCCCAACACCACACAACCCAATAACCAGGTAGGTGGATTTAGACAGGAATCTTTACATAACTACTTCACACCGATCGGCCCTTCGCCGAGTGACATAGCAAATTCCAAACCAAAACAAAGCCCCGCCCCTAAGGCCCCACCCGCGCCCAACGAAGCGCGTAACCTAGCAACGTCGCGACCTTACCATGGCAACAATAACGTTACCGCGGTGAGCTTGAGGACGTCTCCAGACTCGTCAATTGAGTCGATTTCAATGATTGAAAATGAAAGATCCATCAATCCTTCAACCCCAATCATCATCACTAGAACTATAACTAGGTATATTGATTCGAATTCCCCACAGGTTGCATCCACCCGCCAACTGGAACAACAATTCTGGGAGAATCCGAATGCAACGGCCTACAGACATACCGCCGTTAGCCGCCAAACAGACCCCACCTGGTGGCAAGATATTGAGGTCAGTAATCCGAACCTAAATAATGCAACACTCACCTCCACTGCCCCCAGGTCACTTAGATCCATCACAACTTCGGTGCCGCCAATAATCGCCAACACCACACAGGATGCTACTACTAGCACAGCAGCTACATCCAGCACTGTGGGAACCACTTTCTCCAATCCTGTCTTCGTCCCAGACAGCATGGAGAGAACAAACCCCACATGCTTTGGTGATCTCACCATTGATGGACAAGCTGACCTGCTACGCCGGGCTATCTCCCAGACTTTCAGAGATTCTCAGGTTGACAATCTAGACCGCTTGGACATGAGAGCATTAGCCGCTGCGCTCTCTGCCCAACAACTAACCACAACCTCTCGGGGTCAGTCTATCTTACCCAACCAGGGTCAATCCACCCAGCCCACCCAACCACCTCAACCAGTCATCATACCACTTGACCCCACACCACCCCAACCACCGACTGGACAACTAAATGTCCCAGTCCCCCAACTAAACCCCACCCCTCCTGCCCCTAGAACCCCAACGGTGCCCGCCACACCCTTGGGAACCCCAGCTGACGTTGTACCTGCACACCAAGTCCCTATAGATCTGGCCTCTGCAGGCACTAGGCAGGCATATTACACCAGGATTCTTCCCGAGGCCTTAGACTCCTGGCGTCATTACCGTACCATATACCAAAGGTCAGCATTTTGCCGTATCAGAGCGGACTATTTTTGCCACATGGCAAGAGCTGGCCATTTCCCTATGTGGACAAGTGGTACCATGCCCCCTACAGGCATAGTAACCACAGTGGAAGGAGCCCTACTTCTAGTCTCACTCCGCAGGCAACAGGCCACCTCCACCCTTAACACCCTGGCTTCCATTCTAGACGACAGAGCTTCCGCACTCCGCCAATCGTCTGATAACTATTACCAGGCGGTCAGCGACACCTATGCCCGACAGACGATCAGACCAGGACAGCCAGGATATTATGACCTGGCCAGTGCCAATCTGCTAGCCCGCCAATTGGTAGAACGTGAGAGTGCTACCCTCAACGCTAAACTATGTGAGGAGGGCAACAATCTCAAAAAGGCCCCAGAGGACGCCCTGTGGGTAGGCATCCTAGCCAACTTACGCCCTGGATACCAAAATCCCACCACTAACCGAGTCGCCCCAACAGCCCAAATCCCCACAGCCCCCACTCATGCTGGGGTCCTTCAGATAGACTTGAGCACTTATGATCCACTAGCTAGCACCCAACCACCGACTCTGATCACAGTACCACAACCCAATCCTGTCAACAACCCCCAACCTAACCTTGGGTCTGGCGTCCCCACCAATGCCCCCCAGTCTGCGGTTTTTGCCACAGCTTGGACAAGGCCAACCACCAATCGCAGGCAGCGCCGCCAACAGGAAACCCAGCCAAATTCACCAAACAATCGCAGGCGCACCAATACACAGCGCCAGCTGCCCTCAACCAACCAACGCAACCGACAATCCGGCACAACCCAGGGCCCTGCCCAGGGCAACAATCAGGGACAAGTCAGAAACAACAACAACCTCACATGCAATGAATTAGAGCAGCTGAGACAACTACTCCAGCGACGTCAGTAAACCCAAATTGGACTCACCAAGATAGTGCCACTGACCAATCCTACAGTGAACGATACAATTTAGACTTGTTCAATGACACTGACTTCTCAGCCTGTTTGTCTCTTTACTGTATTGATTACCTTCCAGCGTTGCAGTCTCATAGAAACCAAAATTGTAACTCACATAATGTTGAAAACAACGCTCCAACTGACAACCACTCAGGTGTTGTTAATCTCTCTTCATATCCACTGACAGATGGAGAGTACAGCCTCTTACAGAAGGGTCTAACCTTTGTTTGCACTCCTCGCCCCCCGACCCAGGAATTCTATTTGAAGACCTAGCAAAATTTCACATTAGCATTAAAAGGGAACTAGCCTTTGCTAAATTCACTGATGTAAACACGGGTGACCCTCCGCCACCCGTGTTCCCACCACGTGAAATAGAGGCTCCATTCCACAACACTTAATTCAAAAATCCCTCATCCTGGAAGCCCCCTGGCCCAGCAATTGTGGAACACATGTGTCTGTCAAATCAGACACAACTAGAAAACACACCCATTACCCCCTATCACAGATCCAACACCACTCGAGCTGAAAAAGAGGCTAAACTCTCCTTGTCATCCAATAAAGACATAATCATTAAGAAAGCAGACAAAGGCTCGGCTGTAGTAGTACAAAATCGATCTGACTACATTAAGGAGGGTCTCCGTCAATTAAATGATAGGGATTTCTATAGGTTGCAGGAAATGAATCTAACCAGTTTCCACCAGGCATTGGTGAAAAACCGGGTCTTAAAAATGCAGAAGGATGGCGAACTCAGCAAAGAGGCAGCTGATTATCTAATAATCCCCAAGCTGAGAACAGCCAAATTATATTTACTTCCTAAAATTCACAAAAATAAACTGCCTCCCCCCGGCAGACCCATTGTGTCAGCCAATGACTGCCCGACTGAAAGAATCTCCCAACTGGTAGATCATTTCCTACAACCTCTATTGGCAACTCTCCCCTCCTATCTTAAGGACACCAGCGATTTCTTGAATCAAATTAAAGATTTAAAAATCCCACCAAATTTGATCCTGGCGACGCTGGATGTAACAAGCCTTTATACCAACATCCCTACCGATGAAGGTGTAAAAGAGGCCAGGGAGATATTGAACCATCACAGACACCCATTTCAGAATCCCACCACTTACTCAATTTGTGACCTACACTTAGTACTAACCTGCAACAACTTTGAGTTCGACAACAAACACTTCCTCCAAATTAGTGGCACAGCAATGGGGACCAAGGTGGCCCCATCCTATGCCAACATTTTTATGGGAGGTTTCGAATCAAAATATGTGTATTCATACCACACCCAACCTCTGATCTGGAAGAGATTCATTGATGACATCTTCATGATTTGGACCCATGGAGAAGAATCTCTCCTGATGTTTGTGGAACACCTAAATAATTGCCACAAAACAATCAGGTTCACGTTAGAACACTCCAGGTCAGAAATCAGTTTTTTGGACGTAAAGGTCCTTCATGACCGCAATGGCAATATAGAGACGACCCTATATTGTAAACCAACAGATAGCCACAACTATCTACTATACTCTTCTGAACATCCCAGACATGTGCTAAAAGGGATACCGTACTCTCAATTCCTCAGAGTACGACGTATTTGTTCCAACACTCTGGAGTTCAGACGCAACGCAATCATGCTATGCACCCACTTCCTACGCAGGGGATATCCGAGACAACTAGTTATAAACTCATTAATCAAAGCTGAAGAACAACCCAGAAATGATTTGCTCAAAATCAAAGAAAGGGTCACTGACTCAGCAAAATCATTTTACTGCATTGTGACTCATAATCCAGCGAACCCACCCTTGGAGAAAATAATACGCACAAACTGGGACTTAATGCTGAAGTCTAAAAAGACCAGAGAGTACCACAATGCAAGGCTTATATTTGGCAAGCGCCGCAATAAATCACTGGGAGATGAATTAGTTCAAGCCTCTACGAGCACAAAATCCCCAGACCGGCGCGTCATACCACATGTCATAAGACATCCTTGCAAGAGGCCCAACACATGCAACTACTGTCCGAAAATAGACAAAAGTGGTTACATTTTCTCTTTATGAGATGACAAGAAATATAGAACACTAATAAATGTGAATTGTCAAACAGCCAATCTCATCTATGCCATCACTTGCAAATACTGAGGCATACGATATGTAGGCCAAACAGAAAAGAAGCTACTGGAACGGTTCAAAGGTCACATGGGAGATATTAAAAATGTCAGTCATGATACCACAGTAGCCCGGCACTTCAGATCTTGCCCAGACAACAACAGATCACCTGAGAGATGCTGGGAAGACGGCCCCAAAATCTCGATCTTAAGCTTTATCAAAAACCCTGCCACTTCCAGGGAGGGTCAGCTTGAAAGGAACCAGGAGGAGAAAAGATGGATGCACCGTCTCTGCACCATCATCCCCCACGGGCTGAACGTTCTCGACTAACGAATCAGAAAGCCAACTCAGTCACAAAAAACCGGTACAAATGAAGCTTTAATCAGACTGGGCCCGCATCCTGACTATGGGATTAAGTTATTCGGACATTGTCCTACCACTCTTAGACCACTGCTGACGTGAGCACCATGAGACCCCCTTGTTAACAAAGGGGGTGGACCCCCAGGTAAATAAACCCAGGTGTCACCCCTCCCCAGAGATAATGAAAACCTGGGTTTTTTTTTAAATACAATAAAATATTTTATAAGTTATTGACAATGTGCTTCAAAAAACATCTATCGAGTCAGCCGAACCATGACACATATCAAACCTATACACAAACTCCAGTAATAATTCTCTATGGATAAAATAAAAAGTTTGGGCCTCAATCCTTACAAATATCCATGTTAATTATTCACATTTATCCCCCATTTAATAAGTTAACACATTTTTGCTACTTCATTAATTGGGCCTATCACGCCTGATGAGACACTCAGCTTGAAACCACAACACACAACCCCCACTATAGGGCCACAGAGTTTGTGAGATCCACCCCAACTTGATCCAAAATACACCAAACATCAGTTTGGTGCATATATTTCTTCAGCCTAGACTCTCCAAGCACTTCAATAGTTAGAGCCTCAGTCTGATATATCAGTTGGGTCACATGAACAATTTGCAGCCCCCTCATTGGTCAGCATCTTGGTTGCCATGGTTTATACAGTGGATGCTAAAGTCAAAACTTGACACTTTGTGGTAGCGATCAGTAGGGTGAACACACACACCGCTGCTTCCCTAAGGATCGAAAAAATACCCCTTGCGTTGGGATGTGGGGGGGGGGGGTGCATGGTGGGCCCTATCAGCCCCCGGCCTAATGTCTGTGAGGCTGTGGTCAATGTCTGTGAGGCCCTCGCCAATGTTTGTGAAAGTGTGTATAGTCAATGCTTGTGGGCTGTGGTCAGTGTCGGTGAGGTTAAGGTTGCCACATTGAGGCTATCTAATTCTCAAAATTAAGTACTAACCATCTCACTTTATAGAATGTGAATGACGGTTATACTCACTTTAATAGGTAATGCAATAGTGTGACCTTCACCTAATCACCTGCCTTTAATTGCCATGTTATCATATCGTATGACTCATGTAAGTTATTAGACCATATCGATTTTTTGGGCAACACGTGTGTACATATACGATACAATGCTCTAACAGAACTACCGGTATAACCAATATCGCTATCAACAGCCAGAGACCAGATGGCTATAACATTAGTTGGTCTATGTCGTCTACTCAAACCTTTGACACTGGAGGGGAAATTGCATTTCCAGGTAATTTACTTAATTTAAAGCATTTGAAATGTGAAAGGTAGTAGAGAAAAATTATACATTGTTGTAGAAATGGAGTCGATTGAAGATCCCAATCTATGGGTGTAGACCGTTCCAATCCGTCTCCCTCATCACCATGCATGACTGGATACAATTGGTTGTGGAAAGTCCCTGACTTTATTTGCGCCCTAGTGAGTAGGGGAAATTTCTGAATAGTCAAGATTTATGGGTTCATCGTAGTCTGTCATTTGAAGCTAGGTGTATATTATTCTGATAGATTGAAGAGTACCCTTTGTTTTGTTTGTTCGTGTACATTCTCTAAACCAGAGATGATAAACAACCCTTTTGACAAGTGTGGGCCGATGGTTCCTAGAATTGTACTATTCCTTAATGACTAAGGTCAAACAGTAGGCCGTAACTGTCCCACTTATCACCTGTTGTCACTGACCATATCACCCCCGGGGGCAAGAAGAGGGTGGAGGTAGGTGGGGGGACACAACTAAAAATGCCAAACAGTTGCTCAATGTGTGTGGAATCGAGGGTAATATCAATATATACGTGTGCCTTTGGTCTAATATGTTAATTTTCATGTTTAATTGCTCTCTGACAAAACACAACAACTGGCAATATATAACTATGATGCCTAAAACCTTAATTAAACTATGGGGGGTGTGGTTCTACTCTGCGTTAATTTTGCTGGATATATTCTTTGGTTCGTAAGGTAAATAGGATTTGGTGGTAGGCTCAATTGTCTGAAGGTGTATCGAAGTTTAGGTTTGAGGGGAGAAGTAGGTGGGGTGGTAATGCATATCTCATAAAATGCTGTTAAATGAACTGGTGACTCAGGTCAAGTGACAGGTCAAAAACTGTCTATTTGTCATGCGTTGTCACTGACCATATCACATCGGGGGAGGGGGGGGGGCGGAACTGAGAGGCTCTGGGACCAATTATTGATGGGGAGGGGGCGGCAGTTAGGCAATGAGCTATTCTTTCCACAGTATCTAGTGGTTCACATTTCTTCATGCAACTAATTAGAATGGTTTTGATTTAAACTAGAAATCTCTGAGTAGGTGGCAGTAAGGTTTACTGATAGGTGTTTGAAACTCTTCCCACTAGACTGTATCGTTGCCTCATTTCCCATTTGGAGCAAACTGTACCCTAGGGTCTACCCCTTTCACCCCACCTAACACATACCTTTTTTTTTTTATTTTGACCTGGGAAAGATGAATAGGGACAGATGACAGGTGCATTAGTCTCTGGTGTCGCACACGTAACAGACATGCCCCCCACCTCCCTTCTCTATATGCCCTATGCCCCCGGGGGGGGCACTTGAATTTATTTTGACGGGGGTGTGCGGCTGGGCCTCTGACAGCTCTTACCCTTGTTAGGGAGATTTTACCCTCGAAAGTCCACCCTTGTTAGGGAATTTTCAGCCAAAAACTCCATGTTTTGGAAGGAAAATCTGATCAATGAAATCACATTTTGAAAATTGACTCAAAAATGTCTAGGAGTTGGGAAAATTTTCTTGAAAAAACAGCAAACTTTGCCTGATCCGCGGGCTTTTTGCCCAAAAGTAGACCCTTGTTAGGGAGATTTTCTTAAAAGTAGACCCTTGTTAGGGGGATTTTTCTTAAAAATAGGACCCTTGTTAGGGCGATTTTGGCCATAAAGTGACCTTGCCAGCCGCACACATGTGGTACCAACACATATGAAGTGCCCCCCCCGGGCCTATGCCCCCGGCCTATGCCCTTACCTAGCTGTAACACAGGCTTGACCTTATATCACACCGGCACACAAGACTCATGTATTGTCAGTACCCCACAGTCAGCACAATGCAAATCACTCACCTGCACTCCTGTATTTCCGCAGGGCATTACACAGCTATGTTAATTGACACTATAAAGAAGAGTCTTATGGGTGTGTTATTTGGTTTCCAATTTTTTAGCGCCTCCCACGCCGCATAGCGGCGGTACCGCGAAGCGGTACGGGAGTGCGCTATGATGATTGCATTTGCCCCATGTGATGAGGTCTCACAATACAAAATTACTAAATAGAGAAATTGATAATTGTGAAATCTTCTTTATGTCTGCTTTTATGAGACATGCCATCAAACACTGGTATACCGACATTAATGGCGGGAGGCGTTTTTTTACGCGGTCACAACCGCATTTCTTGTTCCCGTTTTCATTTGCTCAACATTAGCTGTTTTTGTACTTCATTGTATTTGATATGGCTTTCAGCCAATAGTTAATGTTCAACCTCAAAAATTGGGGTGGGGCGGTGAACTTTGTGGGTTCTTATAGTAGATTGTAACAGTCCTTTATACCATACAGAGGGCTTTTTTTTCAGAGCTCTATACCAGTGCATGAGCTGTTAGAACTGTTGTTTCCTTTTATGTACATGAAGACTAAAGATATATATATATATATATATATATATATATATATATATATATATATATATATATATATATATACAGTCCTACTAAGGATTCTCTATGTGCCCTCAGTCTTCTCTCCCATGAAAGTGAAACAGATAATCAATTGGATATTGTACATGTGTTTTAAAGTTGGGAGCATTGATAAATCAAATCTAGATGAAGATCTGAAACTTCATGACACCTTCCCCCTTATCTGTAGACAGAAAGGGCCTACAAAGTCCCCTGAAGTGACCGAGCAAATACCAACCCCCCCACCCCCTCACCCATCCGATTCCCTTCGTGACCTGTTCATTGAGTGTGACCTAGATACCTGATGTGGTACTTGATATTTCTAGGGCACGATCCATATGGAAACAGAAGGATGTGAGGGCAAATGACAAATAATATCTGCTTGCTTCTGTAGTTGAATCAGTTGTTCTCAAAATACTCAAAGCAGTCATCACTACTGGATGCATTAATCTTCAAATACATTAGTATGAAATATAAAGGGACACTAATCAATCAATCAATCAATCAAGTAGGTTTGTTCCTTGGTTTGCAAGAGTCTTGTCAATTAACGGCAGGACTTTAATCATTTTGAATTACTTCTGACATTTGCCAATCGCGATAATGATCAATGATGTAAGAAGGATTTAGTATTCAATGTATGCACAAATTGTACTTTTGATAGAGGAAAATCATGCAAGGGCAACGTTCAGGGGGGAATCCACCATATGGAGGGAAATCCCCAGGAAAAGAAATCAAAATATAAAACAGGTGATCCTATTGATGAAGAAAAAAATAGTGTTTAATAGATTATGAGATTAACTCTCAACTCAATATGTCAGGCAACAAAGTGGTCAGCAAAAAAAATATTCGACCTACCTACCTCAACTTTTTGGACCATGTTACCAGAAACTTACAATATTTTATTTTGGCCTGAGGGAAAGTGAAGCCCATGTCTACTTTTGACACTTGCATAAAATGTATATTAAGATCGCGACCCCTGCCACCCTAAAGAAAAGAAATGTGTGTACTATAGTAACTGTTTCTTTAAATGAGAATCATTCATTGAATTCACATACAAAGAAAGAGTCAAATTTTACCAGGAGAGGTAAACTTGAATCCAGAAATGTCAGTTTTTGTTTCTAAAGGGAATCGCCCCTTCTAATGTGAGTTGTTGGGGGTAGGAATGAGAGCCTCTGCTGGGGGATAGGAGTACATAGGATTAGGAGATAGTGAGACGAATGAATCATGGAGACCAGGAGACTAGAAATGTCTCTAGACCAGACTGCCGCGGGCAGGGGTTGATGTGTGTAGGGGGAGGGGGCAGGCAGGAACAGACAAAGCATGACAGGACACTAATGTATTCATGTCCCGCGTCTGAGTGACCCAGTTACATGATAAGCGCCCCCTGCGTCCATTCATACTTCTGGCACATGGTGGTGCCTCACTAAAATAGACTGGTTACGGTCTAAAAGAAAAGGCAAAACAATTTAATTTAACTTGTAGGCTTTCATTTATAAGCAGAACTTCAGGGGGGTAGGGGCCATATGTATGTAGATGTACACTCTAAAAAATGTTTTTTTTTTTGTTTTTAAACACTTTTACCTATATTTAAAACTCTTTCTTGTAACACTTTGTTAAACACATTTTTGGGCAAAACACTTAACACTTTTTCAAAAAGTGTTTAAAAATTCAAAAGTGTTTTGATTGAAATGTGTTTTAGTTGAAAAAGTGTTTAAATGATTCTGAGAGTAAAGTGTTTAGGTTCAGAAAGCATATAAAATGAGCTTCAGGCAAATTAATGTCCTTGCTATTATTTCATTTTCCTAATAAACCCATGGTCTCAGTTTTAGTATTAGTGAGTCCTTCCTACCGCATATTGCTGTCTCTGCAGGTAGAGAATATTGAATTAATGTTGATAGCAAGTTGATGAATGTCGATCATCTAGTTATCAACACTGATTCTGTGCTAATCAGGCTTGGCCTCCCGGTCCCTGCACTTTCTGGCTATGTCTCTAGGAAAAAGGGGGTCATTTTAGCCTTGAGTCTGAATATCATTGATAACTTTTCATGTCAAACTTTACATAGAAATTCCACATGACAGTATTTTGTATACATGTTGTATCATAATACAGATTTGAATCACAGAATTCCATATGTACATTGTATATGCAACAGGCATACACTTCATGCCTCTCTACAAGGACTGTTGCAAAGGGGATGGAGTGAATACACGTCAGCGGTATAGGGGTGTATTTTAACCTCAGAAAGTCAGTGTTTTCTTACCAATAGGGGTGCATTTTCACCTGAAAATCCATGCAAAAGAGGTCATTCTTGAGGAGAGGGAACGCAGGTGGATGTAGCTTATATGCCTTGGGAGTGCACAGTTAGTCAGTGAGTGATGATGATGATCAAATTTTATCTCACCTCGTGCCTTCCTTACGGCCGACACTCAAGGGTGAGAGGTCCTGCGGGTTGTATCCACACCGAAGTGAGACTACCCTTGTGGCGTTGTGCCCGGACCCTAGTCTAGTGGGGGGGGGGGGGGATGGTGGTGACCGAATCTATGGGAAGATAGAAAGCATGCCCCTACACAATTACCGAGGCAATGGTTCTTTAACATCCGTCACTACATAGGCATAGTGAGAGATGGACAGGCCTGTTTTAAGCCATTTGTCTGCTATGACCGCTGAATGACTTTCCAGCACAGCCTAGCCAGAGTAGGGAGGAACTGAAACGACACCTTACAGCGACGTTTGGAACCACCACTGTGTCCCGGCCGGGCCAGGAACTGAACTCACGACCTTACGTCCCGTGAGCGGACGCTCTACCGACTGCGCCACGCCTCGCGGCAAGTCAGTGAGTTTAGGACGGAGATGTATGTATTAATCCTGAATGTTACAAAATGGGTGTTTATCATGGGTTACTTTGGAATCAAGGTAATGAGAAGGTAATTTTTAGACATTCATTTTACAAATCCATTCTAAAATAAAGTGTCAGTGTTATGTTCTATCAGGATGATGTGCATCATAATCATTTATACTTAAATTCAGACACTTGTGTCCATATGGATGTTACAGAAGTACCATCACAGGTGGCTGTTGCCACCTGGTGAGTTGGATAGGAACCAAGCATTAAAACACTTTTATAAACCTTAACACTTTCGCAAGAAAAGTGTAAAGGTTTTTTAGGAAAGTGTTTAGATGATGAAAATGTGTTTTTCCAAATCTAAATCTAAATCTTATTAATTTTAGTTTATCGCAGACCTACGACTTTATTCACAGACAATGGATTTTAAGGTTTGGCTCGTTTATATCTTGTTGAGACAAACATTATTTCTAATCCTGAAATATTTTGACTGTATTGAGAAATTAAGCTCTCTTGTGAAAACTTTCAGTCAGTAAAATACTCCCAAAACAAAACATTTGAAGGAAAATATTTCACTATCACAATGGTGCTTCCTTTTTTAAATCAATATCGAAATGATTCCATAATCCATTCCCAAAGGGGTACGTTTAGTTTGAATTGTACGGTGCCTATGGAGAATGGAAATGGGATAATAAATCTACGTCGGCAAGTCTACACCTGGGGCATGCAGCGTGCTCTATCTACCCGTGATGCCATGTTGCACCCCCCTCCCACCCTCCCTCCCCACATGGCGTCCCTGAATCACAACTAAACCGGCGTGTGTGAGACAAGGAGAGACAAATGTCGTCTGCCTTCCAGAAAATGTCGTCAGGTTCCCGCCAAAACCTCAACCCATCTACACGAAACGCACACCACACCAGAAGGATCCAGCCGTAGCCAGAGATAGGGTGGCTCATATGAAATGCAGTAGACAGTGGCTGAAATAAGTAAGATTAAGAAGTGAGGAACACATGTCTGCTGTAGTTTCATTGTTCTGTGCTGGTTGACGGGTGATTGAGTAACACTATTCAGTACTCTGATAGAGGAGGGAGGGCCAGGCTGCTGCTGCTGGCATACCCTGGGTAATCCAGACAGAGAAGACTCAGGCAACTTCAAAACCTGGAACACAAAGACCTATGGACATTAAAGGCTACAAATAGTGTCACTATAACCCTGATCTGACCATGGACCTTGTAGATAATTGCATCCACAACAACTGGGACAAAGAAATCTGTAGCTAGCAACCAGGTGTTGTAAAATATAGGTTCACCAGTAGGTCGACTTGTTTTCACCATAACCCCTGAATTGCTCTGGTGGTAATATAGTGATATCAGCATGGGAGTCCAGTGTACCAGAAGACCATCCCCCACCCCCTGTAACCCCCTCCCCCACCCCTGACAGGGAGACCGGCACACATCTGCAGCAGCGTGTAGGGAGGGTGCCTTATGGTACTACAACACAGAGATGATGTGCAGTGACCGAGACCATGCACCTTAGGTACCGGAGCAGTATATCACCCCCACCATGTGTGAACACACACAAGTAAGTGCTAGGCTACAACAGGAGTTACTACTGGAGGATATAGGGTGGACTAAGGCTAAGGACTGGGAGCAGGTGGTAGAAGAACACACAGAGACAGAGAGAGAGAGCCGGTACTTGGTCCTGCCTCCCTCATTGCCTGCTTACACCATGCAGCATCCTGCATGCTGACATAATGCTACTGGTGAAGTCAGCCTCCAAATGGCCTTAATGCGGGCCTTAATGTAGCTTCCTCCTGTGAGCCATTGCACATTTAGTAGTCATCCTGCAGCCACTGGAGATATATGGATTCATTGGGAGCTGGTTACCTTAGGTGACTCTGCTGCCTAGAGATAGAGGCCATGGGAGAATGACCCCTGGGGCCTGTGATTGTCTATCTTCAAACGTAATCCGAAAGCTTTTTCCAGGAAATATTGCATCTTATATAGATATACTGGAGATACATGGACATCAGCGTTTTATGAACATGCAGTTTTATATACTGGAGGGCTTCACAACAGCTACTCATGTACATGTAGTAGCTAGCAACACAGGTACTGGAGCTTCCTTGTATGGTGGTGTATGGTAGGTGGTTTTGTTGGGTGGGAAGACATGTGTTTTGTGTTCCACCCTGACCCCTCACCCACCCTATAACCACCACACCCCCACTAACCCTACCCCCTCTACATGGCAGGCATTATCAGTGTTAGGGACAGGGGGTGGTAGGATTACAGCCCCTTACACTCAGCCAAGGAGACATCTGTCTTCCCACCACCTTCCCACGGTGGTGGATGTGTATGTAGACACCAGAATATACAAAGACATTCTGAGAGACAAAGACAAGTAAGAGTCAGAGAAGGAAGGGAATGTGAATATACAAGGCCAGCAAATGTCTTTCTCTTGACTCGATGGACAATCTCAATGAGTGTTATAAATAGATCTACCTAAGAATCCTCTAGACTAAGGCTAAGGACTTTAAAACCTTTTACATGAGTCACAGAGAACCACATATAATGTCTCTATCCAATACTTCAAATACATCCTTCTAATAGTCATACCATAGAGGACTATGGCTCTTACATTGCAAGCCAACAGAGGTGTGAGGATTGATAACAGTAATGTATGTTCCACTTTAAGTGGTCATAATAATAGACATATGTTCCTAAGTGAACCGTCAGGTGGTACCAGTATGACCAGAAAGCAGGGTGGTGTGGGGAGGGGCTCTTTTAGCCCCCCCTACCTCCCCATCCCACCCCGATGGATCCTTGCATGGATAGTCCTTACAATATGTCTACAATTGGCATCTGCGGCTGCTTCAAAATCCAAGCGCAAGAATGTATTATTAATTGTCGCAGATGATATGCGACCCCAGCTGGACATCTACAAGGACTTAGATACAGGTATATACCCCTTCCCTAGGATGTACACTCCCAATATAAATGAACTGGCTAGCAAGAGCTTAGTCCTTGGGAAGGCTTATTGCCAAGTAGCCATATGCAGTCCAAGCAGAACTTCCTTCTTAACAGGGCGTAGACCGGACACTACAAGGATCTATGATAGTCAGTCATATTGGCGGAACCTTGGTGGGGACTTCACCACATTACCCCAGTACTTCAAGGACCATGGATATGTGTCTGTAGGCATGGGTAAGATCTTCCATCCAGGGCGGAAGTCATCAGATAATGATGATCCGGTCTCTTGGAGTATTGACAGATTCCCCTATTTTCACCCACCAAGTGAGGGCTACTGGAGACAGAACGGTAAGAGGGCAAGCTATCGACATGTCGGTTCTGGCTTCCAGTACAATCTGAATGATGAGGAGATTGCTGATCATGCCATGGATACTCTAACTGATCTTGAACCCATCACCAGGCAGGGCAGTAATTTCTTCATGGCGGTCGGGTTCAAACTGCCCCATCTGCCCTTTGTGGTACCTTCTCGTTATTTGGATTACTACCCACTGTCTGAGATTCAGCACCCAGTGGATACAAACCCACCTAAGGACATGCCAAATGTGGCCTGGTTTACAGGCTCTGAACTGAGGGGGTATGATGACATTAAGCAACTGTCATGGCGTGGGACAGAACGTACTCAACTTCCCAACACTACTACTCTGAACCTCCGTCGGTATTACTATGCCTCCATTACCTATGTTGACTACCTCATAGGCCAGGTCCTCAAGAGACTTGATGATCTGCATCTGAGTGATAACACCATTGTTGTGTTTATGAGTGACCATGGCTATCAGCTGGGGGAGAAGGGTCTCTGGACTAAGAACACAAACTTTGAGATAGCTCTTCAGGTGCCACTAATGGTGCATGTGCCAGGACTAACTACCAACATGCAAATAAGCACAAAGATAGTTGAGCTTATAGACTTATTCCCGACTTTGGTTGATTTAGTTGGGTTGCCCTCACTTGATTTGTGTTCCAAGAATACCACCATAAACTCCCTTACTAAAGTCTGTCGGGAGGGTTCAAGTTTCAAACCGCTTTTCGATGACCCAAATTTCTCAGATGGGAAAGGGGCGGCTTTCTCACAGATCTACCGTTCACCATACCAGTCTATGGGGTACTCAGTGCGAACCTCTAGGTACAGGTACACAGAATGGGTGAGGTTCAACAAGGACACTAAAGAAGCTCTCTGGGACCAGCCACTCTTAGGTGCTGAGCTGTATGACCACATGCTGGATCCTCAGGAGGCGGTCAACCTCGCAAACACTGATGACATGAGTGGGAGAATCCTTCGACAGTTCCTGAGCAAACTCCTACGAAAGGGCTGGAGGTCAAAGATAGCTCTCCCCAAAGCTGATCACGAAACTATTATAAGTGGGGGTGAGCAATTAAGGACCTTGTCCATAAGCTCTTATCTGTGGCTGTACTTAGTCGTTTTTATCTTCCATTGGCGACAAGCACTGGTGATGTCTTTACAACAAGCACTTGGTGGTTATTTACACGTATAGGGTTTATGAACTTAGGTATCATCAATGTGCTGTTCTTGTGTTTTATCATTGGTGAGCAAGTGATATAGGTCTGCAACTTGCAAGTTGGTATTTGCACTCTCAGCCCAGTGAACCAGTTTTACAGTGGATTGCTTATTTGGCAGGTCTACATTAGGGGTTTATGTAAGTACAATCCTATAGAGCTGATTGGGGTTGTTGTGTAGGTACTACACCACTATGTGCTGCATATTTACAATTCAGGCTGAGAGTGTGTACAAAGAAAACAATCATTATAGATCCTCTTGAGCTTGTTGCAGAGATATAAAATCTGCCTCCTTAGCCAAGGTGATATATATAGCACTGTCATGATGAAGGGCATTGAATAAGTTTAGAGTTGTTTGTAATTAGCTCGCATGTCTAGTTTAATCGTTTTTGGTTAAAGGAAATATGTCTTTCTTTAGTTCCTCTAATTGATTTACAAGGTATTGGAAGAATGAAATGCTTCTATGATTTGTATATGAGAAATGCATGATTTGTTTGTGCAAAAATGTATTTACTAAGCATTCCACTAGTTTTAACATACCAGAGTGCTGACATTTCATCAGAGGCAACTGATAGCAACCTTTTCATATGAAACAAATCAAACATTAGATCACTGTTTTGGGCATACGTATGACCCTTCCATGACATGAGACAAAAACAAGTGTAATATCATGTTTTCCTGAGTGTCCCCTCAGGTTAAGAGACTCAACATGTGCACTCCATCTACCTACAGCTGCAGTAGTGCTCCCATGATGCAACTCTCAATCCGGTGACGTCATGAACACAAAATCGATCACATGGGTTTCAATTTTGAAGCAGCTCTCTGATAGAGGTAAAGCTAGGATGTCACTGAGATATATGAAAGTGATATTAGATATCGGCCAACAATTAACTGCTGACGTTTTAATAGAGAATTGAGAGAGAAACATAAAGAAATACCTGTGTTACAACTAGGATAACCTCACATGGTCCATGTGTATAACAGATGTATGTGGTATCAATTATAATGAAATACTTGAAAGAGCTACACCGAATGACTGGAGAAGTCACAATCATTACGCAAACATGTATATGCCTTAATGAGAAACCTCTTAATGAATAATGTGCTGCATGAAATAAAGTAGAACTTTAAATGTTTTCTGTCTAACTAAGATTTTGCCTTTCGTCCCACTTAATCCTTCCCATTGTTCTCTACCTTTGCACAGGCCCCATTTATTGTATAAGGTTGTCTTCTCCAAAAGGTTAGTTATGATATCAGGTTGGTTAATTAAGTGACTAACACTGACGACCATCCCCACTACATTGATTTGTATTTCAATATTTTATACCAAGTGACATATGTATGTAAATACGGTAGGATTGATATAGAAATTAAGATGGTTAATCTATTAGAGGCCCACTTGTAATGCCTACTTGGTAACTGCCCTCTGGTGTCAATGTTAAAGAGCCTGTTTCAAACACAATTCCTTTTAAGTCATGTTTAAATTGGGTGGTTATGAGTAGTCATAGTGTTTTAATAACCAGTGAGAACGCAGTATTATTTCTCGTCTACCTCAGTCGACCATTCCTTCCCTATGATCCTTCATTTCCTCACTTCCTCCTAGATGGCCTCGCTCCCTCCCTCCTTCCCCCCTGTTACTCCGATACTACACACCCACCGCTGATTTTGGAGATGTGTCTCCCAAATTAGTGAAAACAGTCACTTAAGGTATCTGATCTTGCCTCCCCATAGTGAGAAATAAAAGTTGGGTAGAATTACAATTTTCACACTCTTCCTAAATTTACACTATGTTCAACATTGTGAATAACCTTCCAGGTTTTCTAAGCTGCAATTATAGGCCATAGTGGAAGACTCAAATGCAACAGAAAAAAAAACACTTTATTGATATAATATTCTTGTCGCAGTTAAGCAGGTTAGCCTAGTTCCCATAGGTCCGCCTGAGGGTTCATATGTTTAGGTCTAAACACGTTTAAAACCTAAACATATAGGTCAGTTAGGTGTCTCATCGACTACACATTTAGGAAATGAACACTTTTATTCTAACTACATAAACATTTATGCTAAACATGTTTAGATGTTTAGAGTTGAAACAGTTGAATAATAGGTGTTTAGATTTAAACATCAATATGTTTAGATACTTGGATGTTTAATCCACACCAGGTAGCAGCACTACCTTTGAATGGACTATCTGCACACAGTTATAATCAATTGTTGTGAAAAATGTCCCGAAATCCCATGTTTATCATGGTTTCATTTCATAGAATGTCATGTGAATAGGAAGGGCAATAGAAAATTTACTAGATTCACCTTACACCACCAACATTAGCATAAAATAATCAATAAGCTCCATGACTGACACCTACTTGATGTAATTCTGGAAAAGATAAGACAATGTCCTTCCTGCCAAGCTGTTGTACTTTCTCAAGTCTCTCATTCTGATGCAGTGTGTAATACATGTACACGTATATAGCTGTGGCTGACAGCTTTGGAGACTTTGACAAGTAAACACCTGCTGATATCTTTCCAGTAAATGAGTAATAAATAAAATATATCTCTTTTTTTTTAATGCATACATGTCTGCAAACCTTAACTCTCCATCAAATCATTTAAACATCTAAACACAAAAATTTATAAACACCTAAATACAAACATTCATAGATATCTAAACACAAAGTTTTAACCTTAACACCTACATTTCTAAACACTTGAGCTAAGCACAATGTTTGGGTAAACTAAACATGTTTAGGAAATTAATGTGATTACAAAAATGTTACAAGAATATGTTTAGAATTGTGTTTAGGATCTAAACACCATTTTTGCAGTGTAGTGATCTGCTGAATTAACCATTATCGTCAGAGTAATATTTGCAAAATCGGGGTAATAAATTATATGTTGAATACCACACCAAGAACTTCATGCAATAGATTATATTAAAGAATGCAATGTATGGCTTTTTGAAACATATGTCCACTCATCTATAATCACAAACATATCCATAGATAATGGACACAACCCACTAATTTATCATTTTACGGAATACAGCCCATGATTACATGTATTTCATTCACATATTATGTTCCCAACGATTTATATAAATATAACATTAAAAATACATTTGTCATATTAAGGTATCCGAAAGTGTGGAAACGGTGTCCTATCAATTGATTGATTTAATGCTAGATATTTAAATGTAGGTGAGTATAACACAGGATAGAAGTAGTGAATCCATACTGGCACCAATCCCCTGCCCCCCACCACCAATGCACTCTACCCCTCACCCTTTCCACCACCCCTCCTGTACCTATACTGATGCCAGCCTACAATCCCATATTACCAGGAACCACACCCTTCAGCACAATGACCATAGCAGCAGCAGATCATACACATCACTGGGTCCAGTATATATATTTTTTTGTAATCATTATGCTAAGCCATTCGAAGACAATGATCCGCCTTGTATGAGTGCTGGTGCTAAGGAGGGGTGGGGCGTCTCTGAAACACATAGATCAATGCAACAAAAGAAAAGAAAGTTGGGTTTTTGAAAAAAAAAAATGTTAATAAAGTTTGTTTGCAAGTTTGCCTTAACGTCAAACAACAGAATTCTGCAATCTAGAGTACATACACTTTGAAAGCAACCCATCATATGAATCTCCCAATACAATATTTGCCAATACAAATACAATTTTTTTTGGATATAAAACCATCCTTTCTTTCTGCATTGATCAATTTTTGATCAATGCGGAAAGAAAGGAAACTGTCTGTGATTGAAGTTAGATTATAAATAATCATATTCCTAAACGACAGAGATCTAGAGTAATATCATGCCAAGATATGTAGCTATATTGTGTACTTATACATAATGTGTTATGATAGTTTTGCATGAAGCTAATTTAATCATTGCCATTGCAATTCAGACCTACAATTCATTGTACAAAGCATGTTATTCTCCTTCATGTGTTTATACCTTATGATCTATGTTCATTGTTACAGTTACCCCTAGATCCGCACACGCTTGTCCCTCCACATATTCCAGCTCAGCCTCCAGTTACCCTTTCCAACCACCCATCCCAGATCCTACATACTTATCCACAGACCCCCAGTTAAAGTGAGTATATCCCCTAATGTCCCATATTTGATTGGAGCATCGTAAAAAACATGACCGACGTTTATTCTTTGTTTCAACTGTGAAAATCTTTTGTCTTGCTTATACTATTCACCTTCATTTTACAACGTGTCAAAGATTTAAATGTCTAATCAATCACAAATAATTCACATCAATGGCAACCCTGCTTAGCTGATTGCCACCTGTTGGCTAGACTGGCAGGTATGAAATAGTGTTTAAGACACCTTGCATTTATTTAACAGGATAGGAATTAATACATAACAAAGGGTGTCTTTGTTTTGAGGCAGAATCACTCAATACAATCATTTGATATTTTCTCACATGGTTTACAATAATGGATAGATGCTTGTCAATGTGAACCTAAATTTGATTATGTCATAGTGGAGATACTCACTTTAATTGGACCCAATTATTCCTCTACCCTGACAGCAAACGACTGTTTTCCCCTGCCCATCCCAAGCACAAGTATAGATGCACAAACTCAACCTCTGAGAGAAACTAGTCCTACTGCTTAGTGATTTCTTTCTGATTGAGCACCAGTGTCAGCCATAGACACCCAAACTGCCAGTGATTGAAGTTAGTTTGTTTGAGTAATGCATTTCCCAAACCATGTTGATTCGTTTCCTGCTTAGAGCACACATAATCGACTGATCTGTTTAATGTTCTCAATTTTTCGATTTTCCACATCAGATTTCCTTTAAGTGTAATCTTCTTCCTTCCTATACACAGAGTATACCTCAGCCTATCCCTATGCCTACTTAGCCACATTGAATGTCCCTCCGAAATTCTGTATGTACTACTAGAGGGTATTACACAAGGTTGTACGTGCGAATCCCCAATATGATATCAGCTTTTATAACTCTCAATTCTGAAACCAGGATGTTGGGATGAGATGATTTCATCTATGTCATTCATTATCTTTCTGAGTGCCCTCTATCAGGTAATAGAGTCAGGAACTGTTTTAATGCATATAATCGGTATGGCACAATCTTTTGAAATACCCTCCATGGCTATACAATCTCCCCCCAATGATGTCTGTTGAATATCTAAGGACCAAATTAGAGTCCATATGTAATATGTTCCACCAAAGCATGTCACATCCCGAGTGAAATAAACCTCGCATTTATACCAGGAATAGATCCTTTGCATACTCTTTGTATACAGTGGAGTGAATGGCGTAGGACTGTTGTTACCAGTAACAGAATCGTCTGAAAGTTATATAAAAAGAATAGCCAATAATTGATGTTGCATGATAAATTACATATTGCATGATGAAGTTAAACGTTGTTATGCCTATGCCAATGCTATTGACAAATCACTTATTCATTTAGAATAAAGAGTGGCTCTGAAAACCAATTCAGGTGCAATGTATACTGAATTCACTTAGGAGAAAATGGTTTAACTTAATTTCATTGATCATTTTGATGATACATTTGTGTCTCTTATCGTTCCTACTTAGTTTCTATGGTACATCATATAATATGATATACTTTCATTCCTACATGAGCTCATCTATGTATTACTGTTGGATAAAGAGAGTCAGCATAATAGTAAGGTAATAGCTTCATTTTAGAAGCTGCATAGCGTTTTGTATAATTATTACCCTATTGTAGATCTTCTAATTGAATTTGTAACGCGAGGAATCTGTATGTACACGTAACTATGATTATGTACTCGTGAACATGAATGTTGCCTCTTTCGCTTGCATGCGCTTCAGTATGCGTTATGTATTGATATGAGAAATAAATATGAACAGTATATATGAAATTGATTCATCTTACTTTATGTTATTAGAAGCACAAAAATCGTTTCAATCCACAGTCTATAATATAATACATGGATTAGCATGGGGATTCTCTGCCAGGCTGGCTGTGAGTGGTGAGCTTCATTATTTTCCATTTTTCCTCTAATTACGCTCCTAATTATAAGTTTTAAACTGCAGAGAGTCAGACATTGTTTCTTGGTTATATATATATATGCATAACACATAATTGCTACTAGATATTTTCCAATCATCTTCTCTTTATATATTTTAGGATCAATTAATTACAATCAGGAAACAAGAAGTTAATGCTATCACATGTTGCAGATGTATGCACTTAACAACTGTAAAACAGAAATACTACAGTTATCACAGTAGCAAAATACGCTTTCAGGGGAGACTAGACTTTGCCTGCAAAATCAGTACTTTCAATATAGTTAAAAGGGTTAGCTTTATAGAAAAACTTAGTACATGTAAATAAGCCTATCACAGATGCTTCAAAAGAAAGTATAGTCCTACTAGAATATAACGACTCTCATAGATCGCACTCTGTATAAAATAGCCAGCGCTCTTAATCAATATGTAATTCTATGTATTTTGTGGGCCCTCATACTGGGAGCTTGCATATCAATGAATTTTAGTATATTCAGTACAATTAGGCGCATAAAAATAACAGCATTGCTCATACTTAAACAAAAACAGCTTGCATTTTTCAATTACAATACAATAATAACACCATACGCTAATAAGAACTTGTAATGTGACATTTGACAATTAAAACAATACTCTACAACAAAATTGATGAATTTATTTGTTTAGATTCCAACTACGATATTTTTAAGAAGCTATTTATATAGGCAGACATACAACTAAGAAGATTGCACCTTAGAACCTTTAGTTTTCATGCCTAATTGTTTAGATATAATTGAGGGTATATCCTTCTTTAGGAACAACAGTAATTTATGATCCTGGTCACAATGTACATCTGCGTCCACAAAAGTGGAATGACTGTCCATAACCACTGTCACTAATACATTGACCATAACCAGGTTTAGTAAAACCATTAAACACAAAAAGTAGATCCCTGAGAATACTCTATCAACTTCAAACATCTCATTGATGATGTCGACTTTGCCCATTGCGAAGAGCAATATAGTTGTTGAGGCTTCGGTGAAAGTTGAGAAGATGTGGAGATCCCTCAAGTACCAGAGATAGGCAACTGTCGTAAAGGCCAGAAAAATTGCAAAAGCTTGCATCACATAGTTTAACATGGGCTTGGTGAGATCACGGAGGCAGTAACCCAGGCGTGCAAAACGCTGGTTCAGCCTCAGCAAGGCACAGATTTTTAAAGTTACAAAAGCAGTCATAAAGCCCCAGGCATTCCTATACAATGTTTCTTGGTATGCCAAATGTCCAAATTCCACATATGATTTTGGGTCGGCACGGTATTTGGTCATTACATCCTTGAGTGTTAGTGAGCGGAGGGCATACAAGGAGACTATACCGAATGAGGTAAAGAGGACACAAATGTCCATGAAGAAGGAGAAATTGACATCAGGTTTGCACCTGTCATTGAACATGGTATATATCATAATGATAAGATTATAAATGGTAACAAGACCAAATAACACCTCAAAAATCTGTGTTATAACTCCATTTGGTCCAACGTTGTGCACCCGAAACACCTCTACATTGGAAGTAGATGTAACACCACCAGTTGGCATGAACTCTGCCAATAATGCAGCCCGGGCGAACAGATTCACATTCGGGTTGTAAACAGTGAATTCCAGTACGATTGAGCGAGTGTTGCGGTCAATCCAAGAATGTGTATATAATTCAGTGGCAATGTTGGCAGATATATCCTGGTTGATGTCTAAGTCACAGATGAATCCTCCAGTAGGGTAGGAGGACACTTCTCCTTCATAGCTCACCCCATCCCCAGGGTTACTGTACGTCCAGGCACCAGAGGTGTACCTCGTCTCCTCTACACCTTCAGGGATAAGGTCCAGGCCGAACGTTGTCCTGTCTTCTGCTGCTGACACACACGGGCGGTCATAGAACGATGTGCAGTTTTCTGGAGGGAAATATAGATTAGAATAGATAATACTAGTGAGTTCAACTTTTTGATGTGCTCTACAATGGTTATTTGAGCTGGTGGGTCGACATTCACCCATGCAGTCCTTTTTGTTTCTTGGACACTTATTTCAATATCCATCTTCTTTTTTTATGAAAGGTTTACTTTAAAAATCCCAATACCAAATATCCCAATGAAAACAGAAAGATTTTGTTCGAGGAATTAGATTCCTGTGAATTGCATTATTTATGAATGATTTGAAACACCCATCATTATTCTGTTTGTTAAACGATGGATACAGGACTCCTACAGGGACTCTCAGATACTAATGCAGATCAGATGTCCAAATGCAAAATGCAAAATGCAAATAGATTTTAATCAACTTACCCTGTGATGTCCGGGTTTGTCTGATCCTTGCTGGTCCTAGTCTGAGAGCTGCTCGGTCTGCCAGCAGGAGCCGCTCTCTCCACGGTAAGCGCACCCCGTTAACATCAGTCTCTACAAAGTAGTTGGGGATAAAGACTGTTCGCAACCACTGCATGTACGTCTCAGCACTGCTCACCTGAGGAAGGAAGGAAGACATATCACTTAACATTGTAACATCTATACCAGGACAAGAAAAACATAACTGAAGCAATTATCAAATTATGCACCTCACGATATCCAATAACTAGAATATTTTAAGAAGGTGACCATTTGCACCAAACAGGCCTGACTCACTTTGAACATGCTCTATAAAATAATCTAAAAATAAAAATAAATGAACTCTTTATAATATATGGTGTACCATTTGCACCAAACAGGCCTGACTCACTTTGAACATGCTCTATAAAATCATCTAAAAATAGAAATAAATGGACTCTTTATAATATATGGTGTACATTATAGTGGCTGCCCCCATGTTCACAATTTCTTTCAAGACTACCGTAATCTCCCGCGTAGAAGGCGCAGCTCGCGTAGAAGGCGCCCCTCCAACTCAGAGAATGCCTTTTCATGTAGAAGGCGCACGTACCTTTTCCGGATCGATTCCTGGAAAAACCCGCGTATAAGGCGCCCCCCAACTCACAGGGGGGCTGTTTCGCATAGAAGGCGCCCCCACCCTCACTATTGTACACCTCCCGGTCTGCCGCGGTGCTGGCTCTATGAGTTCAAGCTGTCATCGGCAGACGGTCGGCTTGAAGCTGCCCAGCGCCCGTCGACACCTCCCGGTCTGCCGCGGTGCTGGCTCTATGAGTTCAAGCTGTCATCGGCACACGGTCGGCTTGAACCCGCCGAGCGCCCGTCGACACCTCCCGGTCTGCCGCGCTGCTGGCTATATGAGTTCAAGCTGTCATCGGCACACGGTCGGCGTCAAACCCGCCGAGCGCCCGTCGACACCTCCCGGTCTGCCGCGCTGCTGGCTATATGAGTTCAAGCTGTCATAGGCACACGGTCGGCGTCAAACCCGCCGAGCAAATCTACAGCGACCGGGCTGCCGCGCTGCTGGCGCTATGAGTTCAAGCTGTCATCGGCACACGGTGTGACGGTCGGCGTCAAACCCGCCGAGCAAATCTACAGCGACCGGGCTGCCGCGCTGCTGGCTATATGAGTTCAAGCTGTCATCGGCACACGGTGGGCGTACACCGACCGGCAATAAAAACTGAATTTTTTTTTTCTTTTAATTGCCCTATTTTTGGGTTGTTTTCCCAATTGAGATGTTGGAAAAACCTGCATATAAGGCACACCCCCAACTCAAGGCAATTACCCTCCCACGTATAAGACCCAGCAGCATTTTGTTTGGCGTAGAAGACGCGCCTTCTACGCGGGAGATTACGGTATATTCTATTCGTCATTCTATCTCTTTCAAATGAAATTTCATTGTTTTTTTCGTTCATTATCTTTAATAAGGTATGCATAAATATACCTACCTTTGCTAAGAATCCTGAGCTGCCGTCCAGCACTGCCCCATTGAGTGAGTCATACACACGGAAGTTACTGGGATCAGTCGTGACATAACTCAATGTGAATACTGCCACTCCAAGCACGCACAATGCAATAATGTCCCGTACAAGTACCCGTGATGCACTGCGCGTCTCTGTCTCTTTACGTATCAGCTCCTGTATCTCTTCTTCGGTAAGGCCTGAAGTTTTTGAAAGAGGCAACAGCGTTATGTAAATCTCTTGGTATACCAACAGTATGGTAACTATTTCTAGCCATGATAATGTATCACCTTCTATCTATAGATAGAAGGTGATACATTATCATGGCTAGAAACAGTTACCATACTGTTCTGTAAAGTTCAATATCATGAGAACAAACATCTAGTGAGTCCAGGAGTATTGAAATGGGTGAAATGTCATAGGTTCATTATCTAGATGGATAGACTGGAAGGAGAACACAATCCTTCTGTATATAGAAAATTCTGTAGTAAGAAAGTACAGGGCGAATGTTCAGTGGTGCTGCCATCTGGAGGATTTTCGAAAAAAAAAAACACCAGGCACCATTTTGAAGGATAGGTCCTTTACAGGTGCCATGAAGTTTTCAAGCAGCCACTTTTAGATTAAAGACTAGTGCCTTCGGCACTAGAGAGAGTGGCATCCCATGTTTCTTTTGGTCACGTTCCATGGTCAATTAAACCTAGAATATGGCAATTTATCATAGTAGGCCCCATACATGGACCTAACCCCCCTACTCATCCTCACCCCCCTACCCTTCCCCCAAGCCACCCAGGCCCCCCTCAAGAGGATGAGCGCGGGAAGGGATTGTGCAGTCAGCAGCGTTGCTTAGTGACATGGCCTTACTTAGTGAAGCAACGAACTAATGACTTTTTATATATAGGGTAACTACTATCCCTATCAAACATTTAATACATTTAGAAGAGGAATATTTCAAGAATAATGTGCTCATTGGATTTCAATCAAAGAGAATGTGAATATTACATTGGACAGGAGAATAAAGCCACGACAGTTGCCTTCAAGTTCTTATCCTAATGTATAAGAAGAAGGGTATGTTTTAAATTTCTGTACTGACCTGCAGATTGATCCGTGCCCTCACAACTATCGGCTTCGTCTGAGGCACCTTTGCGAAGTATGTAGGTGAGGAAGAGGGCCAGCAGGAATACCTGTGTACAAAAAGATGTCAGTGCTAAGTATGGGGATATACACTTTTATACTTTTAGAAAAAAATGTGTATTAACTCAATCTAAGCAAACGATATATGCGTCCCTTTAGCTTTCCTGCTGTGACATGGCCGCTTCGCCTGCCCAGGAGGCCGTTTCACTACATTTAATACAATAAACACGGACGTCTGTATTTTAAATACGGACATCCGTGTATCAGAATTATGTCAATATTTGAACACCTACTTCCCCCTTCCCTCTCCGCATTTACAATATGAAGTATATTTCAAATGCGGAGGGGGAGGGGGTAGTAGGTGTTCAAATATGGACAGAAATTTGAAACACGGATGTCCGTATTTATATATAGGTACTAAATGTCCAGGTGATGATAGGAATACATATAGGATGAATACCTTGAGAGGGTCTATAAGAGCAGCCTCCTCTATGAAGGTGAGTACGAAGGCTGTCAGCCACTGGTTAGCCTTCTCTGCACCCCACTCCATACTGTAGAGTATGACAAAGAAGGCAGAGGGAAGGACGGATGCAAAGAGAAGGATCCAGGCCACAATGCGTAGCCAGCCTGGCCACAACTTAGCCTTCTGTGGTGATTGCAATCCACCTAAAATGAAGAAGCACAAGTTATTGATTTTTGGAAAATATTTGATAAATCACCAACAAAGTAAACTATAGTATTGATATCGAATGTTGATTTCATTTATAGTATTGCTGTAAGGTATTGAAATCGATGTCCACAGAAGTATTGATATCGATTATTGATATTTTGATGGTAACCTGTTCTTCATTGAATCCCTGTAGTCACACACCTCTATGATCATGATACATGTATACATATATTTTCTTCTGGCATTGATATTAAATCAATCAATCAATCTGGAACCTCACCTAAGCTGCTCTCCTCACTGCTAGCCATTATCACTGTAATTGGGGTAGACCCCCGAGATCTCTCGTCTTCTTCCTGAGCCTGTGATCTACAACAAACAGGAAACATAGGATCCGCTGTCTTACGGAATAAGTGAAGAACTATCAAATTAACTGGGAACACGATGAGGACGGTGATGGCACTGACGAAGAGTTCCTGAGGAGAGAACCGGAAGGGGCCAAGTTGGAGGACCATGGGACGCTCTACATTCTCCTCAGTCTTGTAAAACATGGCGGATGTTACCATGGAGAGGAAGAGGAAGGAGAGGCAGCAGGAGAGGCGCTGCAAACGTGTGAAGTTGGTCCTGGAAGGAAATAGCAATGGGTGATGTGCTGTTAGAATAATATATAACACAAAGAACGGAATAAAACAAAATGTCACACACAACTTAAGCAGTGTGCATTTGTATCTGACAGAAATTCCCACAAAAGATCACCATAATATCTATAAATACTAACTTATACAAAAAGGGTTAGACTTCTATCTAGCATATTACATTTCCTGTTGACTACTCCACTCAAAAACTCTTAAACTCTTATGAATGAAAAATCTTTGATACATAACAATTTATGTTACATAATATCATATGTAATATTGATATTCAAACAACCCAACGTAAGCCCATAATACAATACCTGACAGGTCTATAGAACACTGAGGCCCACATGTGGTGTTCAGCTAACTTCTGCTTGGAGTTCTCCCCAAGGAGGTAGGAAAACTTTGTGGCTTCCTGAGGTGCCGCTGCCTTGAGGGTTCGGTCGTGGCAGTGGTCACCACGATCTACAGCCAGCCAGTTGTAGCACATGAAGGTGTAGCTGAAAAGGGTTGAGTGACGTGTTCTGTGAATTATCGTTTGCCACATAGGTCAAACAAAAGCAATTTTGATAAGCTTTAAATTTATTTCGCTAGGGATACGATGTCCCAAGAATTTGGCATACTGAAGTTGTCTAATGAGCAATTGATCAATAGAAACATGTGATCAATATTAAGGTTTGCATATGATTGCCAATATGTCTTACATTTGATTTTCAAAAACAACAGCTTAGCATATTTGTATCATTGGTCTAGAAATGAAGATTTATGTGCATACTTACGTATTATTCTCACGCATGTCCTCCACAGTGACCTTATTGACATACCAGGCATTAGACCTCCCCCCTGTGAGCCCATCATGCCATAGCCTCAGAGTAGACAGGTTACCAAGGTGCACGGATGTTGTCATGTAGAAACTACGCACCTTGCCACTGGGGAACCGCTGTATCAGAAATTACACAAATTGGTGATCAATGTTAACCTATTAATTCCACACCTGTTGATTGAGTCATGGAAAAAGGAAGGCTTTCACTCTGTTTTCCCCTTTCGTCCAAGTTCTATGCAAGTGGTAACAGAACAATTTCTGAGAGGTCAGTTATTGATAACATAGGATATGTTTAAGATTGAAATGATATCACAAAATTACTCACTGTGGTTTTCTCAGAACCTGCTAAGTTCCGCATGCCTGTATCTCCATGGGCACCTGCTAGGACAAACCAGACTGGGGCTGTGGTACCTGCCCCTGGCTTGTAGCCTGTCTCTACACTAACCACGTACATGTAGTTGTCTCCTAGAATATTATCTGCCATGTCCAGAACTTCACCCTGAAATAGTGGCAAAACTGTCTTAGCTATGAGTGATATGGTGTTATTTCTTTTTTCTTCAATTGTTGCAATGTTTGATGTTTGTATGATATCATATATGATGTATGATATCATATATGATATCAAGTGCAGCTGTGAAATAGTGTTTGGATGCCTGCCTCGTTTACATATTGAGTCTTTCCTAGATAACACATTGACATAGAAAGTTTCATATGAGGCTTAACTTACATTCCTCCTTATAATATATACATTTTTTCCACACTCAATCAGTGCCTTGGCTTTTTGAATACCGGTATAAAAGCCTAAACTGATCTGGATCACCTGATATATAGGCAATGAATTATATTTTATATCTCTATATAGATGCGCAAAAGTGTAGAAAATTAAAACCCCAATATACATTAAAGGTTATGAAGAAGATCCCTACTAGATACTAGCGATCTAGTCTAATAGTGAGTGTCACCTACCAGAATTGTGTCCTTCTTGTCTTGGTACCTAGCCCATATGGCCAGTAGAATATAGAGCCCAAGCAGCACTATGACTGTACTAAACACTGCAGCATTGTCTGCCAGATCAGCAAACTTAGCCCATACTGTATTAAAGTTGATGAGGTTGGGTGGAGAGATGAAGGACACTCCAAACGATTTGCGGCTAGCTGACGGCTGACAACTACATGCTGTGACAGCCACCGTGGAACCAGAGCTAACCTGCATAGGTGAAGAAAATAGAGATTTTTCAGATACTCTTCCAGAGAACCGTAGTACGGAGCCCCTAAGAGGACATGCCAAAAGAAAATTTTTCTCCAGAAAAAAATATTCTTTGGGTACTGGACAATTCTTGCGGATACTGAACAATTCTTGCGGATACTGGAGTATTCTTGCAGATACTGAACAATTCTTGCGGATACTGAACAATTCTTGTGGGAACTGAACAATGCTTCCAGGAACTGATCAATTTTTGTGGGCACAGGAACAATTTTTGTGGGACAGAAACCTTCTTATGGGTAGGCCTACAGATACTATTTCTCTGTATACAGAAAGGTACAGAAACATTTATATTCTTGTGGGTATACAAACGATCTAACGAATACACAAATCATTCTGTATCCACAGAAATCATCCTGTACAGTAGTAGTCACTACTATCTGCAGGAATCCCCCAGTATCTGCAGGAATCCCCCAGTACCCGCAGGAATCCCCCAGTACCCGCAGGAATTCCCAGTACCCGCAGGAATCCTACAGTACCTGCAGGAAATTTTTTGTATGAAAAAAACTTTTTTTGGTATGTCCTCTTAGGGGCTCCGTACATGAGGTTCCTTATAAACCATCTTATGGATAATGTTTCATCAACACTCTTGTCCGAAACAAAAACAGTTCTGTAATGGGGCTGTCCCCCAGAATTCTCCATTGCTCGCCCAATAGATTAGGGATCATGTATGTGTATCTGACTTATATAATAGCTGGAGTGTTGTTCACACATATACGTGCTCCTCCTTGGCTCAGGCAATTTACTATATATTTAACTCCACAGGACCCTTATTGCATTGACACAATGCATGACATTTAGTTGTAAGAAGCACCTTTTCATACATCCCAGTGTAAGGTATACCTATTACTTTTTGGTTGATTATTATTTGTATTCTATTTTGTATTGAATTTGCCACTAGAAAAAAATCACAACGCTTTCCTCGTGACTAGGTTTCAATACAGGCAGTTTAGTAAAGGTATCATGTAACTTACCGTGCAGCCTTCTGTTGTCCATGTATTGGTACTAGTGTCAAGTGAACGACAGGCAGAAGTTGTCATTATAACAGAATATGATGGTGCATTTCCAGCAGTAGAATTCTCATTTCCAGTCAATGATCGTTTTCGTCTTCCAGTGCCTGCAAAGAAGAACCCACAAGAGTGAGGAAAGCACAAGACAAGGTAGACTTATGAGATACAAATCTTCCCTTTCAAAGAATCACAGGAATCCTGCTATCTGTTCCCAATGTATACAGAAGTAAGGCAAAGTTACTTAGGAAAATCATCATTGTATTTTTCAGTCTTTAAAATAAAAATTCTACTTACTGTCACTCTGTAAGTCGACTCTCATGTAGTAAGTGCCAGCTCCAGATAGCTTATTTGAAGGTATAGCGATGTCCACCGTTGTCTTATTGCCATCATACACCCCCGTCACCACCTCCTTCACTCCATATTCAGAACCTGTTGGCTCAGTATCCTTACTCATTAACAATACCACCTCATCATATTGGCCATCGAACCTGAGTCGAGTCATAAATGATGAATCAGCAGAATCAATGAGGACCTTATGGTAGGCCCTCTCAGTGCTATTTGTCTGATTTGATTGGTCCACGAAGACAGGGTCAGGAATTTTGTTGTTGAACTGAATGGCTACATCATCAGTGAGAGTGATGTCAGTACCCAACTGGTCAGCAATAGTGAGGCTGAATACATCTGAGGTTACATCGTCCGCAGCTGACATCCAGGGGTAAGGGTTTACACTGAACGTGGATACCTGTGTATGATACATAAAGGTAATATTCCATCAGTTGTTATTATGTTTAATTCATTAAACTACCAACCACTATCAAAGAGTGCGAAAAACTTTGGACACGCCATACATCAGAATAACAGCTCTAAACTTAAAATTTGTAAAACTTGTGGAACATTTTCTATTTGCTTGCATCATTACTATTTGTAATTCTCGAATATGGTGATATTCAGACAGGGGCATTTCTTTTTAGCCTTTCCGGGAGGAGGGTGGAAATTTAACCTATAGACGATGCTAGTACAGTCCTTTCAGAAACAGCAAGCAAGAAGCCCCTTCACCAACTCAAACCACTCAAGGGCTGTATCCCTTGCCCACAGATGGACCATCTGTGTCATTTCTTCAACCCCCCCCCCCCCATAGAAATGAATGGTAAATGAAACGGATAATGCGGATGCAGACATTTAGCTGTCCTGTTGTTGAAAACCAAGTGATATCTTAGCCTGATTTTTATTACTGTTCTACTTCTTCTGTACTTACGGAGATGTCCAACACATCACTAGTGTCCCCATCCAGAGAGTTCCCAAAGCTCAGGGCGACACTACCAGAAGTTGTTGTTAAGTTCTTTAAGTCAGTCACTTGGCTGCGCTGGAGGCTCATGTCTGAGATGCCTGTTGACACTGTAAGAGCATCCTCCCCAGGGGCAAGTGTCTTTGTCATGGGCTCTGAGATGGTGTTTTGTGATGCCAGCAAGTCAGGGGTCAAGGAAGCTGCCTGCAAAGTTATGAGATTAAGATCATATGTGTTCTATTGAGGTGAAATGAGGGAGAACTACAAAACCACATCTTGAGCCATCTTGCTGCTGGTGCGCAGGATACAACTTACTATGTTGGTCTATGCCCTAAGGACATACTGCCGCGCCGCATGAGAGTGATGCGTACATTTCCGTGGACAGAGGTACCTTCCCACACTGGGTGTGGGAAGGAGGTAGAGGAGAATGCATGCCCCTCGGGCATAGGTACTGGGAACTTGTAGGCTATACTAAGAGCCCTACAGCCTCTAGACCTAGCTATGCCCTCAGGGCATGTCAAGGGAGCCCTGCCACACTGAATTAACTTAGGAGAAAGGGACATGCCCTCAGGGCAGCACAAGCACAATCTATGCCCTCAGGGCATGTCCCTTTCTCCTAAGTCAATTAGCCTCTGGCATTGGCATAACTAATAATACCCTTGGGGCATAGCCTACCACTAATATTGATGCCCTTAGGGCCTGATCTGGACTAGGCCCCCTAATACAGGATTTTTTTTTGTCATCAGGATATATTCTGGACTTGAGGCTATAAAATAATGCAACTGGTATGCCCTAAGGGCATTTTTTGTATCACCAGTGCCCTCAGGGCATTAGTGCTCACTAACTGATGCCCCCAGGGACTGTCTCTTCTCTATAAATTCTTCGGGTAAATTCCTATACCTATTAAGGGGAAATTTAGTTGAGAGAAATAAGGGATTGAAGGAAAGAAGAGAGGAAATATATGGTTATGAAAAATACAATGTTTTTTTCTCTCATTACAGGTATACTACAGCACTATCTAGGATGGTGTAGTTTTTGGTTTTCAAAGTATTGCCCCAAGGGTATTCATACACTAGTAATGCCCTAAGGGCATGCTTTGGTCAATCATAGTGTCGATAGTGGCCTAGACAACGCTGGTGTTGTCCTGAGGGCATGTGTGTGCTTATGGTTAATCTCAGAACTTCAAAAGAGCAGGAATATGCCCCCATGGACCGATACACAATGCCCTCAGGGCAAACACTAGAATTGGTCAATTGTTGATATGTAAAGGCCAGCAATATGCCCTCAGGGCATGCCCAATCCCAAAAATATACGTGTCACCATGGGGGCGACGCCGCATGCCCTCAGGGCATAGTCCAACCTAGCAAGTTGCGTCCTGCTGCTGGTGCTGAGTGCATTATTCAAGAAATGCCCACTTGGGGTCTCTACTGTTGCTGGGTAACAGTTTCCCACGCTGATTGTCTTTGGTTTGCACCATTTCTAACAATATGGGTATATCGTGTATAAGAAATTTGAGAACGTGGTAGTTTTATATAGACATGGTCTCCAAAGGAACGGCTGTTTTACAAGACAGGACATTTGTGTATGTGCTCATCACTCTTTTACTATTTCTTGTCTCTTTGCTTATTTTGTGATATCTTTTTCAAACTGATTCAAGAACACAAGTACAGTGTGAAGTAAGACAAAAATGTTGGAATACATAATAGGAGCTAGATATTTTACCTTTTTGTCCTCGACACCCCTCTGTTTCTGCTTCTTCTTGTTCTGTAGATGGTCTAAGAAGGCTTGTTCATCAGGCGATATCGGTGCATCATCTGGTGTTTCTTCAATGGTAAAATCCTCCAGAAAAGGGTTTGCTTCTTCTACCTTGGTTATCGTTTTGGGCCTAATTCCATTGAGCATATTGCCCACTACACCCAGCAGAGCTGAAAGTTTACAATTATGTATAAACATCAGTTACGCAGACCTTAATTGATGAATTGTCTATCTTTGGGATGAATTTCACAGACCTTTGCTGGGATATTGTTAAGGGAAGTAGGCCAACGGTTCAGTGGCAGATTTAGAGGGGATGTGGGGGTGCACGCACCCCCTTTTCCCAATACTGAAGAGTTTAGTTACATATTTTGAACCCTAAGATTTGCTCCAAAATAGGGGTGTACACCCTCATTTTGGGCCGCACCCTGTCTTTTTCGAGATCCTGGATCCGCCACTGCAATGTATATCATTTACTCACGTTCTCCTAACGCGACAGCTTCTTCTGGTCTCTCAGCTATGAGGTTTGAAGATGTGCCAATCAGGCTCCCAAGGGCAGAGGTGACCTCTGTCTGCAAATGGAAATGAAAATTCAGAAGGTCAATTGTAATGGATAGCTTGGTTTGGAAAAATATACTCGTATAAATGTTCTGAAAATGGATCTGGTCTGGGATAGTAAAACTTACAGTAGTTGCAGTAGAAATGGCCTCTCCTACTTGTAAAATGCTTCATCATTTTCTACTAAATAGAGCTATAATTTGTAAGACCATGACTTACTAGTGATTCATCAGAGACATCACTTGTGACATTAGTAGTGCTCTTCAATGCATTTGTCACAGCTCTGACATCGTCAGGACTCTTTACTTGTGTTGACATGGCTGATACTTGGGTGATCAGCGCCTTACGCAACTGTTGCAGGCAAGAAAGAAAATATATATTGCATAATGGCAGAGTGGAGGAGTTTTATATTGTCTTTATTCAAATTGATTATCTTCAGCACTATATGATAAGGAACATTTTTTGTTTCGGGCATAGAAGTAAGCGTAAGAATCCCTTTGAGTTGATGTTCGTCAGCTGTTTTGACCTGCTGAAGAATGTGTGCTTGCAAGTTATGACTTTGCCGAACTCCCCCCCCCTCCTTTCATTACAATATATATGTTGTGGAAATAGGAATTTCGTTCATAGTTTATAAAAGAATAAGAGATAAGGGGGAAGGGAATGGACGAGGTGATAATTAGACCCACCTTCTTTCTAGCTTCCTTAGCATCTTCCTGTGTTGCAGATGCATTACTAGCATTGGTTGTCTCATTATCATTGGTGTCTACGGTGAGAGTATTCAGTACTCCTGCTACTGTTGATATAAGCTGAGCAGCCTGAGAATTGTCCCCACTGAGAAGCATATTACCGAGGACGCTATCGGAGCCAGAAGTAAGGGATGCCATGCTGTCCATGACTGCTGATTGATCAGCCACTTTGCCCTCTGAGGAAGCCATTGTGGCTGGTTTAATCTGAAAGTTATTAATTAATTTATTTGATAGATGTTATGAGAATGCCAAAATGTAAATTTGTCCTATAAGCCCATTATGTAGACATTAGGATGCAAATGGTGGTAAGGCTATCTTCTATATGTGACGAGTAGTGCACAATTTTATATGATAATGACTAGTTTTCAAATCACGTAAACTAAGTTTTAAATTCAACTCATATTTCGATTTTAGTAAGGTGGCAGATGTATTCTCACCTGAACTGTCATGGTGGTTTCATTGAAACCCCCATACTGGTCAAAGATCGCAGCAATGATGGAAACCTGGTAATCATTGTCTTCTTTACCAGAGTTAAGTCGTAGACCGGGTGAATCCGCTGCTGAACCTGAGTAGACTGGCTCCCTCCTATTGCGACCAGACATTATATCATACTTATAGGTGAGTAGGGGATCAGCATTTCCCTCATCTGTCCATCCAGAACATTTAATGGTGAATTCTGTCATCAATGCTGTTCCTGTCAAATGTAAGAGATAATTGTGAAACCATGGCTTCAAAAGGGAAGATGACAATATTAAGCTAAAAGACATTTAACTATCAACAGAAAATTTATAATGTAAGGGTCACAAAGACAGTGAACATACCATTCTGTGGGTAGACCTGACAGGTGCCTCCCTCTGGTGGATTGTTTGTGGTAAAGCAGTACTCTGCAGTTGAGTCTTCGCATATCTGACATGACACCTGCAGGCGGATACAGTAAATAAGACCAGCCACAAGTGAGTCTGCCTTTAGCACCAGACCAGGACCTGAAAGTCCTGTGGAAAAAAGGAGAAAGTATTAGGTTGGTCCTTAAGTGATGGTCTTACTGTTGAATCCTCACAGTAATATATACAGAGCCAGCCATAGTTATAGATCTTCAGCTAGCATTCAATTCAGAAGTATGCTAGAGACAAGTATGGGGATGGATGAGACGTCTAAATATCAGCACCCCAATATGACATTTGATAATACCCAAATGTACCGGATAGTAGACTATAGACTTCATTTGATATTGTACCTCATGAAACTTCTTGACTTAAACTATTTTCCCTGAGTGTTATTAGAGACCAATGAATGGGAGGCACCGGCATACAGTCAGCTCTCTCTTCCTCGAACCTCCAATTCCTCGGATGCCTCATTAGGGAGTGGTCATTATTTATAAACAGGGGTGGTGGTGGGTTTTCGCGTGGACGCACGAAAATTTTTATGCCCCCCCCCTTGACGGCAGTCAAATTTTTTTGCGCCCCCCCGTGCCAGAGGCGCAGAGAGTTTCCGTGCCCCGCTTTAACTCTTCCTTTACCAACTAGGCATTAATGCGTAGTTTTGGCCGATTTTGGCCGATTTTTGACCCATAATATTGAGTACACTATAACTTCCACAAAATCCATTGAAACTCTTCGAATTTTTTGCTAGACCTAGCTTGAGTTGGGTTATCCACAGGGTCCAAAGGGTTAGTCTTTATCTCTTATACGTTTAGCATGGCAGTTTTACAAACTTGAGATAAAATCTTAAATTATTTTAGAAGTTTTCCATCGATTTAATCAATATTTAGGCTAGAAATCATGAAAAATGTCAAATAGTGTCATTTTTTTGGTGAAAATTGACTTTGCACATTTTTTCATGCTCAACAAAATGGCATGGAAAATATTTGTGTATTTTGATGCATTATTGGCCATTTTGGCTGGTTACCATGGCAACAGATATGAAAAAATACCTATTTTGCATGGTTTTATTTGCCATGGTAACCGAAAAAGAATGTCTTTTAAAATCCATTATCTGCCAAAATTTCAACAAAACTAAATATTTTAGTTTGAATTTAACTTATGAGATCAACTTTTCTCATCATATCACTACATTTATGATGATATATCTCATAAATAAAACTAGATAGAGAAAACTCGGGTGTTGTTCTATCTAACTGATTATCCTCGCTTAACCGGTCACCATTTCCCTTCTAATTTGAATATTCACACAATTCCAACGGTTTTTGAGAGTTTATGTTATAAACTAAAACCCAAAAATTTGCTCTGAAATACTCTAGTAAAGGAAGAGTTAATCTATAGTAGCACGTGGGCTTTTTTGCTAAAAAGAGGGTGAATTTTTTAGCCCCAGGAGGGGTCTTAAAATTTTACGCCCCCCCTTCAAACCCACCATACCCCCTGTTGATAAATTATGACCACTATCTTACATCAGGCAGAATATCTACAACTACCTCTATGTTTCCTTATGCTTTTGGACTTAAATTCTCAAATAATTTGCATCCTCGGAAATATTTCCTTAGATTTTGCCAAATCCAAGGATGCAAGGGTTAAATGTAGTGCTATCTATCGAACTCTGTAAAAGAGCTTCACTTACGAGTTGCTGACAACTCTGCAAGGTTATCCACTGGCTGTCGTGTCAAACCGACCTCTTGGTACATTGTCCATACATAGGTCAGTGACCTGGAGATTGTCTTGGAGCAGGACGAACAGTAGGCCATGAGGCTCATCTTTCTGTTACCTGACACATAGGACTCACAGTTTGTCAAGCACCTGGAAACATGTAGAGGGTAAAAGAATTCACATTAAAAAAAAAGAGAATACTGTTTGAATAATTGCTACAATATGGGGTAGGCCTATGTTCAAGACTAGACCTATGCTCAAGAAATTACAATTTTGTACTTTCACAAGTTTTGGTCACATCCGCTGATATCATTTCATAATGTTAATCACCAAATGGCATTTTACCCATAATTTTGATCTATAGATTTTCATTTGAAACATTTTAAGAAGACTGACTTTGATATAGTACTTACGTCACAGTAACATTTGGAACCAGTCCATCCACTATCTTCAGAGTCTGGGTTGCTTGCACTGTCCTTGTGTCCTTTGCTATGATTGCAGTGAATACATAATCACCAGTTACTAGTGTCCTTGTGTTGATGATGATGACTCCTGCTGCAGCTGCACTTTCTGTTGTCATCACACTGCTACAGTCAATACCTGCTGTTTGGTCACTGTTTGCTATTTTCTTACTGCAAGTCCAGATGAAGGTCATTCCTGATTTGTCCGCACGGTCCTCCACATCAGGATCATAAGATTTTTTCACGGCATCGAGGGTCACAATAATGCCTTTCTGAAAGGTACGAACTGTACCCCCCATAATCCTACCTTGGAGTGGTGATGCAACTAGAGAGATATACATTTCATCACCATCTAAATGTTCAGTCCCAGGTGGACTATAACAATTACAGGTGATCTTGTAAATCCCAGGAGTCAATCCAAAGGCTGTCTGATACCTTGATCTGTATGTCTTTCTGCCAAATGTAACATTAAAGGATGACACACTGTCCCAGGTTGAGTTTGATATGGTCCATCGGACAATGGCATTAACGAGATGATCACATGAGCGTTTTAATACAGCTTTGAGTTTTGCAGATGATGACGCTGAAAAGGCCTGCGGTGTAGAATATGTTAAAAATTCATCTGGTAAGGATACTGTTAAACAATCAGTAAGAGGGGGTTCAGTTGTAGGTACAGCTGTTGTTGTCGTTGTTGTACTTGGAGGTGCCTTTGTAGTAGTTGTGGTTGTCGTCGTAGTGGGATGTGGTGGCTTCTCTGTACCGACGAAAAATTGGTTATGTTACACCATTTACTATGATCTGATATTTTTGCTTCAAGTAATTGCTGTTACATTTAAAATACACGATCATCGCAGCATCAGAAATTTAGTAACATATTAGCTTTTAGTCTTTTATAAAATATGATATATTTTGATACATGAATCTCTAGGATTTTGGGATGTAATTTACACTAGATAGACCCCAGAAAAGATTGTAGGATCAATTACCATATCTATCGTACATCTTCCACATAAATGATGATGACCTGCTGGATGCCCACAATGCAAACTCGTCAAAATCGAACCTTGCTGCATCAGTGAATACACCTCTTGGTGTGCCAAATGTGCGGCCTAGAATTTCCTCTGTGGTATTAGTTACTTCTGTGTCATAGGACTTTTCACCATAAGCTGCCATCCTCCCATTGAGGTATATGTAGGCGCATGAAGTCTTGTTATTGAATACAACCCCTACATGATACCAAGTGTAGACCGACAAAGGAGCTGTTGTGATCGGGTGCCATGTTTTCCCACCCTTCTCTATGTTAAGCTCAAGTTTCTTGTTTCTGAGACCAAGCGTGAGGCCACTGTAGGCAATATAACACTGCAGACCTTCAACACCCAAAGGTCTGATCCACTGAATAAAAGTTAATCCATCGTCACACAACTCAAATGAGTCATAGCAGCTCGCTGGTACAGGAAGTCCAGGCAACCTTAACTCCTGATAGTCAAAGCGCACAGCATCATTTAGAACACCCGGAGTAATGTAAGTGGCATTGCTGTAATCCTTCCCTTGTAATACACCTGTGCCATTATCCATACTAAGGTAGTGACTTGTCTCTGTAAATGAATAATATAGAAATTGTATGTAAAAATCAATACATACATAAATGAAGTGTCATCAATATTTTGTGTTCCATTCAAATTCCTTGGAGCATCACTCTTTCCAACTGACAGTCCTTTGACAACGCAGGCCGTGTGTGAAATTAGCACTAATATAATAGTCTAAACAAATGTACTCTATGCGTGATAGATAATGAACAAACATTACTTGGATGTATTTGTCCTGTTCGGATTCCTTTAAACTAATTTTCCTTGATTGACAGTTTGAAAGCAGTGGTATATAGATTACCTTTATAACAAGAGCAGCGACTTGAGAAAAAGTCTGTGAAATGGATGATTAATTGTGAAATGTTTAACTTATTTATAACAGTGTCTTATTTACTCACCATACATGGTCAATTGAGCTATCTCAGTAATCACTTCCTCATCGAAAATTGACTTCAGCCACATTCCAAATTCCTTTATCAGAACTCTTACAGGTGTGCCTTCCTGAGCTTCCTCACACCCACCAAGGAGATTGATCATAGTGTTGTCCTCGCCAAGGGCGCTTCCATTGAAGGGTGTAAACTGGCGTGGTTTATCACTGATAACCTTATCGCCATCAAGGTAGACTTCAATCTGGGTAGAACTGGCCGTAACTATTAGATGGAACCAGGTATGAGGTGAAGTTAGGGTGATGTTGAAGGTACCCACGGTCCGAGAACAATCCATCACCTGTATAGATGGTGCAACATATTTGCGAGGTGCAAATTACACAAGCACTATGGAAGATTTAACAAAAGGTTCTATCCATAATGTACCTCTTGATGATGCACTTCTTGATAATCTGAAATAACTCATCAGATGCTTGGCAAAGGAAATAATGTGCTCAGATGACTATGAAATATTCAATTAAGAAAGACAGAAACTTCACAGTTGGAGTGCCTTAGACAAAGATAGACTACTGTTTCTACATTTTGCAGTGATCCAACACGGTAGTAGGAATGAAGCATGAAGCACTGACCTGGAGCTGGAGGAGGCCTTTTTCGTGGGCAGTCAATGCCAGCCCATACCCCCAGTATGGGTTAGAATAGAGAATACATCCACCACTGGGCTGGTATGACCACTCCCATAACATCTTCAGGTACAATTGATAAACAGTGGGTTGACTATAATAGGGACTAACTAAACAGCACGTCTCTGTACATTCACCACCAAACCTGACAGGGTCGTGATGTTTAGCAAAGGTCATGAGAGGTTCCTTGGTGAAGGTGCCATTGACGAGGATGTTCTCGCCTAGTGTGGCTGCTGCAAAGGGTAGGCCATGGAGCATTGAAGCCGCAGATGTGGAGTTGTAGGCAACATTGATGTATACCGTTGGACCTGCAAGTCACAATGAGATGTTTGAGATAGGTGCAAGAGTGAGCATGGGGCAGTGCTTGTAAAATGGTAAAATCGGTTTGAGAGCTGTGAAAGCAATTTAGAAATTGTTTAATCAAATGTCAATTTCTGGATATTATAAATAAGGAATACCCCTCTACCGCACCTCTCCAGTTGAGGAAATTATGACCCCCCCCCCAACCAACCAATAATGCTGTTAATGACCAACAACTTGTAAGTGTCCCCTTAAGGCCAAATCCCACGACGCAAAAATGACCAGGAAATCCTTGTAATTTAGGAAGATGGGGTTCCATAGCCGATATTGGGGTGGTAACATCATCTTAGAAAGGGTCATAATGACCACAGAGCCTTGCCAAAGTGTTGCTATTTGAGAAGTAGACCACATCAAAAGATTTTGATATTTTCCTCACAAGAGGCCAGAGATCTGTGATATATTTGAATTCCCTGTGATTTAGAGCAAGACAAGAGTTTCTAGTAAATCACAAGAGGTATGTTATTGATAAATCAGGATCCAAGTTCCATGCATACTGCATGCAAAGCTACTACATCTGTATTGTAAACTAAAGAGTCAACTCAGAGACAACTATGATTTTGATATCAAACACTCTATCTTTGTGAATAAAGCTAACAGCTAGTCTATGCAGTAATGGGAATCACAGAGAACTCCTTCTCAATATATGCTATTAATGGGATTTGGGTAAGGCAGAGGTTGGCAGAGAACCCTTGTGATTTAGATTACTGGCAAGAGGTCAAGTCTGCCGATATCCAGAATCACAGACAATACAGACCTATTTTTCATGTAGTGGGATTCGACCTTTAGTTGGCTATATGTGGCCAAAATATATTAGGTGGTGAATACACTTACTGATGGAGTCCAGTTTGGTGCAGTAAGTACCGCTGAAACCTGTCAGACATTGACACTTTCCATCGTCTTTACACACCCCACCATTGTAACAACTCTGAGTAGGATGGAAGCACCGACTCGACTCTGAAATGGAAATACAAAGCTAATTTAATATTTTATATATAATAGTGTTTAGTTGGAAGTCACAAGAATTGGATTAAGACACATGGATAGATAAAAAAATGCCACCCAATTATTTAGGTAAAATGTAAATCGGCAACCTGAATGATTAAGAGATTAACCTAAAAAGAATGATATTAGAGTGTTGGAAAGACACCTGAGTAAAACAATGACAGTCAAGTTCAAGCAAAATACCAACAAAGATATTAGTAGAGATTTGGATTTGAATGGGTCGGGACAGTTCATGGGTTAGAACAAAATGTCCCCATTCATTCTACCATGGTTCTAGAATATATGATGTATGGAACGATAAAGCGTACATTTATTAGCAGTAGGAAGGTTATGTGTCATGATGTTTCTATTCCCTTGATCTATTGCTATCTGAAGAATACTGTATGAGCTAAAAGTAGCTTAACTCGATTATGTAAATGATTCAGGTAACAATTTAGTACCTCAATCTATAACAAAGCCAAGATCAATTCATAGGAGGAGTTAATAAACTCTCAAATTGAAAATGTAATTACAAAGTGTAACAAAAGCTACATCAAAGTTCAACTCACTATATTTGTTGTAGATGTAATCAATGAAAGCCTTTGGCTTTGCATGGTCCCATATTGTGATTTCATCGAATGTTGCACTCGAGTAATTTTGATAGATTTTATTCGGCCTTCCTAAACTGATGCCTGCTGTGTTGATGTCTGTCTGCAGTAGGGATTCTACTGTGGCTGTGGGTCCCTCTGTGATTACTGTAGGTCTCTCTGTGGACTGATAAGAAGGGTCATTTTGTGTCGATGTGCCATTATCAGACATTGAGGAGTAGTTAGAATAGGCTTGCTGAAAGGGACCCTGTGTTGTGTATACCAACACAGGTTCAAGGCTCTCCTCATCTTTCTCTACTGCAGCCTTGGGAAGTTCACTAGTCCCAGACAGCTTTCCATTCAAATAGAAGCTGACCTTCTCAATTTGGGCATCATACACTATGACAATATGGTAGAACCCACCAGTGTACAAACTTTCAAGGAATGCTGACCTAATGGTTGGAAAGTCCCTCCCTTTCTTTTCGACAGAGATCCTGAATCTATTGTCCACTATTCCAACCGACATCCCCTTCATTGAAACGAGTGACGTATAAGGCTGTGCCTTAGGATTTGGTTCCTTTGGTAGAACCCAGAATGATAAAGTCAATCCAAGGTCACACATATCAATGTCATTAAGACATGGACTCTCTGAGAGCAGTTGGATCCATTGCTGCTCATTTCTGTCAATGGAGATGGCTGTCCCTATGATACCACTGACTAGAGCTGGTGAGTTGTAGAGTACCTTTGTGTTGTCATTATGTAGATTGTTAAGATAATCATACAACAGGGGAACTGAAAAACAATGTGATTGCATTTTGTACATAACTATTCTGGGTGGATTAAATGCAATATAGAGCTGAGTCAGTGCTAAGAAATATCTTTTTATATTTACTCTCCTTTTATAGAGGAGGGAGAGTGGATCTACTGATTGTAAAATGTTTAATCCCACATCTTGTCCAAGCAGGAAATGTTCATCTCTCATCTTTTCCAATGTTATGTACACCAGAAGAGCGAGCTATGGTAAGAATACCGTACAGTCTTAGTCATTTCCGTTTGACTGCCCAACAGTGGCCGTTTGTAAAATGCAAAGAGAGAATATAATCAGAGAATGAATAGAACTCACATTTGGTTGTTGCTGCCATGATGTGTTTAATCAAGCCATCGTCATTGAAATCAATTTGCCATACATCCATTTTCATCATGGCAAAGTCAGCTGAGATGTTTGTCTCTCGGCATTCACCATGTACAGAAAGGGTGTACCCAGAGTTATCAGTAGAAGGAATGGCGAAACCTGTGGACATGTTAGCCACTTTTATACCTGCAAGAAAGTGAAAAAATGCAGATGAAAATAAAACATGTAGAGTTTCTAAATTGATTGAATAAAGTAGGTGACAATCGGAGAATGTAAGAAGATCCCAGCTGATCATCAGGTCGAATCCCACATGGCTAAAAAATGCCTCAAATATCTCTGCAATTTTGTCAGTTGTGTTTTATGGCCTTCTTGGTGTCCTAAATCGCAAGAAGTGGTTGTGAATTGTGGAAAACCAAAGTCCCACTGCAGAGTGTGCTAAGGTTTTATATCCTTGCGATTTTTAGATAGGAAACATGTCAGACACAGATATACCCATGAACCAGGACAATATTTCACAAATGCTCTACAATAAAGCACAACAGTATCCCGTGGAGGGCCACACCTTGAAAAAAGTCAGTTTGAACATTTTTTTTTATTTCCAATATGTAAACTACATAAAATGGAACATATAAAAACTACTGTCAAACCTGAAAATTCACCTGTCAACTGTCAAAGTAGAAAAAAGAATCTGCTGTCAATATGATATTTTCCCCTGTCAACAGTCAAGTTGACAGTTGAAGGCAGTTTTTTTTCTAACTTGACAGTTAACAGGGGAAAATATCATATTGACAGCATTTTTTTTCAAGTTGACACTTGACAGGGGAAATTATCATGTTTGACAGCAATATTTTTTTAAACTTTATCTTGGTGGTTGAAAGAAAATCATGCTGATTCTGAAGTGCATGTTTTTGTGGTGTGGCCCTTCACAGCTTCCATAGTTCTATGTACCCTATTGTAGTTATATCCAATGCTAATTTGGGGGTAAGCCCCAGAATCGTAACAGATTCAAAATCGCAGAGATATTTCAGTCATTTTTCGCCAGGTGGGATTTGACCTTTCTAATGCTAGTTTCTCAAAATCCGACTAGATGGTTGTTCAGACTAAAAAGTGTATGATTATCTTTGATACATAGTTGAATAAATTTCATTTTCAATCTGTATGCAGTAGTACCCCGTGTATTGGCTGCACCTGCCCGTGCACGTTTTAATTGGGTTGACGAGAATGGCTTTGGAAACACACAAAAAAAAACGTGTATTAAAGGAGTATAGAGTATACCTACCATCCAGGTAGACTCTGACACCATGTTGATCACTGGCTGCAACAGCTAGGTGGTGCCACCGGTAGGGAACAGGCAGGGCTGGCAGGCTGAAGGGACCATACAATAGGTCACAACTATTTACCTATAGGTCAATGAAAAAAAAATAGAATACTGTTATTTAATAATGATTCATGTATTTAGCAGTTAAACAAAACATCGAAATACACTAGATCACAATAACTATTGCAATGAAATAACATAAAATCAACATAATTTTCAGTCTCATGTCATAGTGCTATTACTCGGATATGTTCTTGAAGATCATTGCCATTAAATGCCTTTAACTTTATCTCTGAAGAAATCACACTTACCTTAATTTCGAGATTCCCATTTTCAGTGATGACCACATTCATGCCATATCCCCACTTAGGGTTGGATGACATTATACATGTCCTTGTACCATTTAAAACTTCTAAATGTTTCATTATCAAAGTCCAGGTGAATCCAGTGTCAGGTATTGTAGTATTGGTACAGCAGTCCTCACAATAACCGCCATAGTCAATCCCTCTTTTACTGCCTTGGAAGTTGGTGTATGTTTCCATGAAGACACCCACAGGTGTATCAAAGTTGAACTGTTTCCAAATAGTATGACCTTTGCTGTTATAGAGTTTCGAGTACCTCCTCATGAATCCTAAGGTGTAGTCTATCTCTGCATCCGATAGGGAGGAAAGGTTAAAGTTTAGCCCGGGAGTTTAGCTTAATTGTTGAATGAACTATCAGAGATAATCCTGTAGACTTTCAGGGACAGTAGTTTTCCATTATACATGCTTATAAGCATACGGTGCCTTCAAATTTGCCCTCAAAAAAGTATTTAAAGTCTTATTTATCATAAGTTCACATAAGTTATTTCCAATCTGATGTCAAAATATATGATAAAAGTATCTATTATACTAAAATAAGATAGAAAATGACAAACTGATTAATGGTGTTGCAGCACAACATCACAGAATGTTGCAGCATTCATATTGAACAAGTAATCAATGGATAATTCATGACGCGTGTGTGTTAGCAAAGGATAATTACACGAGGGTGTCCCGAGTGTAATTATCCTTTGCTAACACACACAAGTCATGAATTATCCATTGACTACTTATTTTATTACACGATACCAATATATAATCAATAGAATATCAATGAATTCAAGTTTAAACAAAAATTGTTCCCCCTCCCCGGGACTCGAAGCCTGCCATACTACCCATAGTGTGTGTACACTATCGGTACACACACCTTGGCGCCCGGCAGCAGTTTGGTCTGAACCCGTCCCGCAGTCCTCTATAATTATAATGCTATTCTAACCTTATTCTAACCAATAGACCATCGATACATACACCTCGGCGCCCGGCAGCCATTGGTTTGGTTTGGACACGAAAAATAAGATACGCCCGGGCAATGCTTTGAATGCATCCTGCATCTCGCGGTTATGGCAGAGGACACACGGCGAAAAAAAAAAGATGCATGCGGACCGGGACTTGTCCCGCCTACCTCTACCAGCCGAGCGCAATGCGCTAACCACTAGACCACCGCGTCTCACACCTCGGCGCCCGTCTCGGCTTGGCTTTGTTTGAATGCGGGGATTTTCACACTTTGAATGTATAGAAGTTATATGTGAGTACCCTCCCTGGGCTTAGTATCATATCGAGACCTGGTTCTAGCCAACCACTTCTCGTCAGTCCCTGTGGCGCAATGCATAGGGAGTTGGTCTTCCAACCAGGAGGGTATGGGTTTGACCCCTGCCCTTGGCAATAGATTTCTCGTAGGTTTTAACATGCAATGTCTGACATGTAAGGAGGCATGTTATCCATGTAAGGAGGCATGTTATCCATGGATAACTGCACGCCTTACAATAGTCATGATGCAGGCATCATGCCATGCAATATCGACAGGTATGTGCATGGGAATATCCAGGAAAAGCACTCAGAATCTCGGAAATCGTGTAATAACACTCTATATTTCCCCTGTGTGTTGGGGCAGGTTGTATTTTACATGCTGCCGCCCCTGTTTAGCTACCTAGCAGTTTAAGCTATGTTGTAAAAATATATATTATCTAGACCTACCCTTGTAGAAGTCGTCAGACACCTTCTGACACCTGCTGCCACTGAATCCCCTGGGGCACTCACAGCTAGAGACGTTGTAGGGGTTCGTTTTACATACACCACCATAGATACATCCATAAGATGAACTCAAACAGTTGGCCTCTGCGGTGCTAGCGGGAGCTGTAGCCACTTTATCTCCTGATGTAGATGACGAATTGGTTGTGCCTGCTACTGCTTCAATAGGAGATAACACACTGCCTGTTCCTGCTACTGCTTCAATAGGAGATAACACACCGCCTGTGCCTGATACTGCTTCAAGAGGAGATAAAACACTGTCTGTACCTGATACTGCTCCAAGAGGAGATAACACACCGCCTGTGCCTGATACTGCTTCAAGAGGAGATAACAAACCACCTATGCCTGCAACATTTCCAGTAGAAGATAACAAACTGGCTGTTCCTGTTACATCTCCTGTAGAAAATGACAAACCGCCTGTGCCTGCAACATCTCCAGTAGAAGATATCAAACCACCTGCTACTTCTGCAAAAGGCACTACAGTTGAAACTGGTGTTGGCGGTGGTATAAAAGTTGGCACTGCAGTTGGGACTGGTGTTGGCGGTAGTATAAATGTTGGCACTGCAGTTGGAGCTGGTGTTGGTGGTGGTGGTATAAATGTTGGCACTGCAGTTGGAACTGGTGTTGGTATAAATGTTGGTATTGCAGTTGGAGCTGGTGTCGGTGGTGGTATAGATGTTGGCACCGCAGTTGGGACTGGAGCTGGAGCTGGTGCTGGTGCCGGTGCCAGTGCCGGTGCTGGTATGAATGTTGGCACTGCAGTTGGAGCTGGTGCGGATGCCAGTGCTGGTGCTGGAGCTGGAGCTGGTGCTGGAATTGGTGCTGGAGCTGGTGCTGGTGCTGGTGCCAGTGCTGGTGCCGGTGGTGGTGCTGTTATAAATGTTGGCACTGCAGTTGCAACTGGTGCTGGTGCCGGTATAAATGTTGGCATTGCAGCTGGGACTGGTGTTGGTATTGGCAATGTCATTACAGAAGGGCTTGCTGATTGTATTAAGCCAAAGAGTAGTATGAGCCCATACAGTCTCCAGATCACCAGGTTCATTTTGGAGAATATGTTCCTATCTTTTTACAAAGGTCTGTATTGGTCGTTTATTACTGATTACAAAGTGAGGTGTATATCTCAAAGATGTCCCCCTCTTTTCCTGGTTGCATCTCTGGATAGCAGTCTCCCCTTTTTGTAGGTTTATAAATAATTGGATCGTGATCTTAAAATCGCTGTAGGTCCTTCTGTCCCCTTGTGTGAAAACTGGACTGAATAAGTGTCCCTATATGACCAAAAGTTGGCATTAAAATGTCCCTCCTATTATAATATACCAGGTGCATGGAATACCACGCGGCCCGTGTGAGAATAGAAAACTCCTAGGAGTAAAACTATGATTAAGAAGTAAACTAAGTCAGACACGTAGTTCTTGTATGCCCGTGCAAAGGGGACACCAGCTGGTCAGGTCGAAATGTTAAATGTGTCATGATAGGTGCAGGTATATAGCCCTGTACACATACCAACAGTTACCGGCTTGGTTCACGCCATGCACAAACCAATCAGTGGCAGTAGCCTAATTAAGACCCCCCTCCCCCCCCCTCACACACACAGTCCGCCACATACCCAGTGTGTCAATGGTGGTGCCTGCCACTAAAGCCGCAAGTGTTAGCACGCAGTCAACTGCAACAATGGGACTAAGAAAGCTAACGTCACAACAACAACTTGCTAAAACAATGCGTCGGCACCGTTTAATACTCACACCACTGTACACAGTGGGAAGTAGGGGATGGGGTTTGGTAGAGATACGTGTGAATTGGAACTTTGTAGGCTGCTGTAAAAACATCGAGTCTCAGTGTTTACACGTGGGATATAATCCCGGGATATATCACTGACTAGCTTCTGCTGCATGTACACAATCATCCCTGAACATTCACTGAACATTAAGACATTCGGCGATTTATCTATATATGAATGATGGAATAGAATCCGTTGAATTTATGTTGCTTATACCTAGTGACTGTAAGTAACGGTCTGTAATAATTATTGATAGAGACTAAAGTATACATGTGCACATCTACAAACAAACTAGAGAGAAAAATAGTGACACATGAAGGCAATAAATTAACGAGAGAAAAGGTGCTATCGGGTGAAGCAATTTAGTGTGACATAAGGCATGAATAATTACATGTTTTGTAACTCCTAAGTTATACTGCCCTCTCCCCCAACTCCATGAACTACCAGTGTTAATCTGCTCCTACTAATACAATGCATTAACGTCATAATCAGCTACAAGGCCCTCGTTTTACCTACAGTCCTTTGTTTCAGCTAAGCAGGGGATATCAGTTTCACATTTAAGATGATTAGAAAACCGAATTAAGCTAGGATTCGGGATTGAAAGGAAAATAAAAGTGTTTACACACAATGGTCGCAACATGTCAGCCTCTCTTTCTCTCTCTCTTCTTTTTTTTTGCCGGGTGGCGGTGGGTGCCGGGCTTAAGTGAGGCGGATTTAGACGGGGGGCGTGCTCAACCCTCCTTTTCCCCTGTACTTTCTAGTTTATTTGCCTTTTTAAGCCTCAAATTTTGCTAAGAAAACATGACTGTGCTAAACAAGGGCCTCGCCCCCTCATTTTCAAAATTCTGGATCCGCCACTGAACATTTGCGATTTTGGTCTAAAAAAAACACCAAAGGACATATACATGTACTAAATAAACTATTGATATGGGGAACATAACACTTCTTATTCAGGAAAGCAAGACTGGTGCTAAAACATCTCCCTATGAAAAAGCTATGGGGTGGTCACAAGTCTCGGGGTGACGGAAGCGACTAGAGCCGTATCGTACTGGACAACAATCAACTCCTTTCCATACGGGCTTCATTGTTAACTTTAATCAATATATGAGGCGAGAAATTTAAACTTCAGACACCATTTTACACCAACTTAAAAATGAATTTATTACATGGCATTTTTGTCGAGTGGAGAACTATTATAGACATACAGATTGAGCGACATAAACGAGTGAATACAGAACAACAGGTAACAATAAACTAGAATCCATAACAGCCAAACAACCAACTTAAACTACACTTAGTTATAACGATTTATCGTGTTATGTAGCCTGGGGTTATTGGGCGAGTGACTCAATTGCCACTTGGATCCAAGCCTTTGACAACCTTTTGAAATGACCCCCTAAGGGCAATGTAATGACGTACTTTTAAATTGTTACACTTTTTGATCGCGCTCCTGGGCTGCCAGGGACAACAGTAAACAACCTTCAGGGTGTTGTGCACTACCCATATATTTGTTAAATAACATTACATCAGAACTCAACTTCCATATACCACTGATGACCATGACTGATAAGCCCAGGTGTAGCTGGTACAGGGATCTAACAGATCCACAGCAACCGCAAGGTTATACATATGGACATAATGGTAGATTAGAACTGTGAACCACACCATAAGAATAACAGGGAAAAAACATAACTCAGGCTACCCACGACTAAAGGTAGCCTCCCTTCTCATATGAATAGGATCGACCCTTGAAACTCTTTTCCAATTATCATTACAAAGCCTTTGTCAAAGGATACTTTGTCTTATAGGCATAATATTATACAATGTCACGATCATCTGACCAAAGTTAATGCTTGTCTATAATTTAATGGTAATCATGAGAAAACTAAATATACCTACGTGCTCAGCCCATCTTGGCCAATGTGTGTCAGCAAAAATGGGATCCAGATGGACGTAAAATTGGGGGAGTGGTGAATAATAAGGTAACATCCTGCCCAAAACACGCAGATGTACTAGTGAGTATACTAAAGCTAGCGGGAGGTGATGACCGGCGGTGCTGATCAGTTACAACTCATTCCTAAAGACTGATTCTTTATACGATAAACTTAGAGATTTGTTACATTTACACACATAATTGTTAGCGGTACCTAAGGCAAACTGTGGTCCTTTAACATGCGCGTGACTTTTCTAAGGAATCAAACAAAGAAGTAATTTTCAAGAGATCTTTCATTGACTAAGAACAGCCACTTGGCATTTAGGAGAGGAAAAGAGTAAACTTATATACTTCTAAACAAAGGCGTTTTAGTCAACTACAGCCAACATGTACAATAATAACGGAAAATTCTATAACCATGCTGGTTATTTGTATGTTGAAATGGCTATAAAGATGAGATACACTGTTGAGTGTGGGGAGAGGTTTAATAATTCCAAGTGTGTACAGAGTTTTTCCAGGTATTATAAACACAATAATTCCACAGAGCTGTTATGTATGCCATGTATTGTCCAGAATAAATATTTCCGATCACAGGTTAATAGTACAATGTAATGTCCTGAATAGTATTGTGGAGAATTGTTATGTCCTTCTGTGATGGCTCGCCATGAATATGACCTTAGCTGTCGAAATGGCGTTAAACATCTATTACTCACTCACTCCTTCTGTGATGGTGTGTGCTCCATGACAGACCCTGCATAGGCCCTATATAGCTGGGACTGCCAGGAGGTCATGAAGCCCCCTGCACCTTACACTACATGTACACGGTGTATATGGTGGTGGTCAGTGTAATCATCGTAGTAGACAATTTCTGTGGTGTAATGTATCCAGTGTTCAATCTTCAGTTGCTAATGTTCTACTATTCAGACTCAAGTCTCTGTACAGTCTCCTTCACTAGGTGAGGGGAGTGGTTATATGCCAACTGGGGGTGCCACAGGCATGTCACCAAGAGGGTGAGTAGTTCCTTTCAGAAGCATGAATGGCTTGTGAGCCGCTCACCAAACTGTCCTAGAATACACTCACCAAGGGATTTTCAATGACGCATTAGTGACTCTGCCCTGATGCATTAATGTACCCTGAAAATATTTCATTGAGCATGTAGGTCGGGGAAAAGACAGTTTTCCAGATTGGTGGTTCAACAGGATGTTTCGACAGGACAATTGGACATAACTTCATAGGACCGTTGGATAGATCATTAGCACAATTCAACAGATTGTGATTGATATAAATAACCTTTAGAAATGACTATTGTAACGGTTCATTCTATGTGTTAGATTGGGTGGCTCTTAGGCTCACTTAAGTACTACAAGCAGCACACAACATGAAAGGTTCGGGTTGGGCAAAGCCCTTAACTTCCCATCTGTTCGGATGGACTTTATTGCGAGAAGGTAAAGAGATACGTCTGGACTGGACTAGGTCCAGTCCCCTTCTGCCGATCGTCCGGCTCCTTAGTAGGAGCTGGATGCGAGGCGTGGTGCTGCCCCCTCTTGTACCAAATGGGTACCGCGGAGCGACACCTGGTTGGCATAGAAGGAACAAGCACCACACAAGCACATCTGTGGGATGATACGCATTAGTATACATATACAACGATGCCGACCCCTACACCAACCCCCCTAGACTTTACCTAGGGTAGGTGTTACAATAGACTATTTAAACCTGATAATATGACATATAACAATTATTTACACAGTAAGTCTAATATATAGTAGTTTATAAAACTAATATGACAATAGATGGGCATTATAAATATTATGTACATGAAATAGGCATCGTCACATATAACCCAAAGTAACTATATATAACTAGATAGGAGGTGGTACCTTATGTACCATAAACCTATATTATGAGGTAACAATGTTATGAAGTTATAATAGTAAATGACGTACCTTATAAAATTTATAAAGTGTTTTATAGACATGTAGTATATATTGAAAAACATCTGAGAGATAGGATGAAACTATGATGTTTCGTGTGAAATTTGTTTTAGATTTAATGAAAATATATACAAACAATTTTATAGAGAAATTAAAAGGTGTCCTACCGGGGTAGTAGAATCACCCTTACAATAAAAGTTTGACTTCCGGCGAACCTGGAATGACTGGTTTCTGCAGCTCCATCCGGCGACATGTGTGTGGTGGCAAGGCAAGTTGCTGTTGTGATGTGCCCTGATGTAGATGGAGCCCCCTTTTGATTGGTGGTCCACGAGTGGTTCAGGTAGCGTCCATCTAGCTGCAGGTCGTCATTCCCGTCCGTAGGATCAGGGTGGTCATCCGAGAATAGTCTCTGGCAAATAAGGCATGCCTTTATCCTTGGGTACTAAAAATTGAATGGCAGATGGACACTTACAAGTCGCCAGACTCGTCGTCTGTGTCCATCTTCTCAGCCGACTCCGGGTTTGGAGCCGAGCTGCTGCGTTCCTCTTTGAGGAGCTTAAGGGTACCAGTGCTCGGTCCATGTTAAGTAGACCCAAGGCACCCAAGCTCTCGGACGAACTGCTTCCCACTGCTCCAGCATCGGCATCCGAAGGGACGGCTAAAGACGACAGTTTGCTGTCCCAGTCGTCCAGGTGCTTACCAAAGCAGAGGACGAACATAAGGTCCGCCTCCTTGTACCTGTTAATGTACTTTAAGTTCTCAGCGGCGTGGAACTCCTTAAGCTTCTTAGCTTTCTTCCTCTTTTCAAAGCACGATTTGTAGGCCTCCTCGACCCGTTTTTTGTCTCCTGCTCTTTGATCTTGTCCTCCTCACGCTTCTGTATCTCATAAATGAGATTGAAGGTGGCTTCAGTGAAATCCCGCCAGTAGTCGATAGACTTCTGACAGTGAAGTGACTGACATTGGCTCATAAGGTCGTTCTGGATCCTACATGTATGTTTGTCACGGTGGTCGATGAACGTTTCTGGATCCTCGAGACCAGCCAACGTGTTTGCTACCAGCCCCATGATGGGGACCTGAGGGTCCACAGATGGAGCAGCAGCTGGTACCGGAGCAGGTAGGGGTACAATAACAGGCGGTGCGCCTGCACTAGGGACTACAGAGCCCTCGACCGTGGCGCCTCCTCTTCCACAGCCATAGCCAGGGAGTGGTCGGGTGGACTCGCATCCACCAAGGCCCCTTCCCCGAGCCTTAGCCCTACCTGAGGAGGTCAGAACTTGGGATTCAGGTCCTGCGGGTCCTATAGCAGGGAACTTCGCCATGTACTCCTGGTATGCTTGGCGCTGTGCATAGCTGGACTCCTCCCCGGCCCACCATGCACTGTGTCTGGTGGGGTGGCCCAGGAAAGTACTCCAGTCATCCTGGCTTCTGGCGTCAACACCCGGAGGGCGTTGAGCTCCAGCAGTAAAGCCGGGTGGTGGCTGTGGTGGTACTGTCTGGCTGACTACACAAGAAGTCTGGTAGCCAGGCATATCCAATGCCGAGACCTGCTGTCCAGACTGGCGACGATCAGCCGGGTTGGCTGGTCTGGACTGATCCTCGGGCTCACGGATTGGTCTGCACTGGTTCGTTTTTGGGGTGTAGATGAGGTTTGTGCCCCAGCTGTTCCCTTCAAATGAGCCTGCTTCTCCTTCTCCCTCTTATCATCCCCTCTCCACTTCTTCAGCTTCATGTGCCCTTTTGACGGAAGCTGTAGCTTTGAACCTGAGGGGTTCACAGCGAAGTTGGTCACAATATTCCCACTCATCCAGGCGCAGAATTCGGGTTCGAACGCGAGTTTCCTCACCTGGTTCGCTGGGAGCTCAGCCCAGTTCACCAGGAGCTCGTTAAAGCACCTGACTGCGGACTGTCGTGTCTTCTCGCAGCCAGTTCTGTGGGCCTTTTGCAAATGCCAGGCCATCTCTCTGCACCTGTTGGTCACGAAAGTGCCATCGCACAACTTACTGGGTTGATCGCCAGGGATACACCTCAGCAAGGGCTTATGGTGCATGTGGTGCTCCACGATATGCCTGGCAAACCGAGGCTTGGTATCGAATACTTTCTCTCCGGTAAGCAAGACTCGAATGGGCACTTGCGGCAGTTGCCGCTGGGTCCCCATAGGGTCATAGCCCACTAAACTTTGGTGTTCGCCTCGTAATTGTACACCAGCCCTAATTTGGATTTTAACTGATCGATCCAAATCAGATAAAACTTCCCCACTGGTGTATCATTAGGGCTGGACTTCATTCATTCCTCATCATCACTGTCACCATCCATGTTGACGGTGCCCTGACACATGTAATGGATTGTGTCGTAGGCACAATCAGCGAAGCAGCAGGGGACGCGCTCTTTTAACCCCTCGGCTGCATTCTTTCACATCCATTTCTGTTTGTTGTCCTTCGGCACGTCCGTGGTCATGTCCTCCCACGTCATAACAGCTTCCAACTCTGATTTGGCTGACTCGGGTAACAGCAGCTCTTAACCTGGGACTGCGTCTGACACCCTCGGTCAGCATTTTATTTTTCCTGGCATTACCCACGGCCTTCTCCGGGTCCTGCACAGCCACAGCAGGACCTTTCCCATGTGTAATGCCTTCACTCAGCGAGACATTTTTCCATTTCTTACGATTTGGCGTTTTCCGACCCGTCTTCTTCTTTTCAGAAGCTACCTTAGTCCTCGGATGCTTCCTGGTCTGACCTCTGGGGCGTTTCTCGGTTACTGTCACCTCAGGCCTCCTCTGGGTCGGTCCTGGGGGGTCGGTACCCATACTCCTTCTCTGCTGCTTCGCGTCCCTTCAAGGGTCTGAGCTTACCTAGATTGGTTTTCCATTCCCTACCAGTGTAGCAATCCTTCATTATTACCGGGGCACTCGGAGACAATGTGTATAATCTTGAAGGGGCCCTCCCAAGGTGTCACGCGCTTCAACCTTTCGAGTGGCTCATAATACCTTAGTACCTTGTCCCCTAGATTAAAACGTATCATTTTAGCATTAGTGTTGTAACCCAGCTTGATTCATTTTGAACTACTTCGTATACCTGTTTAAATCTTTACCGGAGTGATTCCACAAAGAGCACAGTGCAAGGGGCTTCCGGGTCAATTCCAACCACACCATACACCAGGTCGGCGGGCATAATTATGTCCTCACCGAATACCAAAAGTTTTGGGGTACAATTAGTGGCTGCATGGACGGTGTTTTTGTAGGCGTGTACTACAAACTCACACTGTTTGTCTCAATCGTCCTGGTGGCTATTCAACAGAGGCTTCAGAACTTGTATCAGAGTTCTGTTGAACCTCTCCACCTGGCCATCAGATTGTGGCCGGTATGGATTGGTTCCGGTCTTGCATATACCTAAATAATGGCACATTTCCTGCCATAACTCCGACTCGAACTCCCTACCTTGATCACTGTGCATCATGAGGGGTACACCCAGATGTAGCACCCAGCCTTTTACAAATGCCTCAGCACATGTAGCAGCCTTATGATTTGGAAGGGGGAACACCCGAGTATACTTTGTGTAATAGTCTGGTACGACCACATGTATTCTCCCTAGGTGTCGTTTTGAATCCACTTATGATGTCAACTGCTACATGAGCAAATCTTACACCAAACAGCTCCTCAGCTCAGGTCAAAGGTAACTTGCCCAGGCCGGGTCCTGGCTTGTTTCTACAACAATCAGGACAAGTTGCAATCCAGAGAAGTAGGTCGCTCCTCATCCCTGGCCAGTAATATTGTCTTTGCAGACGTTCAATGGATCTTTTCTTCCCGAAATAGCCACTCGTTTGGTGTCCATGACAATAATACATGATATCCCTTCTCATTGAGGTAGGAATCATGAGTTGCAAAAGCTTATTGCCAGTGAAAGTGGTTTTCCATCTGCACAATATGCCATCTCGAATCTCTAGCTCGGTCCAGAGACAAGGCAATGAATTGCCTTGTCTCTCTGTCCTCCAGAGATAACATTGGCCTTACTGGCTTAATACCTTTCCCTAAGGTATTCCAAGATGCATGTAGTGGTGGGATCCTTCTGTTGAAACTTCTTGATGGTCTCTGGGGACCAATCGAGATCCCCTCTGTGTCCTTAAAATTAAGAAGCCATCTCAGAGACGAATGGTCGGTATGAGAAGTGAAGTCAGTCCCCAAATGCAAATGCTTTTACTTCTTCCACCACCGCCAGTAGTTCCCTTTAATGGTACAATGATTACGCTGGGTCTTGCTTAACGTGTCACTAGCGAATGCCAATGGGACTTCGACTCCATTCTGGACCTGAGAGAGTGCCACCCCTATAGCATTATTGCTAGCTTCAGTGTCTAGTATGAAATGACCCTCGGGTGTGGGATATTTCAATACCCGTGTGTTTCTAAACAAATCTTTTATTTTGTTAAAAGATTCATCTTGCTCACTGGTCCATGGGAAGGGTTCCCGAGCCCTACCGGGTGTCCAATGAGCTATGCATTGCATAGGAAAGCTCACGCGAGAGTAATTTGGTATAAAATCACGGTAGTACGAACAAAATCCTAAAAAATGATCTAACCTACTTAGCACTCGAGGGTCTTTCCCAATTCTCCACAACTTCCAGCTTCTCCCGATCCGCACTTACCCCATTGGGGGTAATTATCCTTCCTAAGTATGTTAATGTTTTCTTAAACAAATTACATTTCTTAGGCTTGAGTTTAAGGCCGTTAGCTAGAATCCTATCCAGGACCAGTTGCAGGTTCGCGTGGCATTCCTTGAATGACTTGCCGAACACAACGACATCATCCAAGTAAACCAAACACTTCTTCCACAACAAGTCGGTGAGCAGTGATTCCATCATAGCCTCGAACGTAGCTGGTGCATTACACAATCTGAATGGTAAGACATTATACTCGAACAACCCCAAATGGCTAGAGAAGGCAGTTTTCTCTATGTCTTTGGGGTTCATTGGTATCTGCCAATACCCGGATTGTAAATCCAGGGTGCAGAACCATTGGTTCCCACCCAAGCTATCTAAGGTCTCGTCTATCCTTGGTAGAGGATACAAGTTTTTCTTTGTCATCCGGTTTAGTTTCTGGTAGTCGACACAAAAACAGATGGTACCGTCTTTCTTTGTGGTCATACAAAGGGGACTGGACCAGGGGCTCGTGCTCGACATGATTACCCCTAGCTCCAGTTGCTTTTGTATTTCCTGTTCATATATTAACTTCTTTTTCAGAGGAAGTCTACAATACGGAATTTTGAAAGGTCTCTCATCGCCCACATCAATAGTGTGCAACACCTTATCGGTTCTACCTACGGGTCCTCCCTCTTTACCGAAGGCATTCTCATACCTTCGGAAGAGCTTCCCTAGTTGCCGTTTATCTTCCGTATTCTTTAAATCTGATTTATTTAGCAGCTTCTGAAATTCTTCATCCAAAGGATGCTTACTAACAGGGTTTAATGGTTTCTTGAATTCAGCTTCAGCAATGTTTTCCACTGAACTCATCACCCCTACGCCGTCACCTTGTTTCAAGTAAATCACTGAACCAGTTTGGTTAGTCATGGGTAATACAGTCCATGCTGCATTCGCCACTAATGTTTCCACTGAGTCTAACCCAATAATCAATAAATTTATCATGTCTGGTTCAAAAACTCTCATCTCACCCTTCTGGCCTATTGATCCGCCAAAAAGGACTTCACAAGTGGTACCTGGAGAGATTTTCAACATATGAATAACCGAAGCTACTGAAGACACTTGTCTCAATACGCACTGCACATGCAAGCCATAGGGGTTCCGGATACTCATCATTCCGTCTCTCTTATCCAACATTGCCCCATATAGTCCTGCAAAATCCAATCCGAGGATTCCATCATTACTAACCTCAGCTATAGTGGGCGAAAGAACAAATTCTTTGCCCCCTATATGGATAGGCATAAAAGTCCTCCCAAAAGTCCTCATACTGCTTCTGTCGGCCGTGCAAGCATTTACCCCCGCTTTTGGACACACAGGAATGGCTAGCTCCAGTATCCACTAAGAATTCTCCTACCCTACGGGTATATACCAACGTCTCCCTCCCAGTGGGGATGGGTTGCTGGTAAACTGGTGAAAGTCTCCAGAATCACCAAGATTCAATCAGAGCCCTTTTTAGAAACTCCAGACAAGGATGACTTGGGGGAAGGCGTGTCGCACACACTCGGATCAACTCATTAATCCATCCTTCCTCTCTCCCAGTGCGGTATCTGAAACATTTCACCGTTCGGCAATCCACTCTGGGTCTAGACCGACTGGCGTGTAATGCTTCAGTAATTTTCTTACACATCTCTTTCATGTCTTGTGACTGACCACTCGCTTTTGAAGCGCTCTCGGCTGGCTTTGTTGCCTTGACATTAGCTCTGAGCATACTCGAAGTCTCGGGTGCTGCTTTCGCATCCTTTGACTTGTTAAACACCTTCCTTGGAATATGTTTCCTACCAGAGGTGTTCCTTCTCAATTGCATTGCGCAGAAGGTACCATCCTCCTCTTCAATGTCAATCAATTCAAAGTCATCCGAGGTGTTAGTCTCCTCGGGTTGATGCATTGCAGCTGCTAACATGGTTCGTTTCTTTTACGGCCATATCTATTGCATTAAATATGCCGTGCAACGTGGACCCCTCCTTCCAGGCGTCTCTTGCAGCTATCTGCTCATCTCGGTCTCTCAGCTGCTTGACGAATTGGGTTATCAAATCATTCATATACCAGTCCTGGTTTTCTGTTCCGGGTCTGGCCTTACTCAATAGGGCATGGAGCTCCATTCCGTAAGCCCTAAACGGCTCCGAAGGTTTCTGGGTCTGTTTTCTAAAACGGACCATCAGATCCTCCTTGACCATGTTGCATAACAGCCCACTAGCAGTTTCTACTAACTGCTCAGAACTTTCTACTAGGCCATACCAGGTGCACCATTGCTCCACAGCCATGCTACCCAGGCCAGCCTTCAAGCCTCTAACCAGATGTGGCTTCGACTCGTATGGCGTCCACCCATTACAATTCATCACGTCGATGAAGTCTCCGAACCATTCCTTCCATGGTCGGGTACCATCAAACTCTTCCGGAACGACGGCTACCCTCCTGGCTGAGTTATGAGCATACGTCAGTCTACCACACTGTTGTTTGCTCCATTCAATCACCTTGGTTTGATTCAAGGTTCGATTGCCTCCCAGCCCACCAAAGCTACTATTATTCGGGGGTGGCGGTGGTGCTTGGCTATAGCCCCACTGTGACTGACCAGCCCAAGTGTTTCCCCCTCCACCGCTGCCATTCGGATCTAGCTTTGTCAATAGCTCTTCGCCTATTGGCTTCCTCCTTTTCGAGTTCGGCCAACTTACTTTCCCTTCCCCTTTCCTCTGTTGATTTCAACTCTACCATATGGGCTAGAGAGGAAAGTCGATACTTAAGGTCAGATTCTCTCAGAATCGCCTCTTGCTCTATAGAACGAAGTTTGTTGATTCGTTCTCGGGTCTCATCCTCAATCTTCTTTTGAGCAGCCATAAATGCTTCATGTTGCCTCTTAGGTTGTTGCTCTACCTGGTCTCTGTTTTTTAGATAAGCCGAGGTTGTCTTATATCCAGGGCCCATCCGACGACCATGTCTACATTTACGGCTTCCTCCCGGATTGAATACTGAATCTGATAAGGCTTCATCTAAGGATAACCCCAGCGTATACATTTCTGTGGATCTCGGTAATGTATTATGGTTGGTATCCCTTTGGGATGGGGCAGTCTGCCTCTACACTATGGTGTTAACCATCCCCTCGATCGTCTCGATTGCTATCTTGATTCGACGATGTCATTAAAGGTAGATCTTGCCTTATTTGGGTAACTTTTCGTACCTCTTGCTCGCTTGGCATTCCTGTCATTTGAATAGGACTTTGAGCCTTCGGAGTCTTTATAGTACTAGTAGCACCCACCGAGATACAGGCTTCTAGTCCGTGCCTACTAGTTATTACTTGAGACCAATCGCTCAAGTCCAACCGAGCGGGTTTAATCAATCCACTCAGCAGACCGGTATCCGAGGCCAAATGGCTAGGGGGTACTCGGGTACAGTTTCACGACCCCATCTCCCATCATGGTGGGATCGGTCGTCATACCGGGTTTAGAGAATGCTCTCTGTACACCAGCCGAGTCATACAGAAACTGTTGACCTGGCTTCCAGTCTAGCAACAATTGCTGAGAGGCTATGCCATCCTCTTCGAATTCTTCAAGCCCTGGGCTTGAGGAACTCACATTTTGTCTTCCGCGGCTTTTGGCCGTCTCACCGCACACCACCCCCGAACCAATTGGTCATGGCACCAGTGTAACAGTTCGTTCTATGTGTTAGATTGGGTGGCTCTTAGGCTCGCTTAAGTACTACAAGCAGCACACAACACGAAAGGTTCTGGTTGGGCAAAGCCCTTAACTTCCCATCTGTTCGGATGGACTTTATTGCGAGAAGGTAAAGAGATACGTCTGGACTGGACTAGGTCCCCTTCTGCCGATCGTCCGGCTCCTTAGTAGGAGCTGGATGAGAGGCGTGGTGCTGCCCCCTCTTGTACCAAACGGGTATCGGGAAGCGACACCTGGTTGGCATAGAAGGAACGAGCACCACACGAGCACATCTCTCGGATGATCCGCACTGTATATATACAATGATGCCGGCTCCTACACTATTTTAACGTTTCAAAACCAGATTTTGCCATTCCATGATTCTATGGTGTAGGGACAGTAACAATAGGGCTGTTACCCTTTCAGATTCTATAAGAAGAGATATTATCATGGTTTGAATATCACCTGAATCTGTTAAATCACCCTGACGTCATGTAAAATTCTGTCGAATCACCAAACCGCCAATCTGTCAAACTCTCTGCCAACACCTCTTCTTAGGGGTCCTATTGCCTTACTAAAATTAATGGCTGAGGGGAGTCAGGACAGGGTATGTACATTGTAATAGGTAGTATAAAATTGCTGCATTAAAGCTGCTACAAGACTTGTTTTTAGAATCTGCTGATAACCTCTCATTCTATTCTGTGAGCTTTAGCCATGCTAGTATCAAAGATACAGATGGGAAAAAAATAATATGCTTCTGAAAATTTTGACTAATGAGACCTGCATGGCGATTCAAAAGTTAAAAAGTTATGAGCTATCAAATTTGTTTGAAAACGACCAGGTTGGTGGGAAAACCCCTTGATCGTTTTAATGCTATTCAAAATGCTGTATTGATTTTTACTATGGAAATTGTAAACGGTTTTCATGAGAGATTTTTGTTTCAATGAAAATATTATTCTCAGCATGAAATAACCATGTCAATCTGATAATTTCAATGAAAGAATATTATGAATTAACCCTCTGGAGTCTGTTTGGGAATTCGATTCTCACTGTAGATAACGCACCTTCCAGTTCCCCCGATTCTCCACCCAGAGAGACCAATTCACACCTCATCAGCTTCTTATATTGTAATGGAATTGACTTACTTTGAATTACACTGCATTGCGAAAGGTTGGGGGAACAGGTTCCATGATTGAAAAAATAGACTGACCAGTACATGTATTCTATGGTTAGAAAAGCTGTGTGTTAGAGGCTATGGCTACCTAGTGCTGCCACCTGATGAGATTAGTCAACACTCAATAGCTGGTTGATGTCCCTTCCAAAACAAGAGAGGAGGCAACACCTCTTCATCAGGTACTAGTATATATAAAGTAAATGTAGATCGGCTATATATGGGGAGATATATGGAGCCCATTGGACAGCCCTGGACAGGATATCGAGAAATAAATATTGGGCCCTAGATTAATTTTAATAGTCTAAGAAATACATTGGTAGTCATAGCCCCCCCCCCCCTTAACCTGGAACTTTAAAAAAGAGCACTCTTGCCGCTGTGAGAATAACCTTGACGTTGTTGGGTTTACTTCATTGTAAGACTCCCACTGTAGGGGAATATGCATTAATACAAATTAATCAATGCCACCACTGTCCACAATACTATAGACAACCATTCCTTAAGAAGCAAAAAGGGAACAAACAATAGAAAGATAGTCAGTGTCTTAATTCCTCTATTCTGAGTAATGACGTACAGTTTAAAGACTTCCGGAGATTCATGTCCAATGTATTGAAAATGAAAACAAGTAAACAATGAGTAAACCAATTGTCAAGAGGAGGAGATCGAAGAATGAAAACACCATACACTGAAATTACACTTATTAGTCTTATTAGGAGAAACAGAGTAATTCCCACCTTATACTGTTATCAAGCCCGTGCCCAGCCTTACCCATGGGGGGGAGACCACTGCTTGAAAAGTGCACCTTTTTGCCACCGCAAGTGAAGCACAGCGACAGACCCGGTAGTGGCGGATCCAGGAGTTGACCACCGCATGTCGCGTGCAACATGCTTAGACTGTTATATGTATTGTATTGTGTTTTATTTTAAGGGGGTTTGGGGGCTTGCCCCTAAGAAGAAAAATTGAATAATAGATGTTACAATGTATAGTTTAAAGGGGCCCTGGCACGGAAAAGTACAACATGGGTACCGACCCAAAAATCATTGGTAAACTTGCAGGAACCAGCAGAGTGCCCTGATTGGTCAATGGGTAGTCACATGACCTTTTAATGTGGGCATGCATTTGCCGTGCCAGGGCCCCTTTAATGCATTTTTGTGTACCATCAGCAGTAAATCTAAGATTATGAGAACAGGAAAGGAAAATCATAATTGATCACACAATAGTGTTTGAGGGAGGCTTTCGAGCATATCCCCTAGAAAATTTTTGAAATATAAACATCAAACTCTATAGTTTAAAGCATTTGTAGTGTAACCCTGGGTGGTGAGGGTTTTCAGAAAGAGGGTGCAAATCTTATGTGGTAATGCATTGTTCTTGAGAGGGTTAGGGGTGCTAGTCCCTAAAAAATGAATATAGTTGTCAAACTCTCTAGTTCAAGGGATTTTCATCATTCTGATAGTCTCAGGTGTGAATCTAGTATTTTCATATATTGTTGTGCAAGGGAATGTGGGGGCCTGGCCCCATCCCCCCAGGAAAAGATTTGCAATATAGATTTCAAACCTTGAAGTTTAAAGCATTTTGGTGTCCCCTCAGGAGCATGTTTATTCAATTGTGATTGAGAGACATGCCCAAAGAAAGTCTTAAGACATAACCATCAAACTTTTATTCAAAGCATTTTTGTAAAGGCAAGAATCTTTAGATAGATGATGCCAATTGATGTACTGACACATTGTTCTTTGATAGGGTTTGGAGGGCTTGCCCCCCAAGAAAGTTATTAAATTTGCATAGCAAACTGTGTAGTTCAAAGAATTTTGATGTTACCTTAGGGATGATTTTAGAAAAAGAATGCAAATCTTATGTGATGATGGGTTATTATTTGAATGTTATTTAAGCCTGCTCCCTCCCCCAGGTGCAAGAAAACTTTGAAATTTTAAAATTATGCTCCCTAAGGGATGAATAAATGGGATGGAAATCTGATAGAAAAATACCTGGGGAACCCTTAATAGTTAAATATGTATAAGGCATGGCTAATGACTGGAATCTTATGTGGTCACTTCTGCATACTGGGAGGTGATTTTTAGTAGCTTATTACTAATCTAATGTAATTATACCCTACATACCTGACTTCAGGCCATTCCTCTAGTACAACTCAAAGGCTCACCTGGGATGGGTTTTAGGAATAAGCTATGCCTTACATATCAGCTGAGCATTATCTATATGTAAGTTGCAACGGCACTCTGGTGTATTTTTTTTTATGACTTGCTCATGTTAGAAAATTTTGAGAATTTTCATATGCTGTAGATGCTGTAGAATTATTAATTGTCCAATTGACAAACAATATAAAAACTTTATCGAAGAGGAATAGGATACTTGAGTGAGGGTATACAAAGTGGACATCTGGGGTGGGTCCAAAGGGGGTGGGTCCACCCTCGGGAACTCCTCTTTGGATATGTTTATGGGTGGAAATTCGAAAATTTTATCATGAAATCATGCACTGGACTCTTTAGGCTGGAGTAAAATTCAGCTCCAAGCAGAGTAGAGGGCACTGAAGTGAGCAGCTCAGTGAGGCTGCTTCTGCTTGGAGAGTGGGAGGGACAGAGTGGACAGGCTGCAAGTTGTTTCTGGGTCACACAGTCCTGTACACAGGGCGGTCATGGTGGGGTGGTGGCGGGAGGTAGGGAGTTGGCAGGGGGTAGGGGTCTGTCTTATTGTGACTCCTGGATGACCCAAGGGTCAAATCAACATTCATGTTTATAAGTGCAATATGATAATTCCTTATTTTCTCCATTAAACTAATTGAGGTCCACTATCCAAAATTGAACCATACCACGGGGCCTAAAATGTGGACCTTTTTTGTCTGTTGGGCCATGGGGGGAGCTGAGTCTCCCCCAGCTCCCCCCCCCCCCCCGGGCACGGGCTTGGTTATGGAATTGACTTGCTGTGAATTAGACTGCATTGCGAAAAGTTGGGGGAACTGGTTACATGATTGGTTCCACCTGAATGCCTCCGATAGTAGATAGGCCAAGGAATAGGAGGGAGGAACTAGCCACAAATTCGTTATCAATTGGGAAGCATTCACAAATTCCAGACCACTTCTATGACTAATCCTTTGGCAACCCAAAAGGGAATTGATTCCGTGAGGTCAGTCAGTTCCATTTTGGGAATAGCACTCTGACAGAACCAATTCCCAATCTTTTCGCAATCGCTCCTGGTTACCAGCGAGTGTTCAGTGGTAACACATTATCAGATGGGTACCAACTGCCCCCCAAGAAGTACTAAGTGTGTAGCTGGGATTGTTTCATTGGCTGATGTTTAATCCCACTAGGTCGGTATGTGTCGAGGGCATTTTTCTAGACATCCATATGAACCTGGTTGCCATTTTTGAATGGACTGTTTTACTTGGCCTAAAAGTGGTCTCATGACCCTTGAGAGAACGAAGTCAGTGAAGTTGCTAACATATAATGTTAGTTTTTTGAGTTAATTAATTAAAGGCAATAATGAAACAAAATAAATACAAAGGTCTATGTGGATCAATCAAAACTCATGTTATAGAATTTTTCAGTTCAGATAGATTCTCATGGAGCATATTATAATGCTAGTCACATATCTTGTCCAGGGCTCTTTGGAATTTAAACCGAAATAAAGTCTCCAGACTAAAACACGTTGAATAACAGCACTTTCTTTTAGCATCAACTCAAAATGCATCCTCTTTACCACATTGATTTTGGATGGGATAGGGAAAATAAGGGAGAGAATTATGAACTACAATATTGTAGCAGGGATGCTAGTGTCATACTAGTAATTATGCATGATCAAGTTGTCATATGAGAAATATCATATGACTAGTGGTATATAGTGTAAGATCATCAAGCTCTCATAATTGTGTTAATTCCAGTTATCACTGGTTTATTCAGCTTTAGGCAACATGTAGGAAATATCAATCACACATATGTTAATATGCAGGTAACTTCCACATACAGTAAAAATACAATTGTTCATAAAGTATAATGTTCTGTTCCACTCCACCTGTAATAATAATAATAATAATAACAACAACAACAACAACAACAACAATAATAATAATAATAATAATAATAATAATAATAATAATAATAATAATAATAATAATAATAATAATAATAATAATAATAATAATAATAATAATAATAATAATAATAATAATAATAATAATAATAATAATACAATGTCCAGTATAGATCTAGGTGGGTTCCCACACCTAGCTCCTGACCTGCTGCTTAGAGGAATGATATAATAATGTTCAACTTTACCCTCTGGTAGGTGTCTTGTAGCAGGTATACTCTGGCCACTAGTGGTTCAGTCCTATGCCTGTCTGGCATATTCTAACCCAGCATAGTGTAGAGCTATTGCAGGTAGCAGGAGTGATGACTGGAGATGTTACCTCTAGGGTGGTTCTGGAGATTCTGCCTTCTAGGAGGAGCAGCCAGTGGTATTTGTACCATTTCCTGGCTTGGCTCCTCAGACTGACTGGAGACAGTGGCATCTGCCTAACTCTGCAATTGTTTGAGGGGAGTCTTTCATGTGTCACTGGGTGCACAAAGGACCCCCATGGACGCCGCCATGTCCCCCATTGTCTTGGTCACTGTGGCATGTTCTGACCCTCATAACTCAGCTGTTTACGCGGTTACAACCGCTATTTTGCGCTTGCGTGGACTTGAATATGTGAAGTTGTCAACGCCTGCTTTCTGGGCACTTAACTTGCGCTGGTTTGTCTGTGGCGCATTCAGAGGTCGAATTAGTCTACATGGCGTAACTTCCTTAATAATAGGAGTTCCGCCTTGTTCTTGGACTCATTTTGACCGTCTAAATATGGTCTTTTCATAAATGCTTAGATATTTGACCTAGGTTGCTCAGGAGCGACGCTAGAGTGACCGGAAGGTTATGGCATCATGAATTATGTAATCTATTGTTCAGTGTTTGGGTGCTGAGACACTCATGACAGCGTCGGCGGTGCCCAGGCACCCGTGACGGCCGTTTGCATTCACTTACAAGTTATTAATTTGTGCACTGAACCATGAGGTCGCTGTTTTAGACCCTTAGAAGCATTATATTGTGCAGTGGACCATGAGGTCGTTGTCTTTGGTGATGTAACTTATGTATAATTGACATGGCTGGTGTGCAGTGGAGCATGAACGCTCTTTTAGAATGTTTGAGCACTCTTCTAGCCAACCTATGTATTAATATCTTATGTATTCTTTGATTAATACAACAATATGTTACAATTTATGAGATAATAAAATGGTATATGATAGAATACTCCCTCTCCCCCGAAAAAATGCGAAACTCCGTCATTTCGCCGAGGGAATGTACAACATATTTTTACCTTATTTTTTTTGTTATATACTGTTTTGTTAGAGGATTTGAAGTAATAGGGAGTGCTTCAAATACAATTTTTGTGGTAGAGCTTTGTCAGTATATATAACATTTTTTTCTTCTGGGTAAAAATACATTTCCGTAATTCTACTTTTTATCATACATGGGTATATTTGCTTATGCATTCTCAATTTTGGGTACAAATTTCCAATTTTATGTACAACATACAATTTGACAAATATCCTATAACTGTGGCGTGCAATTTTGGCATTAAATGTCCAATTTAGTTTGTAAATTGAGCATAAATGACAATTTTAGTGTGCAAATATACAATTTCACGTGTAATTGGTCACACATAATAATTTTAGTTTGCAATATATAATTTCGTGTGTAATTGGTCACAAATGATAATATCAATTTGCCCAACATCCAATTTAGTGTGCGAATTGGGTACAAACGTACAATCTAGTGTGCAACATACAATTTAGTGTGCAAATTGGGTACAAACGTACAATCTAATGTGCAACATACAATTTTAGTGTGCAAATTGGGTACAAATGTATAATTTCGGTACACAAAATACAATTTTTAGGATTTTTCTGGAGACAAATTTTTCCGAGGGCCGGAAAAAGAAAGTACTTTATGTACAATGGGCTCGTTTGTCTCTGAGTTACTCTGTAATTTGCTATATGGGTGTATTAATTGACAATTTCAGCAGTGGGCCGCTGCTCTAATTGACTTTTCCCTAGCCTTTTGAGTATGTGTCCCTGAAAGAGATTATTTGGTGAGTATCTTAAGTAAACATTTTCATGTCAACAATTTTTTTCTTTTTTTTTCAATTCATTTTTTTTCAACAATTTCTTGGTTACCTAGAGTGTGTTACTTTAAGTAAACCTTGGTATAGTATACAAGTGCTAATGTGGTACAAAAACTGTCTTAGTTATCTACCTTGCAATCATGTATATTAATGTTAGATTTGTACAATTTACAATTTGCAATTTGTGCGTGTATGCGCGCATTAATCATCGATACTTGTGAGAATACCATAGATTTTCATATTATACATCAACAAATGGCTGTGTATGTATATATATTTTTTTTTTCAATTTTTCAATACTTAGATAATTTCATTGACAGTAGAGGTATGTCAGGAATGAGATGTGAATCTCTTCCCTGATGTGCTCATGCAGTGGTGGCATTCTGAGGTGTTAGGTGCCAGATTTTGACATGTGGCTGTGGCATTGCCTAGCTTGGTGTCAGTGGACAGTTCAGGGTGGCGGGGGGGGGGTGGGTCCATAAAAGGAGGGAGTGGCTGGTATTGGAGTATCAGTTTTCACTGGAATCCCTTGCTGCTACATCATGGGTCACTTTCAAGTTATCCTTGAATTGCCTGTTTCACAGGTGATGGTGGTGGGGAGTCTGGCTAGGGCCCGGGTGGAGGCCAGCCAGACCCTACATTATGGGTACATTGTGAGGAACCACAGAGAAATCTGTGAGCACAGTGATGTGCTAGTCAGTATGTACTCCTGCCGCTACTTTTTAGGTTCTGCTTTACGCCAGGGGGCCACTGTGGCCCTTTTGGCCAGGGCCCTGACTGATATAGGGTCCTGGCCCATGAATACCAATCTTGGGCCACGTGAGCGGGTGTTGTGGGACTACCTTATGGCAGTCTCCTTTTTCGATTTTGCTGTGTCCGGGGACCCTTCTGCGGCTGCTGAGTATGGACTGGGATCGCTGGGGGCCCGACTTCTTGAGTGGGATTGTGCTCACGGCCATATGCATGGATCGAGCCCCTGCCATCCCATTATCGTTGAGCCCGAAGCTCTTTTGTAAAACCGACTGACTGAAACCTAGGGGGTAAAAAACCCGCCATCCCAAAGGCCCTTTTCAGGGCCGGCAAATTGTCCGAAAAGTTCTGAAATCTCCTGGTGGTGGACTGGGGGCAGTCTAGGCTGTGGGCAGTCTAGGCTGTTTCCACAGTCACCGGGGAGGGCTGGTGGTTTAGAAATTTAGCAATAGTCTGCATGTTTGACCTTGTGGTCTCCTCCTGGTGTTCGTCAATAATTATATCTGTTTTATTTTCCAGTGCTGTCATGGTCACTGGGCTGGTGCCACAATCATTCTGGAGATGCATGGAGTAGTACAGTCCTTTGTTTTTAAGGGCTGGTATGGTGCTGAACCTAGTGCGCCAAGGTAGGTGTATCACCTGAGGGAGGTGATAAGCAAATTCTCCTCTCTGTGTTGTTATAACTGCTGGTCCATTCCAGGTAAATATAGCCTTAGGTAGTGGGAAGGTTTTAACCACTATATCCTTATAGGTCGGGCAGCTGCTGATTTAATCTCATCAAATTCATGTGGTATTAGCCTCAAGGGTAGCGCGAAGTTTGAGTCTCCACAATATATTTTAAAATATATTGTGGGATTTGTGCGCTTGGCCACATTTTTCTTGCCACAGTGTGTCTGTGCAAATTTCTTAAGGTACTTCATTATTCTGTAGGCTGAGTAGATGGTCAGGGTGAATAATATAGCAATTATCAGGGTGTGGGTTTGAACTGTATTCATTCTTGATGCTATAATGATTAATGCATCATTTAATACTTGCATTTTCTCCCTTTGAGTTTTCTCGTGCCTTGAATATGAGTCAAGAGACCTGGAAATGTTAGAGGCCCATAGGTTGACGGTGTCACCTATGGTGTTGATGGTACTGTCCAGTACCTTCTTATCTTGGATGTATGCTTTAACAAACTTATCTTGTCTGTCTGTGATCTTTTCAATGAGACTTGCTGCTTCCTGATCTTGTTTAGCAAATTTTCTTAGTATTTCATCTATGTTTTTAAGCTGTCCCATGACTTGGTTTACATCTTCTACTGTGGCTAGACCTAGCACACCGTGAAACAGGGGTGCTAGAAAACCCAGTATGGCCTCTCTTTTGGCCTTGTCCAATGTATTTATGGGGTTTGATAAAAACAATTTGATGGAGGCTAAGGTTTCATTTATCTCCTTGTCTGCAATTTCCAGCAAGGTATCAAGCTCCTTGGCTTGTTGGATAATTTGACCAGAGGTGTGATCTTGTAGAGTAGGAGTGGTCAATTGGAGTATTTTATCCCTTATGGATCCTTGGGTAACGGGTGCCCGAGGTATCTTGTAGGGGATAGCTAATAACAGTGTTGTGGATGTATGTCCATTGACCAAAGGTTGAGGGCTAGGTTTGAATACTATTCCTATGTTTTGTCTCACCACAGGTGTATATCCTGCAGTAAGTGGTTCTATAATATATAATAACAGCATAGTTAGCAGTATGGGTGCATTTCTCAGTCTTCCCATGGTGCTTGTGTAAAGCAAATTTGCTGTTTAAAGTCTTGTCAAATTTGTAGTAATTTGGTGCTGGTAAAGTCGAAGTGTATGGTGTAACACTTTAAATGGAGTGGTTCAAACTGTACCTTTGCAAGATTGAGCTGTCTTGGCAATATGTCTGGTGAGTCTATAGAGATTGACCAGTAAATGGTAAGGTCAGGTTGAAGGTGAAGTAGGTGTGTTCTTTATCCTAGTGCAGTCTCTCCTAATGGAGAAGTGGGCTGGCTAATTCCCAAGTGGGGTCCTGTAGACTTGTGTTCCAGACTGCAGCTGGATGAAGACTGATGGTGGGCTATGGTCCACAGTGCATCTTATGTAGCCTACCCTACCCACATCCATTGTGGGCCTGGTATTGTTTCTCTGGAGTCAATGCATTGATCTCCAGTGTCTGCAACTGTGGGGGTCTATTGTGTAGTCTGTGTACTGGTAATTAGCTCCTCCTGTCATCCAGGACAGCCATTCATGACCGTCTAGACAGTTGTCTGAGGGTAGCTTATAAGGTCAATTGATCTCTATAGACTGCTATGTTGGCATAGTGCGCTCTTTCATGTGGGGATTAGGCTTTAGACACTCCATTGTGTTACCCTTACTCTTCTCAGACTTCATGTCTGCTTTACTTTGAGGGTCCCAGTCTTTGACCATTCAGTGGCAATAACCTACTGATATGTCTACAAATTTGATGGCTTTATATATATGTAATTCATTATCAGTCACACATGCCTATGTGTGGATGAAGAGAATTTGTAATAAATTTTAAAAATCTTATGTTCTCTAAGTATCTCAATATGTTTCTAATTTCTTGAAACTGCACCACATTTAGATGTTTTTCTTAGCATGTGGTGTGCAGGCCTAGGCTTAATAGGGCCTATACCTGTGGTTTCTCTTGTAAGGGTGATATCATTTTTGTTCCTTACAATTTTGTTGTAGTATTTGGCTTCATGTGGAATAAGCCTGTGTGCAAATTCATTGTTCCTGACAGCTACAACCTTTTTCAGTCTGTCTATGTGTACAGGTCTGGCCACCAATAGATTGGTGTCCAAGTTTTTGAGTTTGGCACTTGTCAAACTAGGTCTATCTACTACAACATATGGTCCCATAAAAAGGGGGTTAAGCTTCTTACACTCTGTGTTGGTCAGGATTCTTGGTATGTTGAGGTACACCATGTCGGTGACCTTGATTTCCTGTGGTGTAAGTTTCTTATCATATCTATCCTTCCTTTCCGTTTGTAGTTTGGTGACCCTTTGTATAGCTTTCCTCCTAGAGGTATCTTGATTTGTTATCATGTTAGCTACATGGTCTGCTACAGTGGATATGTCTTCCTGTATTCCCAGCCCTAAGTCCATTGGGGTGGCTGGGTTTCTTCCATGAAGTAGGAAGAAAGGGGTGAATCCTGTGGTTTGGGATTCAGTGTTATTTAATGCAAAGGTTATGGGTTCAATAAATGAATCCCAATTATTCTGATGCTTTGAGCAGAATGCTCTGAGTGCTGTGCCAATGCTAGCATTGAATCTCTCTACAAGCCCATTGGAGTGTGGCCTGTATGGTGAGGAGAATTTATGTTTGATCTTGAGGTATTTAGTTAACTTTGTGAACTTTGCACCTGTATAACATGTTCCATTGTCTGTTTGAAGAGTGGCTGGTGTTTCATGATGACAAATTATATTCTTGTAGAACTCTGCTGCTGTTGTTTCAGCTTTTAAGTCAGTTGTAGCCCAAGCTGTTACATATCTGGTAGCATAATCTATGCAGACTTGTATATGTTTGTTTCCCCTGGCAGTTGTGGGAAGTGGTCCCACCGCGTCGAGGTTTAGGAACTTCATTGGTGAAGCCATGTACTCTCTCACTGTCATTGGTGTTTTTTGTGAGTGAAACATATTTGGTTGTGTCTGCTAGCATAGACTTCCAATATACCCTAGGTCGGAGTGCTGACAGCATCCTACTTGAGCCAAGATGGCCACCAGTAGGTGAGTCATGGAAATACTGTAGTGTACTTGTTACCCATTGCTGTGGTATAACAATTTGAAGTGGTACAGTATTGGTTTTTCTCCAATTTATGGGGCATATATGGACTAATGTACCATCTACCAAGGTGTATGTCTGGCCTTGGTTGATGATTCTATTTCCTTGTGCTTTTGGTGCAGGCAAGGTCCCATCCTCAAGATATTGTATGAGGGGCAATAGTTCCTTGTCCTTCCTTTGTTCCAAGCCAAGGTTTGTACCTGAGATGGATGTGTCGGGAATCTGATCCAGTAATTGATTTATATCTCCACATGTTGTTTTATTCTGTCTCTTTCTTTTTCTTTTTCATCGACTATTGGCCTATCTTGTGCCTTTTGTTGGGGTGTGTCACTCTTGTTTTGGTGTGTAGGCTCCTTTGGAGGGCCTATTCTCGCCTTGGTGGGAGTGGCAACCTTTTTCTTTAAAGGCACAATTTGCTTTTTGTCATTCTTCTTTCTCTCAGAGTTCTTTGATTTAGTAGATGCAGTGTCTTTTGTGATATTTTTCCTGGCAGGTGGGATTTTGGTAGGTTTGTTTCCTGTGACCTTTTTCTCATTTAGAATAGTTTGTGATTGTGTGGGGGGTTTCGGTGTTCCCTCCTGAATCATTTCTCTAGTCTTTGAGCGTGTGGTCATAGGACACAAATGGTTTGATGTTTCCTCTCCCTGCATTGATTCAAAGAATCTGACTGATTTGGAAGTTGCTTGAGTAATAGCATATAATGTGTCTTCTGAATCTTCATCATCTGAGTCAGGTGGGGTGAAGGGTGGCTCCTTAGGAGTTGCCATCAGCATCTGGTTGAGTGATGAGAATTCAATAGGCTCGAAGTCATTATCTGGAAAGAGTATTCTCTCTCTCAATGGCAAAACACATAGAGTGTAGATTGCTTCAAGATACCCCTAATGGGTGTCTTTAGCCTTTCAATGGTGTTGGGTGGATCATCCCTTTTGAATGGTACTTTCTTTGTTACTTTTGCAAACTTGGTTCTACTGGCTGCTCTAATTCTCCTTGGTGGGGGTGGAGGGTTAGTCATGGGTCCAGAATCTGGGTATTCCTTTCTAGACATAGCATCTGGTGGTGTGTTATCATCACCCTTCACATGTTGAATGGTGAATGAGAATTGCTGTATGTCTAGAGCCCATCTGGCCCATCTATGTGTGAGTCCTGTATTGGTTAATAGTGGGATTAGGGCTGCATGGTCTGTGTATAATTTGAAGTGTCTAGTTTCTAGGTAGTGTCTGAAGTGTAATACTCCATACACTACTCCCAGTAGTTCTCTCTCTGTGGTATTGTAATTTCTTTCATGTTTGGAGAGGGTTCTACCAGCAAAGGCTACTGGTCTGAGCACTCCTTCATTATCTCTCTCTGAGAGTACAGCTCCTCAACTCACATTGGAAGCATCAGTTGCCAAACTGAACTCTTTCTCATAGTTTGGATATCTGAGAAGAGCAGTGGTACAGAGGGCATGTTTTAATGTTTTGAAAGCATTATCTGCATCCTCTGTCCAGACAAATGCTTTGAGATGTGTCTGTAGATCATACAATGGTCTAGCAATTTGGGCATAACCTTTGATAAACTTTTTGAAGTATTGGCATAGTCCTGTGAAGGATCTGACATTTTTGACTGATTTTGGTGTTGGGAAAGTTTTGATTGATTCCACCTTTGTGGGAGATGGTTGCAATCCCATGGGTGTGACTTTCATTCCCAAGAAGTCAATTCTGTCTATGAAGTATTCACATTTTGATTTCTTCAATTTGAGTTTACCAACTCTTAAGCTGTTGAAAACATCTTCCAGGTCATGGAAGTGTTGTTCGATCGATGGTGATAATACTAATATGTCATCTAGGTATGGTAGGGCACATTTGTATTTGAGTTTGTTCAGAATCAATGTTACTAGATGGCAAAACCCTGCCGGGGCGGTCGCTAATCCCATCGGCATCCTTTGGTAGACATATTTTTTGTCATTTGCTATGAATGCGGTTTTATGCTGGTCCTCCTCTCTTATAGGAATTTGAAAAAATCCCTTTTGGGCATCCAGCTTACTGAATACTCGTGGTCTGAGTGACCCTATCATGTCTAGAGTGTCATCAGCCTGGGGTGTAGATAAGGCTTGATTGATCGTATTCTGGTTCAGATGACGAAAATCTGTTATGAGCCTATGGACTCCTGATGCTTTTTGTACTAAAAACGATCTGGATGCCCAGGGGCCCTCGGCACATTCTCTTAGAATGCCCTGCTGTACTAGCCTTTCACATTCTTCCCCTATTGCGGCCTGTTTTTCTGGTGTTTGTCTATATGGTAGGAAATGACATGGTACTGCTTCAGGTTTTACATGTATAGAGTGGGTATACAGGTGTGTAGCACCAATGTCTCCTTCTTTTCCTACAAATATGTCATCATACTTGGTCAGCAGTGATTCTAACCTATCATGCTGATCTTTTGATGTGAGCACAGATTTTGGTGGAACATTCTCTTCCAATTCTGGCTCGAGGTCATGTGCCTCACTATGTATAGCTGCTATTTCAGAGAGTCTGATTGAGTTAGGCTCAGGGTCAGCATATGTAGACTCACAGTCTGAGTCTGTGTCACTGAGTGGAGGTTCATCTTCAGGCCGTATGGCTGAGATGGATTGATCAGTGTGTGGGGTAGTGTCTGACACCTGTTGAGGTTTTTCTAAATCAGATTCCTTGACTTCCTGAAATAGAGCTATGATGGCACCCTTTTTGATTTTATGTGGGTGCCTGCTGGTGTTGAGTAACACTAGGGGGTGTTTGTTATTTTCCCTGGGGGTTACTGCTGCCCTTTGAACTAGATATGGGGCATTGTTATTTCTTTGGAGGTTATCTACTACTCCAGTTTTGCCTTGCAGTGATTGAGTAGATGTGACTTTACCCAATACTGCAAGTTCAGAGAATGGAGGGATGGTAAAATCCCTCACTGCCCTAATGGGTTTGAGAATTTGTTCAGGATCAACATTAAATTCAATTTGAGATTTTGTAGTGCTTAAGAAATCTGTGCCGAGAACAATGGGCTGTGTGAGGTTGGGAATTACAGCAAATTGGTATTGGAATCTGACCCCTTGGATTCTAAAATTCAGCATAGCTGAATGTCTAACATGACACACCGATCCATCTGCCAAATGGATGTTGATTTTTGACTTCTTTAGTTGGAAATGGAATCTCTTTTGGAGATCCATGAGGAACGCTTGTCTGACACAGGTGATAGTAGCGCCTGTATCAACCAAACATTGTACATCTGAAACATCATACAGATTTGCATTGATACAGCCATTTTGAAGAAGTACAATAGAAAGCTTGGTACTCTCACCTGTATCCTTTGATGATGAATCTGGTGGGGTGATGTGTATCACTGATGGACGTCTCTGTCTGTTAGATGGTAGATTGGCACTAGCAATTGTCTCTGGTTGGATCTTTGTTAATCCTGATGATTGTTTGTATTTGGGGTGTCACAGTGCACTGGCCCATTGGCACTGTGACATCCTAGTTTTCCTGGTTCTGTGGGGTGGTTGCGATGCTTGCCACCAGGAGTTTGGAGATTTGATCCATTACGTGAGGTGGTATTTAGGGGTTACTGTGTTGGTTCCCCTGGTAACCTCTTGTGTTGGGTTTGTAATCCTCCTGATGTGAGTTGGAACCCTGGTTATATTGACCAGAGTTGCCGTATTGACCAGAGTTGTTGGAACCCTGGTTATTGTAGGATCCAGAGTTGTTGGATCCCTGGTTGTTGTAGGAACCAGAGTTGCTGGATCCCTGGTTGGAGTAGGATCCACTGTTGTAGTTCCTATGTGGACTATGACTCCTATTGTTGGATCCTTGGTTACTATAGGATCCAGAGTTGTTGGAACCCTGGTTGTTGTAGGAACCATTGTTGTTGTAGGATCCACTGTTGTAGTTCCTATGTGGACTATGGCTCCTACTGTTGGATCCTTGGTTATTATAGGATCTGCCATTACTTGGGGTTCTGTCTCTCCTATCACTGTATGAAGAGTTACCATTGTTGGAGTTGGATGAGCTGTTGTCTTTTCTACTATTGTGACCCCCCCCCCCCGGTTGTTGCTGTTACCCCCCTACCTTTACCTCTACTGGAGCGGTAGTTGGGGTCATAGTTATTTCCTCTATAACTGCCGGTAGGGTCTTTGGATACAGCCTTAGCTTCCTGCTGCCTTACATGGGCACTAGACATTAGGTTAACATCTTCATCTGAACTAGTTGTGACTTCCTGGACCTTTTTCCTAGTAGACTGTGGGTTAGACTCTGCATCCCTTGTTTTTCTAGATCTATCTTGGGTCTCAACCTCTAGGGCTAGGTCTAGGGCTTGGTCAAAAGAGTCTATTTTCTTGTTTTCAAGAGCTACAGAGATCCAGGGCCTCATGCCTTGGGTGAATGTTCTACTTAGGGTTTCATCGTCTAGGCGTTGGGCATTGCACACTTTTCTGAGATGGCATGCATAGTCTAGGATAGGTTCATCTACCTTTTGTGCACGGAGTGCAGTCCTGGAGATGATATTGTCTCGAGTAGCAAAATACTCTTTTAGTTCATGCACTACATTTTCCCATGTCAACTTATCAGGAGTGGCACTTTCCTTGAAGGATTCAAACTAAGCCAGTGCTTGTCCTTCAAGGTACTTGGGTAAATATGTTACCATGGTGTCACTGTCTGTTACTTTGTACTTGTCCTTCAGATATTCTGGGAATTTGTGATTAATAAATAATGCTGTTGACATGAGTGGTGATGGATGAGAAAAAGTTTTGGGTTTTGTTACCTCATGTTGCCTGATCTTCCTGTCATCATGTTGTTGTCTGTCTATGAGCTTGGTCACGTTGGACACCATGGAGATTATGATGTCATCCTTGGATCCAGAGGCAGATGGTGTGACAACAGGTGTGGTGGTGGGTGTGGGAGGCTGTGAGGTCTGGGATGATACCATCTTCATGAGATCTGCTATCTGTTGTTGTTGTCTATCTAGGGCCTTTCGCTGGTCTTCCATGGCCTTCCGCTGGTCTTCCATGGCCTTCTGCTGGGTGTCCATGGCCTTCTGCTGGTTGTCTATCGCCGCATTCCTCTCTGCCAATTGTTGGTTGAGGATCCTCTCCCTCTCCTCTTGCTGGGACTTGTTGGTCTCTAGGGCAGTAACTGCATCTTGGATGGCCTTCTCATAGGCCCTTATCTTCTCAGCTGTCTGATTAGGTTGGGGGCCTTCATCGGTGTCCATGGTGGAGGGTGTGAGAGATGTGTCTCTGGAGGAGTGGCTATCAGAGGCAGGTGCTGGGATGGAAGATCTAGATGAGGGTATGGATCCACCCCCTGAGGCAGATCCTTCTTCCTCAGAGGTAGATAGCGTGAGCTGGGCTTCCTGTAGAGATCCCTGGGAGATGTTGGATCCCTGAGAACTGGTTGTTCCCTGAGTAGACAGGGTGGGTGGTGTGGGGTGTACTGAGTGTGGGTATGCTGTATTGGAGGCTGAGTTGCCCCCTGTGCGTCTCCTAGATCTAGGTGGAAGGGAGACCTCTTCAGCAGGTCCCTGACTACGTAAGGTCTTTGTGTGTTGTTCTGCCAGCTTGACTGATAAGAACTTGATGTGTGGGGAGACCTCACTGACGTGTGGGAGGCCTCACTGACGTGTGGGAGGCCTCACTGACGTGTGGGAGACCTCACTGACGTGTTGGAGACCTCACTGACGTGTGGGAGACCTCACTGACGTGTGGGAGACCTCACTGACGTGTGGGAGACCTCACTGACGTGTGGGAGACCTCATTGACGGGTGGGAGATCTCACTGATATGTGGGAGATCTCACTGACATGTGGGAGATCTCACTGATATGTGGGAGATCTCACTGGTGACCTTATTGATCATGGTGTCAAGGTCACTGGGTGGGTGGAGTGGGATTTGCTGTGTGTGTGATTGTTTTTAGTAATGTTGCCAGCTTAATTTTTTTTATGAGAGCCTGTGAAATTTGGGATCTTAGTACGATGTTCTCCACCACTTTGTCATACTAGTAATTGTGCATGATCAAGTTGTCATATGAGAAATATCATATGACTAGTGGTATAGAGTTTAAGATCATCAAGCTCTCATAATTGTGTTAATTCCAGTTATCACTGGTTTATTCAGCTTTAGGCAACATGTAGGAAATATCAATCACACATATGTTAATATGCAGGTAATTTCCACATACAGTAAAAATACAATTGTTCATAAAGTATAATGTTCTGTTCCACTCCACCTGTGAGGTAATAATAATAATAATAATAATAATAATAATAATAATAATAATAATAATAATAATAATAATAATAATAATAATAATAATAATAATAATAATAATAATAATACAATGTCCAGTATAGTTCTAGGTGGGTTCCCACACCTAGCTCCTGACCTGCTGCTTAGAGGAATGATATAATAATGTTCAACTTTACCCTCCGGTAGGTGTCTTGTAGCAGGTATACTCTGGCCACTAGTGGTTCAGTCCTATGCCTGTCTGGCATAGTCTAACCCAGCATAGTGTAGAGCTATAGCAGGTAGCAGGAGTGATGACTGGAGATGTTACCTCTAGGGTGGTTCTGGAGATTCTGCCTTCTAGGAGGAGCAGCCAGTGGTATTTGTACCATTTCCTGGCTTGGCTCCTCAGACTGACTGGAGACAGTGGCATCTGCCTAACTCTGCAATTGTTTGAGGGGAGTCTTTCATGTGTCACTGGGTGCACAAAGGACCCCCATGGACGCCGCCATGTCCCCCATTGTCTTGGTCGCTGTGGCATGTTCTGACCGTCATAACTCAGCTGTTTACGCCGTTACAACTGCCATTTTGGGCCTGTGCGGACTTGAATATGTGAAGTTGTCAATGCCCACTTTCTGGGCGCTTAACTTGCGCTGGTTTGTCTGTGGTGCCTTCAGAGGTTGAATTAGTCTACATGGCGTAACTTCCTAAATAATGGGAGTTCCACCTTGTTCTTGGGCTCATTTTGATCGTCTAATTATGGCTTTTTCTTAAATGCTTTGATATTTGACCTAGGTTGCTCAGGAGCAACGCTAGAGCAACTGGAAGGTTATGGCATTGTGACTTATGTAATCTATTGTTCAGTGTTTGGGTGCTGAGACACTCATGACAGCGTCGCGGTGCCCAGGCACCCGTGACGGCCATTTGCATTCACTTACAAGTTATTAATTTGTGCACTGAACCATGAGGTCGCTGTTTTAGACCCTTAGAAGCATTATATTGTGCAGTGGACCATGAGGTCCACTGCACAATCTTTGGTGATGTAACTTATGTATAATTGACATGGCTGGTGTGCGGTGGAGCATGAATGCTCTTCTAGAATGTTTGAGCACTCTTCTAGCCAACCTATGTATTAATTTCTGATGTATTCTTTGATTAATACAACAATATGTTACAATTTACGGAATAATAAAATGGTATATGATACTAGTTCGCTGGATAGCTACACAGCAGTCGCTCGGGGACAGTCTCAACGTTTGGGGGAGTGGTCCACTGGAACGCTGCACAAGAGGCAGCATCTTGGCGGAGAGTTGTATATATGGAGCGATCGGTTTCGCTGAGGGGGAGATCCAGCCGACAGCCCGAAGCGTACGGTCGTTCCAGGTACTCCCTAGGGGTTGCAGATAATATCAGATGATTTGATCAGCTATTAGATGGTGTGGCCAAGGTGTGCCAGGAAATAAACAAGTGCAGTTATCTTTACGTAACGGGTAGAGTTCTTCAATCATCACATGAATATATGGAACGCTACATTGGTGACAGCGGTGACTTCCACATATATTTTTTTATGAACCTGTGTCTGTTGTGATTGAAGGATGGCTGAGGGAGGATGAGGAGAGAGAGATTAGAGGAGGATGGAGCTGAGGTCAGCTGCAAGGCAGGAGGAAGATCCTGGGAAGACTAGGGGAAAGGGCTCACAAGGGGCCAGGAATCATCTGAAGAAGGCAGACGACCAGAACGGGCGGGCGACGATGGTCGGTGGGACTCCGGCGGCAGGGGGCAGGGTTGCCGAGGGGTGGGATGGGGATGAGACAACACCCGTGGGACAGCCCCAGCAGCCGGAAGAGGAAGAGATCAACTATCAAGATGAATAGGAGGTCGTGAGGAACTGGAAAATCGCTGACCTGAGCTGCCCAAAGAGGCAGAAGGGGGATACGCTTATACTGCTGGAGAGGAGCTCGGGGGGCGTCCAAACTATAATAGGGAGGAGGAGGAAGAGGCCTGGGGGGACCACCGGACGTGGACAACGGCGAAAGGGCCCGGAAGAAACCACCCAAACCTGGCAGAGGGGACTGTAGAGAAGGGCCCAGGAGACACCTGACATCCCCATGGAAGGCCAGAACTCTGCCGGTGGAGGATGCAATAGTGGGGGACAGAGAAGCTGGAGAATTTGGTGAGTGGGGAAAAGGTTGAGAGTGGGTGAGGAAACCCAGGGGTGGAGGCAGTGACAAGTGGGTAACGGAGGGAAGGAAGCCAGTCATCAAACCTACCAAGTTTGACAGGACAAGCGATTTGGCGGAGTATTTCAACCATTTTGACCTATGTGTGAGGATCAATGGGTGGACGCCGGAGAAGGCTGGTATGTTCTTGGAGTTGAGCTTGACGGGACCTGCTCACCAACTGCTCACAGGTGTTAAGCTGGCTACAGTGAAGGGATAGCAACAGTTACGGGAGGCCTTGGAGCTCAGGTTCGAACCCCAGAATCAGATGGATTTGGGGGTTTGAACAAGGACAAGGGAGCGCAAGACAGGGTAGACTTTGCAGGCCCTCCAGGAGGAACTGACCAAATACACCCGGTTAGCCTACCCGGAAGCTGACTCCAAGACAGTTGACGCCCTCGTCCTTAATTGGTTCCTTGCGGTGCTCGGAGACAGCCACTTCAGGCAATAGGTTTACCGGGCCAAGCCCAAAGATTTGCAAACGGCTGTGATGACTGCCATAGGGGCGGAGGTGTACCTAAAGAGGGCGAGCTGGGAAGACAGGGGGAGAAGTTCAAGGTGAGGGCGGTGGACGCGTCCCTCATCGAAAAGATGACAACCTACCGTGCGAAGATGAAGGAGATGGCAGCAGTGGTGAAGGAGCTGAGCCAGAATATGGAGGCAGGCTCACATATCACCAACCTGAGACGCTCTGGTTGCTTCCAGTGTGGACAAGAAGGCCTGTTTAAGAGGGATTGCCCTCAACTGGAAATCAGAGAAGACAGGTTGTCTCACAGCCACCAGCCCGTCCGGCGGAAAACTAGAATCGACCCTGACCAACGGCCTAGTTTGGGTTGAAAATAGTAGGCCGGAGGAGAGAATACAGGGGAGTCAGGAAAAAAGGGGCAACAGTGTTTTCCTTGCAGGTAGGATAGGGGGAGCAGGGAGCATATTGGCTTGAGGCCAAGCTGAGGGCTATTATAAATATTACTAACGATGTGCTTGGTGCAAAATTAAATTAAGTGCACATGGTGGTACTGCGGCATAATATGATGTGTGAAGTGTTGTTGATTATCATGAAATTTGAGACTTGAGTAGTACACTTAGATTGAGTCTGCTTGATGTATAAAAAATAGAATCATAATCTATTTATGTTTCAATTCGACATAATATGATGTGCCCTTAAGGTACTAGATGTTGTGGGAGTGATTCGCTTGGATCAAACCTCCAATCTTCTTTTCTTTACTCTATACCTTCTATTATTAAATGGTCAGGTATTTATAGTCCTAGGATATAATGCACTAGGATTAAAATTTGAATATTTAACTACCTATAAAGCTATTCGAAATCAAATAGCTACGGGAGAGATTCACTAGGATCAAACCTGGGGCTATTCTGATTCATGCAAGATACATGATTTATGCGAATCAAACTTATGTATTGGAATATACTATGGTAGTTGGGTCTGTATTAACTGTGGTGGGATCGATTCGCTTGGATCGAACCTTCCATGTACATGTATATACTGTATATAAGTTAATGTGTTGATCCGAATTACCGGTAATAATAATAACTATATCGTTATATTAATAGACATGTTATAATAATAAATATGGAATAATAAGGAGACATTGAGTTTGGTGAGAATTGATTTTGTCAATACCAATCCTATACATGCCTTTATTAAATAAGACAATAATTTACAATATGAAACAAAAACAGCAATATATAGAAAATATAATACAATATAATAGTAATATACAGATAATACAATATCACAGTAAAGTTTAAAATTTCCAGCACCACCCAGCGTGGTGTATGCTGTCCGAGTATATGAAGCCAATTGACGGTTAGTTCAACCGCTGGAGCTTATATACTGGAGGAAAATGTTATGTGTGACGTCATAGAAAATCATGCGCACAGAAAAGTAGTACCACCGTATCACTCATTAATTATATATATATACCTGGGAGTATATAGTCCCATACTTATGCTTTCCTAAATACTCTTGTGGCTCCTCCATGCATGCATGGTTGGTATGATATGTGGTGGATCAATTAGCTTGGATTGAACCTCCCATGTATTTGTATACTGAACTAGGCTTATATTGTCCTAAATACTTGTATTTGTTGGATACTGAATTTCGAATATTGCACTGTATTTTTTGAGAACTAAAATATATGCACATCAAATGGATTATACACTTTGTCTGTTTTTGAAATAGTGGATTATTCGTTATAGTTCCTTTTTTGTTTTTCTTCTCACAGGTTGGCACTATAAATATGATACCGTAATAGACTCCCGAACAGCATGGCTATGGAACTGGAAGACATACATAGACGAATGTTCAAGGTGTAAGGTTTCTTCAGGTGACTGGTCGGGCTTCCCTAGCCGACTTAAAAGGGTCTATTTCTCCTCTTTCCTATCCCCTCAGGATGTGTGTGGTGCACATATGCGCGGGCACTTACACATTCCTCTTCGAAATTGTGTAATGTCGTTCTCGCCATGAATATGACCTTAGCTGTCGAAATGGCGTTAAACATCTATTACTCACTCACTCACTCACTCACTCAGGTGACTGGTTTCTGCATGGCTGAATTTCTTTGGTGAGTCCATTAGAGTTAAGCTACCGATAAACATTTGATGTCTACTAACTTCTACCATATAATATAATATAATAATATATAATATATAACAGAATAAATTGATTTGAATCTAACAATTAAACTAAAATAAATAAATAATACCATGTAACCTAATTCTGCAAAAGCTATTGCTGATTGTTGCGTTGCCTCTTAGTTTCTTTCACCCATTTTCAACTTCTTGGCAACTAGCATCCTGAAAGATGTGAGTCATGTAAAATTGGTGATGTTAAGTATATTATTTTAAACTTTTAAAATTTCTGGGCCTATGTCTTCTCCTATCTTAATATATAAATCTAATGTAAAACAATTAAATATCAACAGTATACTAAGACTCTAATAATGGTATCTGCCAAACTTATATAAGGTGTTTTCTTGATATTGAATATTGGAACTCTGACTTCATACTTAAATGTCAAACTCAAGTAAATTGTTTTATTCTTTCTTTTTCTTCCCTTGTTATGGATTCTTTTGTCTTACTGCTACTTTTTGTGGTTGAACCTGGAGCTGTGATTAATCAAAAATTGGTACCAGCTCTCTCTCTGTCTATTTAATTACCTGCAGTACATTTAGTTGGGGAATCTGTTGAGTAAAACTCTAAGTCATCAGCTGAATTAGCTGGAGGCTTGTTTGTATATATTATATTTTATCTTCTTTTTTTTCTTTCCTTCTTTCTTGTATGTTTGATATGACCACGCCTACAACAAGATTATGTGATTTTTTGAGTATGAAGGGGTTGAAAATGGTATCTTTGATCACCTAGATGGTACTGACATAGTAGGTATGAGTGGTTGCATGATGAATATGATGATGACCTGACAACATGGAAGGACATGAATCTATTTAGACAGGATCAATAGGTGAAGAAAAAAGGCTGGGGGGCTGGATGTACATGTACGTGATGATATTAAAGCTGATATTACTGTTAGGAAGGAATTGAGCTGTAGTAACAAGCATGTTGAGGGCCTAGTGTTGGATATGCATTTTGAGAACAATGTCATACACTTGTCAACCTTGTATAGGCCTCCATCTGGTAAACATATTGAATTCTTTGAATATCTTGATATGTTAATGAAAGGCAGATATCTTGATATGTTAATGAAAAGGGCCTAGTGTTGGATATGCATTTTGAGAACATCGTCATACGCTTATCAACCTTGTAAAGGCCTCCATCTGGTAAACATATTGAATTCTTTGAATGTCTTGATATGTTAATGAAAAAGGCTTCCGAAGCGAATCTGGAGCAGTGGATAATGGGTGATATAAATATTATTACCTTACATGAGAAGCTAAATGGTACCATCAAGCTAATTGATGCTTGCAGATTTGAAGGATATCATAAGCTAATACATCAATGTACTAGACCATATAAAAAGATAATCACATGTGTAGATAACATATTATTGACACACTATAATGATGATGTAAATTGTGGTGTTCTCAATTTCTTAGTCAGTGACCACCTGCCTGTTTATGCTGTGAAAACAAAGGAAAAGGCAATTCATACCATAAAAAAGGTGTGGGTACGAAAGTACAGGGGTTTCAATGAACAATTGTTCCTAGACTGGTTAAGCATGGCTGATTGGGATTATTACTATAACCTTAGAGATCCACTTGGTGCATGGATGTTTGTGCAGGATCATATCACTTCCTTCCTTGATGAACATTGTCCTTGGTCAGAAATTGAGGTGGTGGATCATAGAAATAAATGGATGATACAAGAAATCTTAAGTATGATACACGAGCGTGAAGATTATGTTAACTCCTTTATTAGAACCCAGGATGAATTTTATTTGAATAGGGCCAGGAGTATGAGATGCAGAATAAACAAAGCTGTAAATTATGCCAAACAACATCAAAGCAGCCCTCTATGAAACCAAAGATGACCCGAAGAAATTTTGGAGAGTTATAAATGGTATTTTAAAACAAGAACTTGAGGTGTCGTCACCAGAATTGATAGAGCATGACAGTTTTGTTAAATCCGAACAAGAGTCCATTAACTACTGAAATCGGTATTTTTCTAATATTGGCAGTCTGTTATCAAATGACATCACAGCTAGAGGCTATCCTGAACGTGTCATCATGGATGAGCCAATTGACCCTGTTGAGACTAAGGTAAAAGTAGATAAGTACATGGTTTAACTGCTATTCGAGGAAATTAATGTCAATAAAACATCTGGTATTATTGGAATCAGATGTGATATCTTAAAAAGTGCCTCTTTGGTCTATTGAATGAAATTTACGAAAGTCAGGATAGTGGACATCTTACTGGTGTCTGTTATCTTGACCTGCGTAAAGCATTTGATTCTGTGAGTCATTATCATCTGATTGAGCTATTGGGTAAGCTTGGTCTCCATGATACTACACTGAACTGGCTGATGAGTTATCTTACTAGTTGTAAGCAATATACAAAGATTGGCACATTTACATCTGCCACTGAGGGTGTTAAGTACAGTATCCCACAGGGTTCTGTGTTAGGACCCTTATTGTTTATTGTATATATTAATGATGTAAGTGAGATACTTGGTGATTGTCGACATTACATGTACGCTGATGACCTTGCAATTTATAGCTCAAACAACAAGGTAGACCTCATTAGAGAGAAACTCCAATTGGCTTGGTTTATAGGTAAACGCCTAACAGTGAACACTGACAAATCTAAAGTGGTTTGGTATGATTGATTGATTGATTTGTGTTTTACAGCACTTTAGCGGCACTAAGTGGCTATCCTGTGCTTCAAAGGTTGATAGGCACTATCAGCGGAAATGGTGGTATGATTTGTCTATGTGGGGGAAGTAATCATCAGGTTTCAACTAGATGTTATTGTAGAGCCCAAGGGCTTTTATATATCCCAATATTTCTTCTGGTTTGTGTTTCTCGAATAGTTCTTTCAAGCTTGTACAAGCGTGGTGTTGCATGCCTGATATACAGGTGCCACTTCACCTTTCAGAAGGTTACTGTATGTCAGTTTGGTGTGACCAGTCCTTAGATGGGTCAGTTACACCTGTTACGATCTTGTCATGTTTTCCTCTGTGAAACTATTTCCGACCGTTGGTCAGATGGTTTGATTGATTGATTGATTTGTGTTTTACAGCATTTTAGCAGCACTAAGTTGCTATCCTGTGATTCACAGTTTGATAGGCACTATCAGCGGAAATGGTGGTATGATTTGTCTATGTGGGGGAAGTAATCATCAGGTTTCAACTAGATGTTATTGTAGAGCCCAACGTCTTTTATATATCCCAATATTTCTTCTGGTTTGTGTTTCTCAAATAGTTCTTTCAAGCTTGTACAAGCGTGGTATTGTGCCCTGTAGGGACACTGTCAGGGGTTTCTGACAGCTGGCACACTTGGGAGGGTTTTCTCTCCCTATTCTGTAACCATGGGTCAGTCTTGTCTGACCTATTCTGAGGCGGCTCATAGTTTTCTCTTCATTTCTAGACTTGCACTTCTAGGGTTTGGTCATGTTGACCTTTGTTTGGATCTTTTGGAGTTGGTTTCCCACCTCTGCGTCCCATGATGTTTGCCATTTGTTATATATGTACTTGTTGATCTTGCGCTTTAGGTCATTTGATGGAAGTGACATTTGTACTACTGCCTGGCCCAGGGCATCCTTGGCAGCTGAGTCTGCTTGTTAATTTCCTTGAATCCCTACATGGCCAGGGACCCAACCACATTTGATGTTCTTTCCCTCCTCTGTTAACTGGTGGTGTCTTTCCAGTACTTTGTTTACTAGAGGGTGGTTCCATGCACCTGTTTGCATGGCTTTAAATTATGACTGGGAGTCTGAGAGGATCAGATGGTCTTCCACCTCTGAGGTTTCTACATGGTCTTGTGCAAGGTAGAAGGCATGCAACTCTGCCGAGTATGATTGATTTGTGTTTTACAGCACTTTAGCAGCACTAAGTGGCTATCCTGTGCTTCACAGGTTGATAGGCACTATCAGCGGAAATGGTGGTGCTTTGGTATGGCTCAACTAGCAAACTTCCCAAATCAAAGGGTGTCAAATTGTTTCTTTGTAACAGTGAATTAGAGGTCCTTGACAACTATTGTTATTTGGGATTAAAGTTGGACAGCGTGTTTAGTTTTGTACCGACCTTGTAGGATCTGAACAGCAAGGTCAATCATAGGCTGTTTAGCTTTAGTAAGTTTAGAAGCAACTTAACAGAGAATGTAGCCTTCACAGTGTATAGGACCAAAATAATGACACTTTTTGATTATGCCTGCTTTGCATACAGAGGCGTAGGAAGCAAATCTTCATTGGGGGGGCCCGGCGAGGGCACCGTCGCGACCACCTTGAATTGTCGGCTGATGTGTGATGGCGTCTATATAATGCGTATATAAAATTCATATAGAAAAGTAACTTTTGGTAAATTTTGGATCTGACTTTAGGCTCAGACCCCCCATTTTCCCTATGACATCACCATAATAATCTAATTTAAGATGTAAAGTTTTAGCTTCTTTTCCATTGTGTTTATGAGTTCTTGGAAAATATTGGGGGGGCCCAGACATACTCAGGCCCCACCTCCTTCATGATTGGGGGGGCCCAGGCCCCGCTGGCCCCCCTTTTCCTACGCCCCTGGCATATGAGAGTGCTAATGAAGGCCTATAAAAGAAGCTAGATCGCTTGCAGCGGAGAGGCCTGAACATTTGTTACAGGAATAAAAACCTTTCTGAAGAAGAAATGTACTCTAAATCTGAAATACCGACTCTGTGGCGGCGGCGTCAAGAATTATTGCTGAGCTATATGTACAAGATGTCTAAGAGGCCTGATTGCATTGATCACGTCTTAAGACCAGGCCTACGTTCAGAAACTAAGGTGAAGTTCAAGACGAGGAATTCCGGATATAATAACTCACCCCTATATAGAGGGGTCCTCTTATGGGACAAACTAAGGGCCTCAGTTCAGCTATGGGAGAATAAATTAAAATTCAAACACAGGGTAAGGTTAATAAAAGATCTAAGTAAGCCTCAAATAGTGAATGACTAGAAGCTATTGCATGGATTGTGTTAGCACTAGGGAGCTGTTGACCTTGACTCCACCTTAGTGCTTTATTTAAATATTCAGTTGTAAAGTTTAAAACTGTGACTGTAAGTGCTGTCAACGAGTCCGTAAATGATGAATGAGGATGAATACAGACGAATCAGGAAACCAGTTTGATATCCACTTTATTCATTGAAGTCCACAAGGTATAGATGGTGATACAGTATAAGGTGCTCAACAGTGTCCAAGCCTAGCCCTTGAGCTAAGGGCTCTTGTCTCACGTGAGTGTGTGAGGTATGGAGTATGGAGGAAGAAAAGATAGACTATGAGTGAGCCGCTCCACCTACAAGTATTTATAGTAGGAGCTGCTCACCCAGCTCATCCTAAAAATAGTATCAGGTGAGCTAAATATAGCAACTGGGGAACTCCAGTGCAGGTATGTAGGTGGATCCTAAACATAGCACTGGGGGTCACAGAGTTCAGTCCGGTTCTAAATATAGCTGCTGGGAATTCCCGGTATGCTGTGAGCTGCTCATGATCAATGGGCATGTCCTCCAGCGGGAGGAGTTGGTCTAAACATAGCTACTAGGAATTCCTGGCATACAATGAGCTGCTCGTGACTAATGGACGTATCCTCCAGTGGGAGGAGGCAGGGTCACTGAGTGCAGTTGACACCGCCAGCCTTTGGTCTATGGGTATGGCTTGGCTTGTGGGTAGACTCAGACACTGGGTTACATGGCAATGCCTATCAATCAATTCTTATAATACTGATAAGTTTAGGTAGTCTGAAGGCTCAGGTAATATTGTTAAGAAATTTATATATATATAAAAAAATTTTGGATTTTTGGTCGTGTTTGATTTAATTGTAGAAGGGTTTCTTATTTGGTAAAAAGGTTTGTCTTGGCCAATGGAGAATTTAGCATGTTTAGCCTTCAGTCTACCTGGGGTGATCGTTGGTTGAGAGTGACAAGGTTAATACAAGAATAAAAAGGTGGCTCTGGCTGATATTTGGATTGGATCTCAGTTGATTCTGTAAAAATACTGGCTGCCAGTGCTTCCTTGTAAAATTTTAGAAAAATATAAACTAGCTAAAACCCATAAATATTTTGACATGGTTGGGTTTGAAATAGTACAGTGTGAAAGGAGAGAACTTTATGGCATCTTAAGATCACAAAAACCTGCAGCCTGGCTTGTGGTCTTCATAATGTTCTTAAAATGGTAAAAAAAAATAAATGTAAAAATGCAGCGTGTTGTCGTGGTTAGGTATCATAGCCTTATACAAAACAAGAAAAACTGGCTTTAATAATCAGTTGACTAGGCTGACTGGGTCAGTGTTCATAGTGTCCATGGGCGGTCGGTAAGTAAAGTGTGTCTCTACACTTTTAGTCCATAATTTAATGGCAGTTTCAAAAATAAATAAAGGGAAAAATTGTGAGGATAGTTATTGAAGTTATTTTCTTTTTCTATGGCGATTGTTGTTTACAAGACCCTTTAGTGGTAAGTCCTGGTGTCTGGTCTACCACTGCTGTAGGGTGTTTCAGAAGGAAATAATGTCTACAACCAGTTGTAGGGAGATATTATTGCAGTTTTAATAGTGATCATAGGCTTAAAACTGCAGGTGATTCTGAAAGATGATTATTATCTTACTGAGTTTATAACCTAAAATCAGTGCTATAGCTAAAGTTGTTGTGAAACAGACAGTGGTTGTAAGTCCCGACTTATGACTGAACCAGTTGTAGACTGTAACTTCCACTATAACTCTGGATGTAAGTTATAATTTCAATCGCAGACGGCAGGAAAGCAGTGTATAACATGGGGAACCCCCCTCTTACGCCATAGTTCAGAGGGAAATCCATCTGAGTCACGTGAGGTAGATATATTCGACCATTCATACCTGGAACGATGGGATCAGAGACCTGTTTCACAATCATTCTTTATTTAAGATCAATCTTTCCACTCTATGAGTAACCACTTAAGATCAGTCATTTGGGAATTACTACAAGTGTTTCAGAACAAGCTGTTACTCCAATTGGAACATAAGACTGGTCCTTTAGAAACAGCTGCCAGTTAGACATAGGGGCAGAAATCAAGATCAGTTCTAATGTCACTCACAGGCCAATTATCCAGCTAATAAGATCAATCACCTTGGTGCAGAATATGGCTTTACTTAATAATTCCATGATAGAAAATGGTATTAAAAGAGGGAATTTCTATTTGATATATGCCTGACTTCATGCATCAGAGAAGTTTGTGGGATTCCACTTGTTGATAGGATTTTTCACATTTATGTGTACCATCAACCTTCCCCGTAAATCAGCTACTTTATGTTGGTTATAAGTCACTCTTACATTGACCCTTTACTTGTAAGTTTCACTCCCCATTTACTTTTGAAACACTTCCCCTAAGCCTAAGAAGCCTAAGTTCAATCTTAGGATGACCATAGTAGTGATCTTGTTTGTACACCAATCTTACTTGTACTTGGTCCTTGTGAAACAGGCCTCAGGCCGCTGTTGGGCACTGTAGCACAGGGGGCTAAAAATATAGAGTGATATGTAGTTGTAAGTTTAGCTGTAGCTATAAGTTTAACTACAACTGCACTACACTGCAAAAATGGTGTTTAGGTCTAAATATGTTTAAAATCTAGACATTTTGGTTCAATAGGTGTTTAGCCAACATGTGTTTAGGATTAAAATATTTAAATTATAAACACCTAAACAGTTACATTAAACATGTTTACATGTGCAGACTGTAAACAGACATAAAACTAGGTGTTTAGCTTTTAAACACTAATATTTCTTGGCGTTTAGACATAAAAATATACACCAGGTGTAAGCTCTAATCTATAGTTGAACTTCTGCTTGCAGTCATCTGTTATTGCTTGGTTACAATATATTGCAGTATTCTCCTAAATCACAGTTTTACCTACTGGAGTATGTATATTACATTAACAATAAGAGGCTATGCAATTACACCCTATGGCATTGCTACTAGTGCACCAGGGGGAAGCAACTAGTGCTTGGACACCCATTTAGTGAATTAAGAAAATATATAAGGTAAAATCCTTTCTGTGTGTCTCTCCTATTTTACAATGGGGCCCTGGCACTGATGTGATATGGGTTCAATACAGTATAGATGAAATACTTGGACAATATAGCTGTCCCTGTAGATGAAGGTGCATTGATCTTCTTCAGAAAGTGGGCATGAATGATGCAAAGGGTCCTCAACTTAAATCCAATTATAAGCCAATTCCCAAATACAATATCATAGTATGCATAGAGAAGCAAATCAAATATCTAAGCAAAATTCTTCAAATCAGAAAAAAACTAGTATAAACCTAAACACTTTATAGCATAAACACATTAATTAGCTAAACATGTCATTTCTCTAAACACTTTTCATGTGTTTAGGATGATATTGTGTTCAGAAAAACAGGACAAGATTATGTTTAGAATTATGTTTAAGATCTAAACACCATTTTTGCAGTGTAGATCACCTACTTTAACTTTACACTACAGTCACTGTGCTATAGCGGTGACCTGTTGTAGACTGTAAAAGTTATGACTGACATAAGAGTGACCTCTTACGTACCATAGGTGGAAACTTTGAATTTACTCCATTTCAAGGTCTAAAGGGATATATATTTCAACAAAAATCGATATATGATATATCCTTACCATGCAGAAAAGATAGAACCCTTTTTTTCCTCTGAATAAGTCATATTTCTTGTTTGATGTGGTTGAAATAGGTCCACACAGATCAGCCTCTAGAAACAGCTGCCACCGGTTGCAGACCAGTCGTAAGTATTTATGACTGTAGTTATAACTTCAGTTGTATCTTGTTGTGAAACATCTAAAGTTATAGTCTACGACTGAGATATGACTGGAGAGACATAATAACGGTTGCAGTTGTAAGTTTAGAGGCCTGCAGTTTTAGAAACAGATATTTAATGTTCATTATCATGTCCGGCTTCTGAAACACCCCACTGAGGTTGTTGGATGTTGGCTTGTCGGTGATGTCTTTGCCTCCTCCATCAGGTCGCTGGCCTCCATATAGAGAAACAGAGCAAGAAAAAAAAGGGGGGATTCTTAGTCACAAAAATCGATAATAGTGTATGGTTCACAAGGCGACCAACAAAAATACCAAAACGACAAGTAAGGCGGTGATTAGGCAGTATAAGTTGATGTACAGGTTCTAGAGTTATAAAGGATGTGGAAATCATCCCCACATGAAGGTTTTAGGTGGGGCTATCCGGTGAACTGGGTGGCCGGGAGAGTCCATTATTGAGGGATGTCAGGGGTGGCCGGTGGTTTGTTTTGATCCCCACATGAGGGTCAAAGGAGGGGTTAAAGGAAACTTACCGCCACTGGATGTAATGGGTGGGGTTTGTTTAAACAGCATTGGCTTAGTCACAAAATATGGGAGGTTAGTAGGGTCAAGTATTTACAAGGGGTCGGGGGTTGTGGGGGGGTAGAGGTTGTGGCTGCATGATGGGGGTTCATGGTGCTGCACTGGTGCCTGTTACCACCTTCAGGGGCGGTACACGTGATTGAGCTTCAAATCTGTTTTATCTCGAAAACAGCAAACTGAAATACTAGGCTGGCTGTACTCCTTATGGCCAGTTCACGTCCAATTCTGGAGTATTGGCGGGGTAAGTCCCTGAGGGGTTGTTCTGACGCTAACAGTGTGCGAGCACATAACAGTGCTATGTATGATGCAGATCTATGGTTTAACCTGCCCCATGGAGGCCGGCGGGGATTATCCCCAGCTACAGCGACCATGAAGGCTTTGAGGGTTGCTGCTATGGTGTGTTTACTCAAGTCCAGCTCCCGTCTTAATACAGGGCTGCTGAGGTAATATTTAATATCCTCATGGGCGAGAAAAGTGATGAGGTGTTGCTGCTCCATGATTAAGCTCCTCATTTCAAAAGGATCCATGAGATCACTCCTGATCCCATGTGGTCCAAGGAGGCTGTGTATGGTCCATGTTGGATTTGGGCCGTGCCTTTCTACCCGTGGGTCCAGGCTGTGAGTCAGAAAAGGGAAATGTCTAAGTGGGTTGTGAGTAAGGGGAGAGGTAAAGGTGGGCAGTTTGCTTGGCTGAAGAGGTTTAGTATGTTGGATTATCAGTGTTAAAAATTATAGGATAGTGGAGAAGTTCTTCCACATTTTACACACACTTTGGGCTCACACCACCATTGGTTAATAGGGGTACCTGGGCACCATGATAATAAAATTACTAAATCATAAATACTAAATAAATCATGTACAATGCTAGAACGACTGTTAAAGTAAAATCCTAAATGCTAAAATAGACCCATGAGATAGTCCTACCTGGGCTGGTTGCACGATGGGTCTGCCATGATCCCTTTCCAGACACTTGTTGCTGTGTTTAAGGTGTGGTGGTATTGGTTGTGGGTTGTGTTGTGATCAGATGGGGGTGGGCAAGCGCTCATAAACCTGAGACTGGATTTGGCTATTTCCCAGTCTAAGATCTCCCATTAGATGGTATGTCTTGCCCTAAAGGGGTGTAGGCCAAATATTATTGGTGGATGCAAGGGGGTTGAACGGCCCCTTATGCAAATTAGGGTTATCCTGGCCTGGATTGGTTGGTGTTGAGGTATTGTCTAAAAATAGAATATTGGGGAGTTTGGCGGGGGGTGTTTTTTCCCTAGCCAAGGGGATATGGTTACTATGGCAACCCTGTGGTCTTAAAAGACCTTGAGGGTGGCGTGTTATTGATTTGTATATGTGCAACCACAGCACTTAAAGGTTGGCAGAAACAGTGGTGTAAACATGGGGTATGGGTGTCAGAGATCCATCTTCCTACAATAGGCTTATCATTGGAAATAGTGGTCTTGAAGTGGTAACAAGCCGTCGCATGTGTGCTTTGAAGTTTATACACAAATTGAGAATACAGCGCTGCTTTGGGTGGTCGGTATGTGGCGTGGGTAACCTAACCTAATTATCTGATAATCCATTGTTTGGCGTTCCACTTAGAAGGGGTAGGTAGTTGTATATGTAATTAATCAAGATAGTGTTGATTTTGGGTACATAGGAATTTTTATGGTTGTTAGTATTAATGGGTTGGTTGTTGGGCTGTGACTGTTGCTGTCAGTGTGTTTAAGTGGTTGGGATATTAATGGTTGATTAATTTGGTTAGGGCGGGTGGCGCCTGTAGGGATTAATGGAGGGGGGGTTTTGTAGGTGGGGAATGTTTTGACACAATGTCTTGTGAACTATAATGGACGCTTAGGAATTTTTTCTTGATTTTCTGGAGGGCATGTGGCTGAAAGAGATTGTGCCCTTTTTGGCTGCTCTTATGAAGTATGGTGAACGAGATTTGGTTCAAAAGGAAATTCTGGCCCTATATTTGGTCATAAAGTTTACGCCAAGAATTAGGGGGTGATTTAGCTTTTGGACAACATGTAGTCATGTTTTAAACTCTGTGTTATCGATTAAGAAGGTTATGGTGATGGAATTGTTGACCTGAACTGAGGATTTATCAGCTAGTAGGATTACCATACGGGATCTCCTACCATGTCTGAAATTGGGGGTTGATACTATTTTATCTGCCATTTTCTGGCTGATAAAGGAAAGGGAGGCTCCAGAGTCTACTAGGGCTCTGTAAGAACTGCCATTGATATCAACATTAACTGCACCTTTAGTCAATTCAGTATTAATATAAGAGGTCTTACCTTGCTGCCCATACTTACTGGTTTCGACTTTTAATTGGAGGGTGGAAATTCTCTTGTTCTGGTTTTTATAGAGGTCCTCACTGTCTGATGAGGAGTCTTCATCACAATTCACAAGGTGTGGGTCGCGGTCCTGTTGTTCTGCTGAATTTAATTCTGCTCCATCATTCATTTGTGAAATATGGCATGTGGGGGACGTTCCAAGTTTATTGTCCAATGTGGGGGCAGGGCTGCAAGATGCATGGTGGCCCTTCCCTGGGTCCTATTCAATATTGTCATTGTAAAGATCTCCTTGTCCAGAATCAGGAGATTGGTTGTGGGGATGGTTATCTCCGGTCTTTTTATTGTCATTTCTGCCTGGTGTTGGATCCCTAGACTTCTTCTAGATGGCTATCTAGGTGGAGGTGATCAGGTGATTGATTTTCAGGCGTGCTGGATGTGGTATTTTGAAGACCACCTAATCTTAAGGGTGGTGATTCTGAGGGTGAATAACCAGGTAGGGTGAGGTTTAAACCTGGTGGTGGGGCTCCTGCTGGTGTACTGGTAGGTGCACCTGTGTTGGTGTCTACTATGGTGGACGAAAAAATGTAAGGTGTTTGAACTCACAGGTGTTTGTTTATGTGTGCGTCTATATACTGGCAGCACTGGGTCCAGTTCGAGCGCGTCTGGCTCGAGTCTATCGGGGTGGTATACTGTTTCTGGTGGCTTCTTGCTGATCTCTGTCTGGAGATGTAAGGATACGTTGTGGGGCTGGCTCCTTTGGTAGGGTCTCACTGTTGTTCATGGCTCATGAGAGGTGGTAACTGTGGGATGATACCCGGGTTCTCCATCATTGTCAATGAGTCTGTAAATGATGAATGAGTATGAATACAGACAAATCAGGAATCCAGTTTGATATCCACTTTATTCATTGAAGTCCACGAGGTATAGATGGTGATACAGTATAAGGTGCTCAACAGTGTCCAAGCCTAGCCCTTGAGCTAAGGGCTCTTGTCTCACGTGAGTGTGTGAGGTATGGAGTGTGAAGGTAGAAAAGATAGACTATGAGTGAGCCGAGTATTTATAGTAGGAGCTGCTCACCCAGCTCATCCTAAATATAGTATCAGGTGAGCTAAATATAGTAACTGGGGAACTCCAGTGCAGGTATGTAGGTGGATCCTAAACATAGCACTGGGGGTCACAGAGTTCAGTACGGTTCTAAATATAGCTGCTGGGAATTCCCGGTATGCTGTGAGCTGCTCATGATCAATGGGCATGACCTCCAGCAGGAGGAGTTGGTCTAAACATAGCTACTAGGAATTCCTGGCATGCAGTGAGCTGCTCGTGATTAATGGGCATGTCCTCCAGCAGGAGGAGTTGGATTAAACATAGCGGCTAGGAATTTCTAGCATGCAGTGAGCTGCTCGTGATTAACGGGCGTATCCTCCAGTGGGAGGAGGCGGGGTCACTGAGTGCAGTTGACACCGCCAGCCTTTGGTCTATGGGTATGGGTTGGCTTGTGGGTAGACTCGGACACTGGGTTACATGGTACAGTCAAAGGTGAAAAATAAATATGATAAGTACAATACCTATAACGGTCTACTGACAGTGCCATGAAACTCCACCTGTGAATAAGGGAGCTGTTCGCTTGGATTCCACCTTTATTTGATTTAATTTCTCCTTGTCTCCTGAAAATTTGTAGATTTAACTATAGATCTGGTGTACCATATGATACATTCATCCCCTTCTATACTATACTCTATACTTTATTTTCTTATATATTTGGTTGAGTGTATGCTACAAATGTGGTCTAATATCTTCTGTGTATAGTATAAAGCTTTTGTATATATTATTATTGTATCTATTTATTTATTATTTTTCTCCACTGTTTGTCTCATCATTTCATTTTTCTTTGATTTGCCATTTGTCATTGAACTGAGTAAACAATGATCTTGTAAAAATTGTATAACTAAGGGTATCATATTATTGTCTAATATTACCACTTTTGTTAAATTGTGAAACTTTTCAAACCTCAAAAAAGGGGTGCAGTTGTTGGTGGACACGGGAGAGTTCTAACTGGGGTCTAGGATGACCGTCTCTTCCTTCACAGTAGCAGAAATAGGTAACGAGGCTATATTGGGAGCTCCATTTCTGAGGGATCATCGCATCAGAGTCGAGATGGCCGAGGCAGCAGTGGTATGGCCTGGGGGAAATGCTGACCCCAACGGGCTGGTGAGGAGGATCGTGTGTGCCAGGGCAGCGGTGGTGGCAGGGGGGCAGGAAGCTATGGTGGAAGGAAGAGTTTTGGGGGATTGGACGGAGGGGCAGGAGGGAATGGTGGAAAATGGCGAACCCGCTGGGAGGGCCAGCATTTTCCTGGTGGGATGGGGGCTGGTGATCCCAGAAGGGGGGCAAGCCTGCGTAAGGGTTTTGAACCCAGGAGGGGAGGCCCCGATGATCTAGCGGGCAGAGACCATGGGAACCTTGACGGCGGTGGAGACGGCGTCTGTGGGGGGACTAGTCGCATATGCCCGGGTAGTCGGGAAGCAGGAGTTCAGTGCAAAGGCAAGGATGGTGGTGGCAGAGCTGGTGGAGGGGACAGAGGCCCATAGATGAAGGGAGCTGGCTAGCCTGTTAAGGAGTAAAATCAGTGCCTTCCAGCTATGATCTGAGGACAGGGGGCATATTACCTTAATCCAACACCACATTAATATGGGGGACGCAGCACCCCTGAAGCAACCACCGAGGCGACTCGCTCCTCACAGGAGGCAGGTGGTGGACGAGGAGGTGGAAAAGATGTTAAAGGTGGGGGTCATTGAGCTGGCAGAGGGGCCGTGGGCATCCCTGATTGTGTTGGTCAAGAAAAAGGATTCTGTGTTGACTGCCGCCGGCTTAATGCAGTTACTATCAAGGATGCCTACTCTCTTCCCCAGGTGGAAGGCTGTTTACATACAATGACTGGTGTGGCTTGGTTCTCCTGTCTAAAACTCATGAGTGGCTACTGGCAGTTGGATATTGCTGCCGGAGACAAGAGAAGACCAGGTTCACCACCCACCGGGGGCTATTTCAGTTCCGCCGAATGCCCTTTGGGCTTTGTAACGCCCTGGGGACATTCGGGCCCGTAATGGAGGTGGTTATGAGGGGGTTGCAGTGGGAAACCTGCCTTGTCTATCTGGATGACATGGTAGTCTTTTCCTCTACATTCGAAGAGCACCTCAGAGGCCTGGAAGAAGTATTGGAGAGGTTAATGCAGGCAGGCCTCAAGATCAAGTCGAGTAAACGACAGCTGGCTAGAAGGAGGGTGATGTTTCTGGGGCATGCGGTGAGTGAGGAGGGGATAGCCACCAACCTGTCGAAGGTGGATGTGGTTGGGGGATGGCCTGTCCCTCAGAATATTACTGAAGTGCGCAGCTTCCTGGGATTGGCAGGGTACTACTGGAACTTTGTCAAGGACTTTTCCTTTGTCGGCTCTGGTGGAGAAAGGAAGGCTGTTTGAGTCGAACCAGGAGTGTCAGGTAGCCTTTAATGAACTAAAACAGGCGCTGACCAGTGCCTCTATTCTGGCGTTCCCCCAACTGGAAGGGGTGTTGAGGCTCGACACTGATGCTAGCGACACAGGATTAGCAGCTGTCCTCTCTCAGGACCAAGGGGGGGAGGACAGATCGCGTATGCCAGACGCACGCTAAACAAAGCTGCAAGTGATTGACACCTATGACATACACATAGAACACCGTGCGGGGAAACTGCATGGGAATGCTGATGGCCTATCCTGATGGCCATGTAGACAGTGTGGACGGGAAGAGGTGGAAATGGTGGTCTGCAGAGCGGTCAGAGGAGGCTTCGGCGAAGGAGGTACAGTCGGTGCAAGGGAGGAGGAGCCTGGTGAGCCGGAGGAAATGAACTGGGAGGCAAGCCAGGCAGCCGACACTACCCTGAGGAAGGTGATTTGGTGGTTGGAAGGGGAGGAGGTCTAGCACACCTAAGAGGGGCTGGATATGAGATGAAGGCTTAGGCAGCTCAGAGGGACCTGCTAGGGAAGGTTAACTGCATCCTGGGTTGGTGGTGGATCAGGCTGACCAGTGGGTCTAAGTTTCAGGTGGCGGTGCCCCAGACCATGGGGGAAGAAGTTTTGAGACAGGTGCATGGCTCGAGCTTGGGGGAACACCTGGGGTGGAAAAGGACTATCCGGCGGCTACAGGACAGCTATTACTGGCCTGAGTTTAGGAGGGATGCCACTAGGTGGTGTGCCAGGTGTGAGCCCTGTGTGAGGAGGAAGTCAGCTAGGCCTCCCAACCGAGCTCCCATGGGGCAAGTGTTGGGATTGCCCCTGAAGAGGGTGGCCATGGACATCATGGGCCCTCTACCAGGGAAGGGAATAAGTACATAGTACTTATTACTTCACAAGGTGGAATGAGGCATATGCCATTAGGGACCAGGACACCCAGACAGTGGCTAGAGTGTTTGTGGAAGAATTTGTGTGCCACCTAGGGCCTCCTGGGACAGTGCACACTGACCAGGGCTGTAACTTCCAGTCGGCGGTGTTCAAGGAGGTGCTAAAGTTGTTGGAAGTCAACCAGACACGGACGTGTGCCTTCCGGCCACAGTGCGATGGGATGGTGGAGAGGGTTAAATCAGACAATCGAGATGTTGTTAGCTACCACAGTGGCTCAGGATCAGAAGGACTCGGACCAAAAGTTGCCTTATGTTATGGCTGCTTATAGAGCCTCTGCTCACTCCTCCACCAACTTGACGCCAAACATGATGATGATGGGGAGAGAGACGGCAACCCCATTGGCGCTCATATATCCGGCCGGGCCTCCACCGAGCTGCCTGGAGGGATATGTTGCTGAAGTGCAAGTGCAGATGGCCCAAACATTCCACTACACCCAGGAAGTATTGGGGAGGGCGGTTGAGAGGCAGAGGCAAAATTATGATGTCAGAACGGGGCTGGTGGATATTGTGGAAGGCGACACTGTCTTCTATTACCACCCTCTGAAGAAGAAGGGCATATCTCCGAAGCTTCAGTCATATTGGATGGGCCCATGGGTGGTGGTGGGCGTCTGGGAGAAGGTATTGTTTACTATACAAAAGGAGCGTGCCACCAAGGTGGTGCACTTTGACACCAGAAAGAAGGTGCCGCCTGGAGGGTAGCTCGGTGAAAGGTGGGAAAAGACGTGGTGACGGGGCAGGCACCAGAGTCAGGATGGTGATGAGGGTCAGGCCTGGGGCGTCAATGCGACTGAAAACTCGATGGAACCTAGGAAGCCGCCAGACAGGTGTAATGCAGACCAGAAATGCCGAGAAACACAAGACCCAAGCTTGACCCAGGGGGACTGTCCCAGGAGTTCTCCTGTCAATTGTGTGCGTGTAGGGGCATTGAGAAAAGATTCACCCAGAAGGACACTCTCGACAGACATGTGGAGGGCCTTGCTGGAGTGGGGCCGGGGTTCAGGTGCCTACTGTACCCAGCCTGCTCCCACCAGATCTGGAAGGGCCGGGAGAGCGATCTGCTCGGCCACATCAGATCGATACACAAAGAGGAGTATGACGCCGATGAGTGGCAGAGGAGCTCGAGTTCCCTGGGATGGGAAGCACCTGGGAGGAGTGTAGTGGGGAGGCTGGTTCGCCAGAAGGCTGCACAGCAGTGGCTCGGGGACAGTCTCAACGTTCTGGGGAGTGGTCCGCCGGAACGCTGCACGAGAGGCAACATCACGGCGGAGAGTTTCGCCAAGTGGGAGATCCAGCTGACAGCCCGAAGCTGATATCAGACGATTTGATCATCTATTAGATGGTGTCACCAAGGTGTGCCAGGAAATAAACATGTGCAGCTATCTTTAATTATTTGGTTGAGTTCTTCGATCATCACATAAATATACCAAACGCTACAATATGTACAAAACAAAGCCTTAAACTAGAAAAAAAAACAACTATAGAGTTAAGAGAGAAAAGCTCCTGTATGAAATTAATTGATAGAAGGTAGATGTATCTTTTGTTCTATGTGTTCACTTTAACTAAACAGGATAAATACATTGATACAACGGGCCTTCCTACCAGGTTAAACCAGGGGAGAAGACTCCTTTTATCTAGGTCACTCAAGTCCATAGTAATAAGAAGCTACTTGTAAAGAGGCATTTCTGCCAGGATTAGTCTAAAGCCAGAGTACACACTTATTGATGAACTCGCCAAGTTTAAAACTGTAATTAAGAGCTGTTACCCAACATGTTTCATGAATGTTGATTAATCATCATATACCACCACACTCCCTCTCATCTCATCTCACCCCATCACTTGAATTCTTATCAGCCAAATGAAAAGTTTAGGTATGCTATATATGCTAGGAAGAGTATCACTGACTTAGGCCTTTCTGTATGCTAAATACTGCAGCGTCCTCAAATAGTCAGGGATACTATCTGAGAAAGTAAGTAGTATAGTATGTATCGGAATGGGACTATAGCTAATCTAAGGATATTACTCACTGGGCATGCAGCCAATCAGAGGCCTCCCTTTTGGCCAAAATGGTGTCCTCTGATTGGCTTGCTGTTTAGGTCACATGACCTCTATTATGCAAATAAGATCACATGCCCCTTATTTGAATGGACAAATCAGAGGTCGTCATTTTGGTGGGAAAAAGAGTCGAATGGTCCCTTTGAACAATGACGCATTTTTCTCCAGAAGTCTGAGCTCTCTTTGAAAAGAGAAAGCAATGTGTTGTATGATTCTCTCAGATCGGGTTTCATGAATTAGTCTAACGATTTGCTGCTGAGAGCCATGTAAAGACTGTCAGTGTCCATTTGACAAAGAGCGTAATCGCGTAGATCGATAAATTTATCCAAAACGTCGAACGTAAACTCTAATATTTTCAACTTGGCAAACGGGTACACCATGAATCCTATTTAAATAGGAAGATTGTTCCTGACTGTTTTTGGTTGCAGTTCGACTTCAAAGAGATCTGTGCTCAACTCTGTACCCTTTTTGAACCGCCACGAATTGGTCAATAATTCGATGGTTCGACCTCTAGTGTATTTCACAGTGGTGTGTTTTTCTTTGTTGCAAATTGTTTTACCATACATGGTGTTTCCAATCAACTTGTAACAGTCTGACAGAATTTTCTCGTTCGTGTTTACGTCACCACGTCTTCGCGCCGCGGTTATTTCATCTGCGAAACCGGCGAAGGGACTCCTAGGAAAGTATTCTATGAACAGGTGCACTTCGGTGACTGTTAAACCGTGATCCAAATACCACTTAAGAAGAGGTGTTCCCAAGAGAATCTTTTTTTCTGTGGTAACTACCTATCAAGGATCTTTGAGGGGTTTCATCAGGTTTTCGTTGTTCACAAAGTCTGTCATGTGAGGTCCTATGTCGGATTTATAAATGGTCACGTTCTTGAAAACAGGCGTCATTTCTTCAAAGTATTCAAGTAGGTGAGGAGGAGTAGTTATGTCCACCTCAATCAAACCGAACATTTTCCTGTCTTTCATCTCATGACTCTCCTCCACCATAAAAAATAGTGCTATGGTCACAGCTCCATAGAAAAAATTGACATGTTTGAGAAAAAAGATTTTTTATGACCGCCCCAGAATCTTATTTTATGACCCTGAGTCAAAAATAAAATTCATGAAAATTAATCTTCTAGTCACAAATAAATTATTATTGATCACATGACCAATAAATTAATTTTTTGTGCACTCTTGAATTATTTTGACACCCAAAACACTTGTTTTGAAGTCAGAAAAAATTTCCCCCTTTGTCCCAGTGACAGTGGTACCGCCAGATTATTTTTGGATTTTTGGATCTACTCCAAATATTTAAAAATAATCTTATTTCAATGCAGTCTGAAGATCCCCACAGGTTAAACCGCCAGTTACTCTTATTAACACACTGTTGTCAGAGTAAACATTTCCCCGGTAACCATTCCACCATGGCAACCAATGAAATGACAGCAAATCGAGAGTTGCTCTGAGCAGCTCCTGATTGGTCGATACAGGTCACATGTCAACCACTATATAAGGGCACTTATTCAAAATCAGTGTTCATTCAAGCAGTAACTGCCACACTCCAGGTACCCCGTAAAAAGCCATACTCCTGTCTTTCACATAGGATATGATATCGCTCTCTGTCATGGGATTTCGAGCCGCTTTCAAGTAGTCGACCTTCCAGTGTTGTTCGGACACCATAACCTGCGGATCCTGGTGTTTCATCTTTCTCCATTCACACTACCATACGATGATCAACTTGTGACCAAGAGCTTTTAAGTAAGCGCTTGCTTACTCTAGCTCTTCTGTGACGTTTCTCATCCCTGTCTGAAGCACACGGATATCTGCGCAGCGGTATGCACTCGTGAGCGTGGAACCAACACCTGTGAAATTGGAAAACGGTGTTAGAGGACTGTCTACACAAACTTTTCGACTACCTAGAGATACCTCCCCCCTGTTGAAAGCGTGGCCAAGTTTCACACTGTGGGCGTGCTCTACGTAGCGCAACCACTCTAAAGCGCTCTTAGAGTGTCTTTGCCTGTTTTTCGGTTTGAACTGGGTCTCGGGTCGTCTCACCAGGTAATAACCTGTGCAGTGTGCTTCGCTCATGCAGCGGATGTGGTTGCACGTTCTCGCTTCTTCGCCGTACTTGTGTTCCCTTATCAGCATGGAAACCTTCCCGTGAAAATTATGGAAGGACCCCTGACCAGATTTTTTTTTATTAAAGAGTGGAGGTGGGAGTCGAACTGGTGGAAGGTCACGAATGGGGTCTCTGTTATTTGAAGTCAAACCCTGGAAGGGAGATGCCGTCTTTAAAATTGTCAATGTTGCGCTTCCTGAAAAATTTAGCGTGATTATTCAGTGCCTCTATGAAGGGTTTCACATCTTTGCTGTTGTAGTAGATCAAGTAATCTCTGAAAGTTTGCATGTTCTGTTCGGACCAAACTTTTTCACATTCGGCATAGTCAGTTTCAGACATCTTGGTACCAGTCAGTTTTCTGTCAAATGCAGATCTTAGTGGTAGTGTTCTGTTCCAGTTTCCTGGTAGATGTCATCCATTCGTAAGGAAAGTGTCCTTTGTGCTGATTTCTGGTGAAAGCTAGTAGATAATTTTCGTAGTTATAACCAGGTGCCAAATAGTTTACTATGTCCAAGAAAACAATGTGTCGAGTGTAAATCACCAAGTATTGGTTACTTTTCTTTATGACGCTGAATTCTTCGTTCTCTCGCTCTTTGGAGGAGAAGAACGAGTGAAGCTGTACTTTGATCAGATTTAAGTCATAGTGCCCTGAGTTGAAACCTACGACCGGAACTTGGCGAAGATATCTCAAAAGTCTATTCTTCAGTTCAACTAAAGGGTGTCTTGTTTAAGTTTTATTGAAGTCGATACCAGGAAGACTGAAAGCCTCCTCTAGGTGGAGAGCTTCAGCTATCCTCTCATCTAACTTCGCTAACATTGGTCAGTAAAGTTCTAGCACTGCTTCCCCGATGGTTTTGGCGGTGTCGTTTATGTAATTCAAAACTATCCAACAAGGGTCTGAATCTGTGTCGGATTGTCTCACGAAGCAGACCGGACCTTCGCGACATGGAAAGTTGGATGCGACGCTAGCCGACAGAGGGAAGTGTTCCCACAGGACTGACACGTGTTTTGTCGACAGTTCTTTGGACGTTCTGAAGAAAGCTTCGAAATCGCAGGTAATTTTGTAAGGGTACATTTTTAAATTTCCGTTGGGAGGAAAAATGGAAAAATCTGCTAGTGCTTCGAAAACCGTTTTCGAATTTTGGTGGATGCCACCTACGTATTGTCTGCAAGGGGAAAGTTGGTTCCTGTGTCTTTTCAGTAAGAACTTAGTCGTGAATGCCGACTTACACTCGGAACATTTGTAGATGCCAGTGTATCCATTGAAATCTGTAATGATGGACACGTGCAAACCATGTGTCGCGGACAGGTGTAGGTTGACTTTACCTCAGGCAGCCGATGTTTTGGAAGGTAGCCTGATCAGGGTAACTCGGTTTTTCAGGTTCTGACCCCTCACTTTACGGGTGGTGTAAACCGCTATTTGTATATTGAACAAGTTCTCTAACACCGGTAAGTCGCTGATGATCAAACCTGGAAAGGTTTCAGGATTCATAGTGGAATTGAACAGACGCAACAATTTTGAAGCGTGTTTGCCAGTCTTGTATAAGTGAAAGGTTATGCAGCGAAAGACGCATAACTTGTCCCTGTTGGGAAAATCTAACACACCTCCTCTCTTTTTAAGTCAACCCGAATGGGTAACCCTACCTCCTATGGGGAATTCTCTGGGTCCCATGTGAACGCAAACATTCAAATTGGTGGGAAAAAGAACTTTCCATTTGAAGTCAGAGTCGCAAAATTTCTGTACTTCTCCGGAAGTGATAGTGTTTTCCATGAGGGAATGAAGCTCTTCCGAAGTTTCTGAATTAGTTATGGTGGGGAGGGGTTGTAAAAGAGACGCATTGTTTTGGGAGGCGTGAAAGTAGCGTAGCTTGTTTCTGCTTTCTCTATATTGTAAAATTAAGCCTACTGACAAACCAATTTTGTATTTGAATCTTTGGTTGATGTGAATCTGACACAGGGTATCTACAGCATCACTCAACTCACAGGTTGGTAGTCTTAAGTTTGTTACACTCACGCGACTTCCATGTGCCCTGACTCCTGTTTGTATTGCAGGCCAATTCCTGGTGAATATTTCCTCACCCTCCAGTACATTGCGTATTATCAGAGGAATAGTCACTCCGTCAAGAGATTGGCGTCGACAGGTGATTTTTTAGCAATTTCCTTCGCCGCATAGAGGACAAAATTTAGGTATTACCCTAAATTTTTCCATGTGTCTGTTGTAATTGTACACCCTTTTAAATTTTTTGAAACACTTTTCGCAGATATGATGATCCATTTTCACTGAGTTACTTATATGTGAAGAGAGTTTTTTTTCAATATTTTTCATCTATCTATCTATCTATCTATCTATCTATCTATCTATCTATCTATCTATCTATCTATCTATCTATCTATCTATCTATCTATCTATCTATCTATCTATCTATCTGTCTGTCTGTCTGTCTGTCTGTCTATCTATCTATCTATTTACCTGTACACCTATATACGCAACATACCTACACGGAGTTTATACATCTACATTCATGTCATTTAAAGCATATATATGTCAGCACTAGCTCACACACGTTTCAATCAAATTTTATCAAGAAATTCAAGTATAATCTCTTTTTGTCACCCAGTTCTTTCAGTCCCTTGGTCGAAAGCATCACACCGCCCATGTCAGAGTTTTCTGGGGTCCTTCGTACCTGCGCACGTGGATGACGTTCTTACCCTTGTAATAGCAACATACAGCAAGCTTTCTGGATTTAGAATGACCAACCATGTGTTGTAATTGGGTAGTCCTTGGGAAACTGCTCTGTCGCGTATCCGTACCTCATCTTGGATGTCAGTGATGGTCGCTATTAGCTTGAGGAGTGCTTCAGTGGTGAAGTTTACTTTTCTGGTGGGCGTCGAGGTGCACTTTACGGCATTGTAGCGTTCCTTCGAGATCCTAACCCCATTGAGCCAGATCTCCAGCTTTAAACTGTCGATGATGAACTCCAATCTGGGGACTGTGGAAGGTGTAGGTGGTTCATATTTCACTACCACTTTTCTCTTCTTGGTCGCCTGGTCACCACTTTTGGTAAAACACCTCTTGATACAGCAGAAACAGCAACAGGAGCCATGCTCGCTTCGGTATCTTGGGACTTTTGAGAAGATGATAGCCACACCCCGTCTTTCGTGTTTGTGGAGGGTGAGTAAGTCAGAGAGGTAAGAAAAAGCTTGCTCCGACGTCGGTGTCCCCTGGTGGATAGCAGAAGCCTGTAGTTCTTAAAGAGTTCACGATAGCAGAGGTGAGTAGATCAGGTGATTTTTGAGCAACCACTGGAGAAGTCAACTCTTCCTGCTCCTCCTCCTCCTCTTCCTCTGTTTCTACCAAGTGTTGGGTCTCCAAATAATCCGTATGAGTGCAATCGTGTGTGTCTATGTCAGCTGTAGTTGCACCAACACAGACTTCTCCAGCATTAGCATCAGCATCAACATCAGCATCAACAGAAGTAGTAGCATCAGCAGCAGCAGCAGCAGCAGCAGCAGAAGCAGGAGCAGCAGCAGCAGCAACGGGGGTATAAAACATCAGTGTCCAGTAAGGAGGTGTATAAGAACCACCGTCAACAGCAGCTCCAACGTTATCAGCAGCAGTAGCAGCAGCAGTAGCAGCACCAGCAGTAGCAGCAGCAGCACCAGCAGCAGTAGTAGCAGCAGCACCATCACCAGCAGTAATAGCAGCAGCACCATCACCAGCAGTAGTAGCAGCAGCACCACCACCACCAGCAGCAGCAGCACCATCACCACCTCCACCAGCAGTAACACCACCACCACCCATTACACCGCGTGGGTTGTAAGCAGGAGCAACTGCAGTAGTACCATCTTCAGCAGCAAGAGAAGACAATGAAGTCTTGTTAGTCCTTCTCGTCTTCCTTGAGAGCTGTAGCTTAGATGGTCTTATACTCATGGCGAGGGTTGCAAAGACAGTGTGAGTAAATGAAATTTTTCTCCCTCTCTTTTATACGCCTCTGGAGATAAGTCGCTTAGTGCAGTTTGAATGGATGAAAGGTGGCTTTGACGTCTCTTCTTAGACCAGGAGGATTAATCCTGTAGTCACAACAGAAGAGGTCCTCGCTCGGTAGGAGGCCTATAAATCCAATTTTCACCTGTCCTTCACAGGGGAAATAAACAATAGGAGAATCCGGATAAAAAATTCACTCCATTCTTAGATCATCAAAGGTTAGGTGGAAAAAAAAGGAAAGTTCCAGCAAGATCAAAGCCGGCTTTTGATATCTTTTTAGAAAAGAGCTCTAATCCTATAATCACTATAAGCTGTCAGCTTGCCTTTTTTTATTTATATAAAAAATATCTCACTATAGTCGCACCCTCATCTACATAATAAACCACACCTCTTTATGCTAATAAGGTCACATAACTACTTGCTTGCTTGCTGCATACAGCTAACTGACAGTATGACGTGTGGACAGCCAGCCGGGCAGCCAACCAATCAGAGGTCTCCATTTTATTTTTTTTGCAAAAAACTTTAAAAAATAGAGTGACGTCACCAAATTTTTCAAATTTCCCACCAAAATGACGACCTCTGATTTGTCCATTCAAATAAGGGTCATGTGACCTTATTTGCATAATAGAGGTCACGTGACCTAAACAGCCAGCCAATCAGAGGGCACCATTTTGGCGGCACACCACAGGGGGTTTGGGTCACGTAACCATTTTTGAATTTCCTGCCAAAAGGGAGGGCTCTGATTGGTCCATTTTGGTGCCACACCACAGGGGGTCTAGGTCACATGACCCCACATTTGAATTTCCCGCTAAAAGGGAGGTCTCTGATTGGCTGCATGCCCACTGAGTGAATAATATCCTTAGATTAGCTGTAATCCTGTTCCGATACATACTATATTACTAAAGTACAACGTGCACAATGGTAGTTTTTGATACTTTTACTATATAATTGTATTAATTAAACCCAATAAACACTTTAAAAAAGGTTAAGAGGCAGGATAAAGATAGAATTACCAGGTAAGTTATAAATCTGACTACTTTGGCCAGTACACCGTCTCTCAACAAAATACCATCGTTTACATACAACAATGCTATCCATTACTTTAGCACATAAATGGTCATGTAGAATTGAAGAATTATCTTGTTCATCAGGGCTAAAAAAGTTCTAGTTTCAGCAATAAACCCTGGGATATAAAAGATCATTCAATGTCTGTTGTTTTACACTACAGGAGTATTTTTTCCAGTTAGACAGAGATGTCTTATTGGGGTTATGGACCATTCGGACTACTGCCAGTTTGCTCTAAATCATTCATTCTAGGCCTGAAATAAATCCTTAATTTTATATATTTTTGGGTCCAAATACCAAACCCTTAATCTATCCTCAACTGCTGTGATAATGGCATTTAATTTTTAAAATTGAGAACCATGATTTATCAAAATGGTCTAGGGTGTAAACCAAATGTGTATGTAGAGTGAAAAGGTTTTACAGTGAATCGACCAAGTGTCTCTTATTGCATGAATGATGACACCATTTTATATGGATAGGGAGCATTCTTACTTAGTGAACCTGAGAACAGGAGACACTTCATGAACTTTGAAAATATAGTATCGCTATAGCCTTGTGTCCACAGGGCAACAGAATTGGTGAGCGACAAAATTTCTGATGACAAAAGCACTTTTGTCTTCCATTCCCAAAGACAAAATTGCTTTTCTGGTCAATTTCAGACGACAAAAATCAAATATGTTAGATATTTTCTTTTGAAATGGACGACAAAAGTGGTTTTGTGTCGGAAATGTTCCCCACAGCAGGGTTTTCAAGACTTGGTGGTAAAAATAAACAAATTTTGTTGTCTTTTCACCTTTTGAGGAATTGCATATATGCTGGAAATTCTTGGTACACTTGATTACATAGCCTTTATATTGCTGTTCCATCTTGTATAAAAGTTCTACCACCGGGATAAACCATAATTAACAAGGTACCATGTCAAGACTTGAAGATCTAGCCTTATGATGCTGGGTTAATGTAGCAGACCGTGTCAAGCTAAAGTCCATGTCCTGCATAGCCATTACCTCTATAATCACATAAAAAGGAACAAGTGTAAAAAGATGACACAGTATTTAAAATAAAAATGCTGATACATCAAAAAATCTATTAATTCCGTCTACATATTTCACATGAAGAAACATATAATTATACCTACCAAGGACATAGTTTTTTTAAGTAAACCATCTTGATATTTGCTGGATTTAAGACATCTTACGATTATATCATATCATATCACTGAAGCTTAGATATATGCACAACCAGTCCACATGTTTAAATACACTCTAAAACCGAAGCACCAATAGCAGTAAATGTATTAATGCAATATAGCATAAATATGACAGCCCAAGGTTTGTATATTGAGGAATATTGCCAGAGCCGAAGGCTATGGATAGGGAGCATTCTTACTTAGTGAACCTGAGAACAGGAGACAATTCATGAACTGTAAAAATATAGTATCGCTATAGCCTTGTGTCCACAGGTCGACAGAATTGGTGAGTGAAAAAATTTCTGATGACAAAACTACTTTTGTTGTCCATTCCCGACGACAAAATGACTTTTATCATCAATTTTAGATGACAAAAATCAAACATGTTAGATATTTTCTTTGGAAATGGACGACAAAAGTGTTTTTGTCTCAGAAATTGTTGGTACACTTGATTACATAGCCTTTATATTGCTGTTCCATCTTGTATAAAAGTTCTACCACCGGGATAAACCATAATTAACAAGGCACCATGTCAAGACTTGAAGATCTAGCCTTATGATGCTGTCCCTTTTTTTGAAGCAAACCATCCCTGGGTTAAGATTACATATTTGACATTTGCTAGATTTAAAACATCTTACGATTATATTATATCACTGAAGCTTAGATATATGCACAACCAGTCCACATGCTTAAATACACTCTAAAACCGAAGCAGCAATATGCATATATGTATTAATGCAATATAGCATAAATATGACAGCCCAAGGTTTGTATATTGAGGAATATATATTCCTCAATATACAAACCGCCTACCTCCACTGCAACCAGGGTTCAATACTCTTACAAGTTGGCATGATTTTTTCACATGGAAACAATGGCGAGACTTAATTTGTATGTCTCCCAGCACTTTCCCAAAATATTTGAAGTCCAACCTGACCTCGAAAAAGTATATCCAAAAAATCCCCCCAAAAAAACACATGTTCGTATGCTTTGATAAGGCACTTGTGTGGGATAGCATAACAAGGGAGGTGGCAGAATAGTGGTATAATTTCGTGGGAAAAAAAACATACACATATGGTTTTGATGGCTCAAAACAAGCAGGTATTACAGACAAAAGCAATTGCATACATTTTACTTTTTGAAAGTCATGTTTTAAGATCAACCCCTTTTCTTCTCTGTCATGCTCTACCAATTGAGATGAATGCTTATATTGACTTGCAGATCATATCTAAAATTAATGCTTCCATTTCAGAGAGACTATTAACATATTCAATATATAAAAAAGGACAGAGAGGGTTTTAATCCACGTGTAATATCCAAACGATATTTTTTTGGTAATTGCAAGGCTATATAAATGACCCGAAACACATTATTGAAAAGATTTACCTTTGTTTCCTTTACAGAATCATTAGAATATCCAGAATGGGATGTGGTCTAATTTGTGGGGTTGGGTTACCTGAATCATACCTTTGATCTTTACAAGATGCCATTATATGAAAAACATAATGAAAAATATGATACATGATATAGCTAAATAGAATGTTAGTAAGTTCGAAAAAAAAGTACATTTGTTTTATGCCTCTACTAAGTACCACATCAATCTTGAGGTAACTTTTGTTAAGGTGTAATTAAATGATGGCGCAAATTTCCATTGTGGTGATTTTAAAGGATGTTCTGATAATTAAAACATCACAATCGAGCTCAGGATACATGTATGTTTCCATTAACAGGCATTTTGCCTCTAATTGATAGCTACATTTCTTTTTGTATTATGGAATAAATATATGGGCATCTTCATGTGTCACCTTATTTTGCCCTGTTGATACACGGTATGGATATGAGTATACCTGATACTCATACACAAATGTCCAGCAAGTGCAGAATTACAAGGATGAGACTGCACAACCTGTTTAACAAATTTGTGGCAGTTTGTGATGCTTGGTGGATTTAAAAGTGACTTCATTGTGTGCTCGACTGTGCTCCTTTAACCATCATATTTGTTGTCCAGCCAGTGCCATCTGAAGGCTCATTAGATTTTCATTTTGGAGGTCGTGGTTGTAGAGCTTTTTTTAGGTGTGCATGTATGTGGTGTGGTTGTTTTTCATCCAGCGTGCGGCATACGGGGCAGCTACCATCTGGGTGCCTGACCCGTGCACCATTGAGTTACAGGTACAGCTGAAACAAAGTCATTTGCAATCCTTAGTTAATTGAATTCATGGCACGTCACAAACCAACGATTGCTAGATGTCAAAAGCATGGTAATTTCTAAGAGAAGTTGACTTTCTATCAAAGCAAGATTACATATTTCTCTAATATTGATCAAACATTTTGAAAATCTGGAAGAGGTCCTTGCCTTGCATAAACTATAAACCGTTACATAGTAGAGCGTGGGAATGATCAATACAATGCTACTTTACATAATTATATCTGTCAGATTGATAAATGATTTGGAAAAAAAAAAAAAACTTTGAAAAATGAAATAAGTATCAAAAAGAAGTACCCACCTGTAGACACTGTTACAAGCACAGCAGGCAGGGGTAGTGCCATAGACGGGGGGCTCAGGAAGGGGCTGCTTGACCACAGTGACCTCCTCAGTAACCGTGCTGTCAGCCGTATTGTGAGGGTGGAAGCAGCAACACCACCACAGGAGGATGCACACCACAAGGAATATAATCACACCACAGATGATGCCAATCAGCATATTCTGGTCAACGTTAGCCGATGGTTCTATAACACAAGACAAGATGGATTTATGACAGAAGACAAAACATTGCATGGAAAAAGTACAAAAGAAATGCATACTAACATAATTATTAGACTTTATGCCTTTTCTTCTTTACATTAAGGCCAAGAGTTGTTACTTAAGTTTGTTTTAGTAAAGGTTATGTCAAGGGGTATATGTTCTTACTGGCAGGCTGATCACAATATTTTCCAACAAATTCCTTGGGACATTCGCAAGTGTAGTCTGTATCGTCATGGTTGGGCATGCATTGACTGCCCTCAGCACAGTGGTTCTCCAGACATGGTTTCTTCGTTTCTGAAATTATCCATGTCAAATTTATAACTAATCAACATGTACTAAATCATGAAATAAAAAAATATCGAAAAATATCTCGGATTCAAACATAATCATCTGCTGCCTGAATCTGCTTATCTAATATGGCATGGACCTAAATGTGCTTCAGGTCTGTGAATCTAAACAATTCTGCATTTAACAATAATCTGCATTCGCGCATTAGGCCATACCCGATGGTTGAATGAACTTGACCCGAGTCAACATGAATGTATAGTTTAGGTGAGACCCAAAACGCATTGGCCGATTTTGCTATAATCGGCGACTTTTTAGGCTGAAATTTGAACAATATTGGCTATTTTAGACTGATATCTTTCCAGAAGAGACATTTTTCAAGTAATAATACCCCCGATTCCATGGCCAATGGTGCATAAAAGTACCGAATTTACATGGCATTCTAACCTCCTTGCCGATTTTCATATATCAAACTTGCTAGATATTTTAGGCAGGTTTGTATGAATTCGATTTTGTCACACCATTATATGCATCTAGTCAGTTTAGCAAAGAGTATATATATGTATGCTTGGTAACTATGAATGTTTGGTACCTCAGCCTCTTAAATACAATTTTCATCATACAACCCCTCATTTACCATAGAATTATCCTTCAATGGCCGATTCTGTGCCTGGTTTTAACAGGATCTCTACCCGATTTATCTGAACGGCCAGCTCTACAATTGGCTAATGGGTTTAGGTGAGGCTCCACTACGCGATTTTTGCAGAGAATCGCAGCAATTCTCAGAAAATGGGAGACAAACATGGGTTAAAGAGTGGTATTTGTTACCATTACAAGGTAGAATGTGTAAGTTGAGGAAGCTATTTGTTTATCTGGGGATGTGATTGTGTGCGATCTAAAGCATGCTTGTGTTGTCAAAGAAATGTTTTTGTTTACTAAATCAAGCTGATGTTATGTAAACATTGCAGACTTTCACATTGGGGAGTCTCTGCAACTCAATATCAGACAGGTTTGATTTTTACAGTACAAGACCCTGCTATCAGTGTGACTGCCGTGTTGTTATTTATATTTTGCTGTGTTGATGTTTATATATTGAACTCCCACCCAATCACAGAGTCTATGCCGGTGCAGGTTAGTTTGTAAATATGAAACACAAGTAGAGAGATCATCCATGAAATGACCCCTGAAATCTCATGTTTTCATTTTTGAATCTCATGTTTAGAATATAGGAATGTCAACACCCTATAGCTTAGGCACTATAGAGATTACAGTTAATGAGAATGTGCCAAAAAAACTGTGTAGTGGAGCTTCCACTTATAGGGCCTCATGTCAATAGTCCACTTGGCCTCTATCGCGCAATTGAGCCATACATTTCCTATATAAATCGCTGCGACAGAGGCCTTGTGGACTATGTGTGTTAGATAGAATATCTAATGATTGCATCACATTACTGTATACAACTGGTACACCTTCCACATGCACCAAGTGTTACTTTCTGTAAAGTTTTTCTATTGAATTTATAGAAGATCAGTGTAAACTTCCACGTTGAATTCGCATAGTGATTGAATAGGTCGGGTTCTGGACTATCTATATACTGTGCATTAATTATCCAAAATCCACCACAGTGAAAAATGGTTCTATGGCTTTTTGACCACCTCAAGATTGCAGCAGATATAACTGCGCTATAGAGGAGGGAGTATAAAATACTCTGTTGTGTTTTCTTCCTTATAATTTGAGAAATTATGCCTAAAATGTTCGTATTTCTGATCATCACATATTATCTGTCCTAAAATCGCAACGGTGTGCTTAAAATTTGTACTCCCTCTTAATACCCCTAGTCCACAGGGCCATTATCGGCTGATCCTAGGTCATATAATGCATGATCAGCAGAAAAAGATTGGAAAGACTTTCCTGTGCACTTTGAAATGTGATAGCTGCTTACAGATAATGATTTTCTGACCAAGAAAATCCGCCAAAAATGGCCGAAATGCAAGGAGAATTAATATCAAATTATTTGATATTTTCAGATGTCCAACAATAATTAAGAATCTCCCGACAAAACATCCCCGACTTTGATGATCTCCTCCTTCTGTCAGCCTGTCTCTGTGGACTATGGCTATAAATGAGAAAATCCTTTTCTGCATTTGTCTCATCTGACAGAGTCCAGGATGGACTATTCAAGGTACCAACATGGCTAGTGGCTGAGTCATGGGCGAGCTACCCTATAGCATGAGGTTTCAATCATATCTCCCAATCTGACCAGGTACCCCAGGTTAGCTGATAGTGCAAAAATAATGCCTTGCTATGAGTCTATATCAATACAAGTTATAGTGTTCAGTTCACCATGGTATGGTGATTAAGCATGATATACACATTATGTTTTCACTCACCCTGTTCACAGTTAGGTCCAGTATACCCATCCTTACAGTCACATGTGTAGAAGGGTTCGTGTGAATATGGTCTGCATGTTCCTCCATTTATACATGGCCGCTGGTGACACGGATCTACAAGTGTATTACATAAAATAGAAATATAGACCATGATCTGGTTTTGTAATCTTAAAACAGGTTTCCAGATAATAGCTCAGCTCAGGTTGCAAGCTCAGGTTGGCCAACTAGTCAAAGGTTATTGAATGTGCCAAGACAAAGGACAACGTTACTCTTATCTCTGGAGGTTAAAGTTGGCTCCCTCTATAGGAAATCAGACACACCTGATTAATTACTAGGACAGGGATAACTACAGGACATGGGTTTTCTTTGTTTCTGGGCAGAAATATTTCATATTATCTTTAGATATTTTAGCACATGGTTTAGAATGTTGTCTAGATGGCGAAAGAGAGTGTGATAGCAGACATGCCAACTTTAAGTAAAATAGTGGTAAAGTAGCACTGATCTGAATTAACCTCCTTGAGGATAGTTCACCATTTTTATATTCTCGCCAAGAGGGAGAGCTAGAGACATACAGATTATTTGGTTTGGTGACGAGTCTGTCCTTAAAGAATGATGACATTTAAATCTCATCCCCATAGTAGTGCTGAGTAAATCACCTGTTTCGCAGTGTGTACCAGTACGGCCAGGTGGACAGACACATTTGTAGTATGGCGGGTAATCATAGGGAAGACATGTCCCTTCATTTTGACACTTTTGGCCCAAAAAACATGGATTTACAGCTACAAGAAAAGGGCATTATGAGAGCAAATGTTAGTTGGTGAAATCTATTAGAATCAATAAAGTATGGACAAATGGCCGTATCCCACTTCTGTAAATCTTGAATCACGAAGGTTTGCTGAGAACCCTGTGTGTTGAGGTCCAAATTTTCAACATTTCTTGCATTCTAGAGGCTGATCAATTAAGGATCCCAGAACACAACATACTAAAACACCCTCCCCACATACACACACAGTGCAGGTGATCAAATACTGGCATGTCATGAAATAAAGTTTACCCCCATACCCTCCGCAGAATTCTTTGGCTTTTTGTTTCATCTTTACTTAGCTGTAGGATTATGTAGCATTTAGCATCATACTCACTTGCCTCACACCTCACACCCATGTAACCATCACGGCAGAAACAAGTGTTACCATTTGCTGTAGCAATGCAGGAGCCGTCATTCAGACAAGGCAAATTTTGAGAACACACTCCTACCGCTGAAACACAAAAAGGCACACTCAGTAAATGTTTGTCCCAAAGCGTTTATTTGAGATATCCTTGCATTCATGTGACCTGCATCTGAGCACATTACGTCTACTTGTGTCGGGTTTGTGTTCAACACAAAGACCACGCAAGTAGACAAAGTGAGCATATGGATGGCCTGGACACTGTACTCTGCCTGAACTCAATATGAAGACCAACCAACACTGATACTCAACCACACCGATTACTGTGCAAAGTAGACTTATCCACACATTCCTGAATGTGAAGTAAAAACATTTTTTTTAACACAAGGTTAATGTTTCATAAAAATGTCTGCTAGCCACTCATTAAAACGTGTTTGCATACTAGAAGAGTGATGTGCATCAGCTGAGATTTAAACTTGCATCCTTGGGATAACTAGACGAGCGACATACCGCTGCGCCATCCAGAATACTGGAGAGAACTTACTCATAATGTATACTTGAGGGAGTCTATTACCAAAGTATGTGACTTTCTTTCACCTCTTTATTTCTACAGGGCCTGCATTCGTTTGCGCACATTTGCATTGGCTTTGCATTGAACTCAATCCAAACCCAATGCCCGTGTTTATGTTCACTCTCAACGACACCCATTTAAGCACTTGGTTTAGTATGCAGATCTTTGTCCATCAATGATTTATGATGTCTAAACAAACATTGTTAAACCAAAAACGTGTATTACAAATCATTTTAAAACATGCAGTTGATGTTGCAAAAATGGTTTTAGATGGCAAGACATGCATATCAAAGAGTTGTTGTATAGGGAATGTATACTTTAGGTAGTACCTCACAACAGTAGTGATCATAAATCACCTTTGCATAACATTCTCAAAGTTACTGGTTATTGAGACCTTTGCCTTTACTACATAATTATGAGGGAATGAGACATGAGCTGATGAATGCAGACCTGTTTCTAGGGTTTGCCTTCACTAAGTCTCAATCATACCAGCTGCCCATACACTTGGTTGTGTGGAATAGTGTGTGATTTAGGGACACAGTCTGCTGATGGGAGGCCACTGCATTGATGGTCAATGTACCTGGAAAAGTGTATGTGTTTTTTTGCCCTCGCAGATTGATACTCTGGTAGCATAGCAGACACTTTTCTTCACAAGTGGTCTTTTTACAAAATTCAATCTTTGACCAAAAGCTTATCTTCCATGAAATTAAAAGATTAATGTCTGATAAAAACAGCACATGAGAGGCCAATGACAAGACATGCACATCAAACAGAGTTGGTATAGAGAGGGTTGGTATTCAAACTTGCAACCTTAGGATTACTAGACAAGTGACATACCATTGCGCCAGACAGAATCCTGTAGAGAACACACTCATAATGTATATTTTAGTTAGTATCTAATCCCAGTAGTTGATCATAAATTATTCTTAAAGATACATGTAATTTGAACGTTGGCTATTACTACTGAGTGACCAGAAGCTGAAGCATGAAGACTCAATTCTAGGGTTTTGCCTTTACTCGTAGTCATATCCAGCTGGAAACTTGGTTATAGTGCCCATACACTCAGCTGTGTAGTGCATGAGGCACAGTCTGCTGACTGCATGCCACCACATCCACAGTAATCATAGCTGTATCCCACTTCTGTGAATCTTGAATCACGAAGGTTTGCTGAGAACCCTGTGTGTTGAGGTCCAAATTTACAACATTTCTTGCATTCTAGAGGCTGATCAATAAAGGATCCCAGAACACAACATACTAAAACACCCCTCCTCCCACACCCACCCACCCACACACACACACACAGTGCAGGTGATCAAATACTGGCATCCTATGAAATAAAGTTCAGCCCCATACCCTCAACAGAATTCTATGGCTTATTGTTTCATCTTTACTTAGCTGTAGGATTATGTAGCATTTAGCATCATACTCACTTGTCTCACACCTCACACCCATGTAACCATCACGGCAGAAACAAGTGTTACCATTTGCTGTAGTAATGCAGGAGCCGTCATTCAGACAAGGCAAATTTTGAGAACACACTCCTACCGCTGAAACACAAAAAGGCACACTTAGTAATTGTGTGTCCCAAAGTGTTTATTTGAGATAGCCTTGCATTCATGTGACCTGCATCTGAGCACATTACGTCTACTTGTGTCGGCTTTGTGTTCAACACAAAGACCATGCAAGTAGACAAAGTGAGCGTATGGATGGCCTGGACACTGTACTCTGCCTGAACTCAGTATAAAGACCAACCAACACTGATACTCAACCACACTCTTCAGATCACTGTGCAAAGTAGACTTCTCCACACCTGAATGTGCAATAAAAACATTTTTTTTAACACAAGGTTAATGTTTCATAAAAATGTTTCCTAGCCACTCATTAAAACCTGTTAGCATACTAGAAGAGTGATGTGCATCAGCTGAGATTTGAACTTGCATCCTTGGGATAACTAGATGTGCGACATAACGCTGAGCCATCCAGAATACTGGAGAGAACTTACTCATAATGTATACTTGAGGGAGTCTATTACCAAAGTATGTGACTTTCTTTCACCTCTTGATTTCTACAGGGCCTGCATTCATTTGTGCATATTTGCATTGGCTTTGCATTGAACTCAATCCAAACCCAATGCCCGTGTTTACATTCACTCTCAACGACACCCATTTAAGCACTTGGTTCGGTATGCAGATCTTTGTTCATCAGCCGTTTCTAGGGTTTGCCTCCACTGAGTCTCAATCATACCAGCTGCCAACACACTCAGTTGTGTGGAATAGTGTGTGATTTAGGTACACAGTCTGCTGAAATACAGTGGCTTTAAACAATAAAACCACATATGAAATATGCCCCCCTTGCAGGGTTTGTGGAAAGAACAGTAGTAAAGCATGCATCATTGGAAGTCCCCTGTCTCCTTTGAGCACATGGTTTGGGAGGGGGGCAGGTTGATGTATATGAAATGAAAGGTGTTATACCTTCTGTTCTTCATAATCCTCACTGCTCTTTGTGTGTAGAACACAAGATTATTTTTAACAGTTTTGTACAAGGCACTTCATGTAAAGTCCTCCCTCTGATCTGAGCCTACAGTAAAGCAATGGGTACCAATATGGTGGCTCGAATCACCTACAGCAAAGGTTGCTGGCAACAGATATGTACAGTAAATATATAGCAGAATCCGTTGTAAATTGACAGCAAAATGTGCTGTAGATCAACAGCAATACTTTATGGAACGGTATAGATAAAGGTCCTCTTAATCTACAACAACATATTGCCCTAGATATACAGAATCTATCACTAGAATTACATAAGGACATGGGTGCAGAGATAGCAGCTCACAGAGCTGCTATGCCACTATACAGGTGCACTTACATGACTGATGTGGAGGAATCCACACCACTACAGAACTCTATCTGACTTGCATTTTTCCTTCGCCATGGGTAATGGTAAGCGTTAGCGTATTTGTGCTACACGTGGAGTTAAATATTCTCCACCAACAGGGAAAAGATGTACTGGACACAAAAAAACACACTGCTGCACTCCAGTGGAAGAAACTACAGACAGAGCTTTTTTGGTAGAACCTTTAGGGTAATAATGAAATATATTTTACCTGGAGGTTAATTCAAAAGGCTCTGCCATCGCTACCTATGAGATGTTAGCGTAGGCGCATCTCATACCATCTCATAAGACCTAGTCTTTCTACACTAAATTTTCTAGTGGTGTAAGGCCAGTCAGGAATAGCAAGTACTATGCAGTCCTTCACTATTCCAGTTCCAGTACTAAAACCACCCCTTATGTTAGTCTGAGAAAGGATAGTGGTTTCCCCTAAATGTGTAAGTGCACCTGTGAGAGGACATTCCTCCTCTCAAGAGTGAATGCACCTGCTGAGAGTCCTTGAGGGTTCTTGAGTCTACTCATGCGTTAAGGGCATAGTAACATCATGCTTCCCTTCTCTCTTTCAGTTGGTGATATACTTGAAGTCATTTCAGGGTCAAGTGCAACCGCCAAGGTATATATAACTAGCAGAGCCCCAGTGTAGTCACTCTTGAGAGAACAAGTTTTTCCACTGCTATTTTTTGTCTTCCACTGCTATTTTTCTTTGTGGACCTGTTGCCACTGTGCACAGTGTGTTCTGCTTGGAATAGTGAAGATGGAGGCACATGTGTCAATAGTTAATCTGAGTTTGATGAACTTTCACTGACAACTGAAAGGCAATTTAAGACATCAAATCCCGTATCCAACTACTAAGGCAAAGGAATACACGACTGTAATCATTTTTTTGCCTTAGAAGAAACTTGGACAGGAAGTGGACTATATTCAACAGTTGAAGTTAGAAAATGTAAGACTTTAACTCTATTTGAATTCGAACTCAATGTAGCAGCCCTGGACATAACTTTAGGACAGTCAATGCTCCTCAAGTGTGCACTGGGGCAAATGGGTAACACCCCCTTCACTGAAGATAGTAGTGGGTCAACAGCTAACCAGGGACACACTGTGGCTGAAAATGGTCAGGACATAATCTTTTCTGGCCAAAGATCAGGCAGCCAGACAAACCAGACATTATTGGAAGCAGGCATGGTTTTTGACCAACTGTTGAAGGATCCTACTAGCTCTGCAGCACTAGGTGAGCAGCTGGACAGTGATGCCAAGGACATGTCCACCCATGTCCACCCATGCCCACCTAAGGACACATCACTTGGATTTACTGGCAGCAAAAAAAGAGGGGCACAGGGTTACAGACAGCCCTCTGGGGTTACATGAACAAGTTGCCAGTGGACAAAACAGCTTAAACAATGGAACCCATATAAATCGTGAAATTAGGTCAAATGCTGCCTCTAAAAACTCTCAAGCACAAACCAAAGTTTACACATCACAAAATGCAAAATGGATTAGAACATCATACATGCTACTACATCATAACACCACAATGTAAAAAATAGATAACCAAAGGTAAATTAGGCTAAAATAGGTAGGTAAAATAGGGAAGGGTAGGGTAAGGTAGGGTAGGCTATCGGGTGGGGGACACCCCTTTTAGTATTTTCGGGAAAAGGCCACACATGCGCGTGTATAACATGCACACACCCTATATTAACCTAACTACCCTACCCTACCTACTTATTTACCTACCTACCTACCTACCTACCTACCTACCTACCTACCTACCTACCTATCCATCACCCTGGTTTGTTAAAATAAACGCTCCGTACCATTTGCTTATGCTCAGACTTGGGCAAGACTAGGTTTGTTTTCGTTTTTTGTTTTCTGCTGTGACTGACCACATGGTCGGTTTGCTTTTGTTTATGTTTTTTGTTGTGATCACATGATCATCACATGATGACGTCATAGCATAAATTTGCATAAATAATCTCTTAGCCAATTAGAGCTCACATGTCCATATATGGTCACTTCCGGTTTCAAGACTAGATCACTTCCGGATTCGTAAGTAGGTCAAATTGATTTCAGTAGCTGTTCCTATGCGCTGAGTTTGCCCCTATATATACTACTTTTATATGATCTTGTAGATTCCTTATTCAGCAACAGGGAGAAGAAGGTTAGTTTATTCTGTACATGTGTTGTTATTTTTGTTTCAACTGGACATATTTTGATAACTGTTTCCACTGTTAAAATGACTACTGTTGAAACAAAGATTTAAAATATCAGTATCTAATCAAGTAAAAAAAAAGAAGTTATAGTCATAAGTCAAACAGGAAAGGTTAAGTTCAACAAACCCCCAGACTTACATTTACTCACCCAAGGTAATTGTAGAAAGGCTAGATTAATGATAAGTATTTGCATATCAAAGACCTAATTTGCATATACTATTACCACCGTGTAGGCATTGATACCCATTGGTCCCTGACATATACCACATCCCACTGGGCACATCAACATTGATTCAGCGTTGAAACAACGTTTGCAATGTTTGCATATCAACGGTTGATATAAGGTTGAAATATAGTTGAATTTGAAAGTTGACACAACATAATCAAAATCAACTGTGATTCAATATCTAACCATCAGCGCTGATTCAATGTTTGTATTTCTATGTTGATTCAACATTGACACATCATCGATATGATGTTGAAACAACGTTGATATTTGTTAGGGCATTCTTTGTTGACATGTCAATGTTGAATCAACATTGAATCAACATTGAAATCAATATTGTTGATTCAACATTGACAAATCAATGTTGAGTTAACATTCAATTGAGAACAATATTTCAACATTGATATGTCAACTGTTGATTGGAAGTTGAAATGGTGTTGGTTGACAACATTGAAATAGAATCATTGAAAAGGTGTTGAAGACAGGTTGATCAACATCATCAACATAATATCAGCAGGTTGTCAACGTTGATGCAACATTCTGTGCCCACTGGGATGTACATTTATTTCTTCACTATTAGTGACACACTGTATTATTGTGATAATACCTAATTTGCATAATATAGAATATTTGATGTACCAGTATGTGCACGTGGGTAGTTCTTGAAATTATGTAGTTTTTGAAAAACATGTACCAAGGCATCTGGTACCAATAACTATATATATATATATTTGCATATAACCTCTGGGCTAGAATCTATGCAGAAACGGCAATGAAGGACTTGATCTTGGTCAATTCAAGGGTGCTGAGTTCAGAAATCATAATGATATTGCTAAGTTTCTTCTCATTTCCATGCTATCTGACATTAAAAATGCATAAAATGCAATCACACAACCGATACAAGTAACAAATTTGGCAGGAAGCTTAATTTTTCCATCAACATGTCTTTAACATTAAGAAAATGCCGTATGCAGTCACAATGAGCCTATTCATTGCCTATGCAATAACGCTTTTCAACTTGATGTTATTCAAGTTTTGTTTCAATGTATCTGCATCTATGTAATACTACTGAAATATAAATATGACAAAGCACCTTTTTTTCTTATTGAAGGGTCACACATTATTGTTATGATCATAATTTAGCAAGTCAATGCTAGAGAAACCCAAAAGGAAAATATTCAGTATATATGATGAAGTGTGTGATGTTCTTATCAAACAGTCCTCCAAAATCATAGAATCTTACTTCAAGATCATTATTTTATAGGCAATGAACAGGTTTATACTGACTATATACCACATTTTTTTAATGAAAAAATTAACTTCCTGCAAGACTTTTCACTCAACTTGGTTGTGTTATCGCATTCTATGCATTTTTTATGTCAAATAGCTTAGAAATGAGAAGAAACCCAGCAATTCCATTATATCTGAATTCAGCACCCTTGAATTAACCAAGGTCAGTTGGTTTTATGGCCGTTCCGCAGTGTGCAAATCATCACATACAAACCCAACCAGTACTGCTCAATCATTTCGAGGACAGGGTTAGTATCTAAATTGACTGAACTGCGGTTGAACAGGTAAAATGGTGTTATGTGACTGATCATGCTGTAGGGTGATTGGGGAGAGGGGTCTCCCCATACAGAGTGTGAAGATATCTAAGCTGATATAACATTTAGATCCTTCATAGCTTTGCATTCCTATAATTACCTCCCCCCCCAATTGTAGTAGGTAATATAAGTACTGAATTATTGCTGAAGTAGGTTATGGGGTACCTAGCTGGTCCTGGCTGGCCTAATGCTGACTACTTACTAATATAATGGCTTCGTGGAATATAGGCAGCACCACCTCTGGGAATACGATGCAAAAATACTCCTCGGTCATGGACATTTGCTTATATATTGATCCCTATACCTGGTGTCAAGTATTGTTTCAAAGGTCAAACCCATCACCATGTATTTTCCAAGTACATTTACAAGAAAATACTTTTCAAAAATGAAGTATCCACTTAAAATTTGTTTCAGAGCATTGGAAACCCACTGAGTGCAAATTGCATGCTACTACACTACAATTCTTATTTTTTTTTTTTCATTAGGTCTATTCATCCTCCTCCTTTTTTTCTAAATCATTCCCGATTCAAAGACCTATATACACATGTACTGAAGCTCAAAATTCCCCTTTTCGGTGTTATAAGTAGTAAATAGAGACCCCCGGTATACACCCTATCGGCAGAGACATCCTTGAGATAATTCTTTAGAGCGTTTAAAACCCATAGAGTGAGTTAGTTGCTTTTGTTGATACAAACTCAATGTATTTCAAACTCACCTGTTTCACAATTCATTCCATCATAGCCAGTCGGACAGCTGCATTTATAGTAAGGGTCGTCACTTTGTTCACTACATATTCCTCCATTTTCACATTTAGGGGGGGAAAGTGTACATGGATTAACGACTGCAAGAGGAAAATGAAAATCAGGTTACAAGTTATAATTGTGCACGACATATATGGTGTCATTCACCAAGACAGCGTATTAAATCTATGGATATCTTTATGCAAGGTACTAAACTAGCTGTTGTACAGAGTTTTTCATACCTCGGTGTCTTAATAGATAGTGGTTTAACTTTTAAATCACATTGCAAAAAAGTAGACAAGATGGGTACAACTAAGCTGAAACAATTGAGAAATATAGTAAAGTATACTGATAGAGAAAATTCCCTGCGAATCTACAAACAAATGATTGTACCAACTTTAGAATATTGCAGTTATATACTAGATAGTGGACCTAAGACCATTGTAGACCATATCGATGTAATCCAAAATCACTGCCTTAGGACTTGTCTAAAAGTAAGAAATGCCCAGGATATGCATGTAGCTGATTTACTACGGCAGTGTAAGGTGGACACTCTAGATATAAGGAGAAGAAAGTCCTTGACATGCTTGATGTATAAATATACACAAGATATTGATCATATACTGGTACCTCCTAGGTTATTAAGAGGACATGACAAAAAGAAGATAAAGGTGAATAGGCCAGTCTATGAATCATACAGAGTTAGTCCATTATATAGAGGTAATCGTCTATGGGATACACTGACGAGTGAAGTACAACAGAAGGACACTCTAAGCAACTTCAGAGCATGTTTAAAAGGAGATGTACTAAACACCTTGGGCAATGTCTGATTTATAGGAACTTTATATGTGACTAGTGAAATTTCATATGATAGTTTCATGGAAACTACCTGAACTTCAATTATGACTCAATGGAACCTGTGTATAACTATTGTATTAATTATCCAAAATGGCGACTTGTTGTAATAACTTATGTCTAAGTGTTTCGAGAAGCCAATAAACAGTGTTGAAACTTCAAACTTCTATAATGCAATACGATTCACAGTTCAAAGTAAATTTACGTAATATTGATATAATAGTGGAGTTGACATACACATATGATAATGGATGTGTTATAAATAGTGCCCTCTGTGTTTCAAGGGAACTTTTGTTTTGCTAGATAAACCATTTTACTTTATTCTCATTATTTTGATTACGGATCCAGCAGCGAGACTTTTGGCATATAAAAAAATAAATATTTAAAAATGCTTCTCTATTTTTTCCCCTCTGACTGACAGGATTTTTGGAGAATCAATCTCCCCCCCCAAAAAAAAAAAAGAAAGAAAAAAGTCTTGGGGAAAAGGAGGTCATTGTCCTAAGTAAACCTGAACTATTTAGACTTTACACGTTCAATAGCATGGATGTCGATTTTGCATTCTTTTTTTTAGCTCTGGCCGATGAGATAAGATCTTTTACACTGATCTTACACCGTTGGCCGACCAAAAGTTTAGTAAAAGATAATCTCTAATCTAAGTAAAATCAGAATTACATTGCCTAACTGTCTTACAGCTGAATTACATACACCGGGACATGGTAAAGGGCACAAGTGTGGGTAGTATTGTTTATGCAGTTATACATTTAGTAACTCACATGTATCACACGAATCCCCAGTATATGCAGGGGGGCAGTGACAGTAGTTGGCGCCATTTATACCAATTACACAGCTGCCACCGTTCTTACAATCATCTGCTGAAAGACAGGTCCCCACCGCTGAAATAGATTGGAATGGATTGACACAATGCTGCATATCAGATAATGCACAACCTTATGAATCGTCTGTTTTTATATATATTTATTTATTTTACGAAATTGCTATATCCAGGGGCACAGGACATCAAGTAAATCATGAAAACCCCGTGATTGATCCAATGTACTGATCAACCAGTTTTCAACATTGATTTAATGGATCAGGTCAGGGTTCATAAGAGGAAAAAGATTTTTTTTTGGTAATCAATGAGAGCTTTTTTGATTGTAAAGCATGATGCGTCATGTTAACGTCATAAGCTAATTCCATCAGAATTACCCCCCCCCCCCCATGGCAGTATTCATGGCAATGAGAGTCAGATGTTTGGGACTTGGGCCGAATGACCGGCCTATTTATTTAACATAATAATACCAACAGTAAGCTATAGCAATTAGTGAAAGAAAGAAAATATTCCATGTATATATATATATATATATATATATATATATATATATATATATATATATATACATATACACATATGTACATATATATATATATATATATATATATATATATATATATATATATATATATATATATATATATATATATATATGTGTGTGTGTATGTGTATTATAACACTTAGACTTACATGTTTCACATCTATCCCCTTTCCATCCCGGTGCGCAGTCACATATCAATCGACCAGCTACAGGATGATTAAAGCATGTCCCTCCATTTTGGCATGGGCTGTCCACACAATCATTAAGGGCTGGAATGTAGGAGATGACACTGTTTTCACTGATAGTTTCAACCATTTCAAGATTAGACTTCAGACTCATGTGCTCGCATGATGCACAGAATGCTGTCCAACTATTCAACTGTCAATCTGTCTGTCCATCTGGCTGTGTGTGTGTCTGCGTGTCTGTCAGCCTGTCGGGCTGTGTTTACTAGAGCTACACTGTGGGGTTTTTATAAGTACAACGCTACATTGTGGGGTCATTTCTTGCTTGTGGGGTTGACCCCACAAGCAGTGTCCTTAAAATGGTTCAAAATGACCTTGTGGGGTGCACGTGAAGAGATCGTGGTACAACCCCACAATGATCGTGTCTGTCAGACAGACCCCATTAGTCTGTGCATATTACAGACAGTATCACCACCTACTGCCCCCTAGTGAGTAATACACATTGCACCCCACATGTTCAGACGCAATGACCCCATAACCACAGACATAACACCCCACATGCACAGACGTAATAACCCCATAGCGACAGACATTGCACCCCACATCTTCAGACACAGTAACCCCATAACAACAGATGATTGCACCCCGTGTATTCAGTAACTGAGACAGTTAATTCCAATTTGAAGATTGCCTGATAGCCCTTGCGATAAGCTTCGATTTGCACCTGGTCCCGTGTCTCTAAGTTCAATGGTTCACGGGTTAGAGCAAAAACAAACAGTTCTTTGACGGGCCCCATCACGCAGCGATGGCACTTTTTCCCAAATAGTCCTACAGTGAGCAGATGAAGCCTGCATCATGTAGATGCAAGAGTTAATGCCCACTGAGCCATGATCCAGTCTCCACCCCCAATATAGCACAGCCAGAAACTAACATTTTGAATAGGGATACGATATTTCCGCTAAAACTTTCAAAACTAAATATCTCAGCAACCGCTGGTCCGATCGACTTGATCTTAGGTGTGTTTTGAAGCCCATGAAAGCTACTTTCTTGTTTTGCCATTTAATGAAATATATTCCTGAATAACGATATGACCCCACTATATTCAGACATTTTAACCCCATAATGTACATATGTACATGTATGAAATGTGCACCCCACAATGATCGATTGTACCCATTAACCAACCCTACAGTGCCCAGACCAAATTTTTCCCCACAACGTAACTCTCGTCTGTCGGGCTGTCCATCTATCTGTCTGTTTGTGGGTTGTTCTGTTTGTCTATCTCTACATAATTCATATACATATTATGAATAGGTTCTACAGGCAACATGATATCTGTAGGGTACTTCTCAAAATAGAGCCTATTGAGGTTCCCGTGATCGTAGCACTTTCTCACCTCCACTCTCCACTTTGGTTGAATTCCAGTCACGTGACCCTTGTATTTTATGTTTGTTTGCAAGTGTCATTAAAACTTTGATTTCCTTCTCTGAGGTGAAACACTGGGTGTCATCTTGTTAAGGGGACCATCATTTACCAAATATAACTGCAGCAGGCTCTAGATAAGTTTTTTTTTGTGCAGCTAATTTGTAATTCTTGGTGCAAACAAACATAGTATAGCGTGACTGCATACAGCCACTACGATTTGAAACCCTTAAAATAAGGGTGGGTGATCATGAGTAATGCAATGCAACTATTCTGTGTGTTCTTATGTAGGAATTAGATTCACAAGCTAAGAATTAGATAGTGTTTAGTAGGGCAACTGATAGTATCATTGTTATCATTTGTGACCACTACTCATAAGATACAGACGCCTTCTGGGAATGCTTAGATTCATGAAGTAACTCACGTATACTACATGTATCACCCGTGAATCCTGGTGCACAAGTACAGGTCCACTCACTGCCTTCACCTATGCGGGTGCAGGTTCCTTCATTTCTACACGAAGCTGGATCCAGGCAAGGATCAATGGCTAAAAAATGCAAAAGAATCTTGTCAAAATCATTTTAAACAGAAAACGATACAAAATGCAGGTTCTTGAGGTTGTGTTTTGTACAAGGGGCACAACATTCCCAAAATCTGATAGTACTGTGCATTCCTCTGGGTTACACTCAAGGATGTTTGGTAAATGGCACGTGGCCAGAGATTCACCGAGGGATTTAGCAAAAAAAAGATATCTAAAGGTTTTTAGACCTTCAGTGTGATATCACGATCTGTCCTTGCATTAAGATCTTATCTGTGCTGGGTCTAGATTAAGTAGGTTTACAAGCTCCATCAATTACAGTTAAGGGTGACATGAGTCTCAAACAATGCTAATGTCGATGAGTTTCATATTTGAAGCACATACCAATGAACACACTATTGTCATTATGTATGTACTTTTGGAAGGCATTCAATACTGTCAGTCACAACATCTTGCTGCACAACTGGCAACAGGTTAACAATTCCGCCAGAAAATCGGTTAAAGTTATCTCAAAATTACTAAATAGACTGGTACTATTAACGGGGTCATATCTGAATCCAAGTTGGTTACATATGGTATACCAAAGGGGTCTGTGCTTGGATCCCTGCTCTTCATCATATACCGAGGTAGCGGATTGCTCAATAGGCGCCCCTTTGCTGGAGCTTATTACCAGGGAGTTCTACTGATAAGAGCTATCAGATGGGTACCAGCTGTCCCCCGAGAGGCCCGAAGTGAAACAATAACAACAACATCTACACATGAGGTGAATGTAGGAATAAAATAAACTGTGACTGAATTAGATCTCTTTGGGTGAACTTTGACTTGTTATTTGTGACACGATCTGCGAAAATGGGGCTTAGTGCAGGGGGTTCTAAGACCCCTTCTCCCAGTACATGTCACATTTGTAGATTTGACTTACTTTCTTCGCAACGAGTACCGTTGTAAAGAGAAGGGCAGACGCAGACATAGCCGCCATTCATGAGCGAACAAACGCCACCATTCATGCAAGGGTTAGGGTCACACGCCCCGGTCACTGAAAATATTATGCATTGGTTAGGAATGCCTTTCCTATATAGTGTTAACACTATAACTAGATCTACATGGGTATCAAACTATTGCTGGAAATAATTTACCACGTACACAACAAGTAAGTTCACAGTCAATGGAACACAGTTCTACTATAGTAGACTAATTTAGAAATATCACATAGATCACTGTTACCCATACTAAGCACAGAAAAAGGACCTCTGCATTACCAGTCATGCCTTAGATGTCACACACAAAAAAAAAAAAAAAAAACATTATGAAGATTCATGCTGTTTACATCTTCATCGGCCAAGATTTCATCTTGAAAAATAGAATTTACATGCTAAGATGACTTTGCCTCTTTTATCGGAGTTGTCTTTGCACGTACCCTCTGATATAAAATAATTGATTGGCTTAACTTACGCGTCTCACATGTGTTACCGGAGGCGCTAGGTGGACAGGTACATGTGAAGCCTGTAGCCCCATCCAGATTACATGTTCCTCCATTGTCACAAGGCTCATTGGTGCATGCCGTGATTTCTGGAATCAGAAGTCAATACCTTATTTATCTGACCTTTGAATGTAAGTCACACCACGTAGTAGCACTTGTTGATCTGTGGTCTGAAGTCCTCGAAACTTTCAGCTACTGGTAAAAATTGCAGCTGTGGTAACTATAAGATCTTTCTTTGTCGCGATCACATCATTATCCAAATAAGTAAATACTGCAACTGATTGTAAGGACTTCCAACATAATTCCTCCAAATGTATCGTCAAAAGAGGTAAAATTGAATCAACATTAGCCCCTCCCCCTCAATATGTGTATTCAACCAGAATATTAGTTAGTATCAGATGCGTTGTTACATATGATTAATGTCATGTTAAAATGTCTGGAAACAAAATGAAAATGAATGATATCAGCTTAAGATTAATTTCCTGAGCAGTTTCATATATCAGACTAGGCGATCTGTGTGGTTGAGAATTATAATTACCACAATGGCCTACGTAAGCACCAGTGGGGTAAAAGTAAATGGTCGAGCGGTCACTTATACGGGCTACTATGGTAGGATATTGCTAATTTTGCTCATCTTTCCATAAATCAAAAGTCTCCCGTCTTTATCTGAGGCATCTCCCTTCCAATGAATACATTCTACACGTATTGCAGTTTAAGGTTATAAACGTTACAACCTTACAAGCAGGTAGTACTGCCAGACTGTAATTTCTGGGATGTACACAGAGAATAAAGTAATGTCCCATATAGAGAGAACATAGTAAAAAAAAGGAAAAGAAAATGAAATGAATAGAAAGTATCAAAATTGAAAAATTGTCACGCTATTAGATTCTACTACTGATGATTTGACGATTGAAATCTGCCAATATGCTGCCAACCCATTAATTCCTCATATCATGTTCAAAACCTAATAAGATTGCAATTCATGTGATGAGGGATGCCACAAGGTAGGCAGAGGACTTCTCGGTCCGCACCTCTGGTTTGCTCAAAGTCTATGGGAGAGCTGAAGATCTGAAGACACAACAGAGACCCGTTAAATAAAGAATATTTTTTTACAAGACAGAAAATGCACTTATGAGAAGCAACTTACGATATACTACAACCTCTTGTAAGGAATCGTTATTTAATCATGGTACAATATTTATCTGACTTGCAACCCCTTGTAAAGGATTCATAAGAGGTCACCATTTAACGCTCAGGGTAAGGCATTGTAGAAGAGGTAGTATTCATCATTTAGAACAAGAGGTCACCATTTAACGCCCAGGGGAGGGTATTGTAGAAGAGGTTTTCATCATTTAGAACAAGAGGTCACCATTTAACGCTCTTAGTAAGGTATTGTAGAAGAGGTATTCATCATTTAGAACAAGAGTTCACCATTTAACGCCCAGGGGAGGGTATTGTAGAAGAGGTATTCATCATTTAGAACAAGAGGTCACCATTTAACACCCAGGGGAGGGTATTGTAGAAGAGGTATTCATCATTTAGAACAAGAGGTCACCATTTAACACCCATTGTAAGGTATTGTAGAAGAGGTATTCATCATTTAGAACAAGAGGTCACCATTTAACACCCAGGGGAGGGTATTGTAGAAGAGGTATTCATCATTTAGAACAAGAGGTCACCATTTAACACCCAGTGTAAGGTATTGTAGAAGAGGTATTCATCATTTAGAACAAGAGGTCACCATTTAACACCCAGGGGAGGGTATTGTAGAAGAGGTACTCATCATCTAGAACAAGAGGTCACCATTTAACGCCCAGGGGAGGGTATTGTAGAAGAGGTTTTCATCATTTAGAACAAGAGGTCACCATTTAACACCCAGGGGAGGGTATTGTAGAAGAGGTACTCATCATCTAGAACAAGAGGTCACCATTTAACGCCCAGGGGAGGGTATTGTAGAAGAGGTATTCATCATTTAGAACAAGAGGTCACCATTTAACACCCAGGGGAGGTTATTGTAGAAGAGGTATTCATCATTTAGAACAAGAGGTCACAATTTAACACCCATTGTAAGGTATTGTAGAAGAGGTATTCATCATTTAGAACAAGAGGTCACCATTTGACACCCAGGGGAGGGTATTGTAGAAGAGGTACTCATCATCTAGAACAAGAGGTCACCATTTAACGCCCAGGGGAGGGTATTGTAGAAGAGGTTTTCATCATTTAGAACAAGAGGTCACCATTTAACACCCAGGGGAGGGTACCATAACTTTTTTACCAGAAGAAGGGTCTCGTACAAGAAACATGACAAAGAGGGAATAGTAAATACGTACGAGAATCATGAAAACGTCTTAGTCCAAAAATGAACTATAAACCATAATGATAATCCTAAAATTCTACATGGGTTTACACAATTTGGTGGATGCAATGTCCATTCAATACCCCACACAGCTTCAGTGTTTTTAATTTGTGTTATACATTTTTTGTTAACATATATCTTCTTTATCTAACACATTTAGGCTCTCGTAAGTTCAATAAGATTGCAAGGAGTAGGTACCATATTTCATTATTCAACAATAGTATGTATAATGCCCATATTTATGAGAGTTGAACTTATGGGGCACTTACGGTACATTATTTATGATACCTTCTTTACCTAACGACACTATAGCTTGTAAAGCATTTCTTGTGTTATTGCTAATTTTTCTTATGGTTTGTTTTGAAGTAGATGTGTGTATGTATGTATGTAGTATGAATAGATATTTTGTTAAAAGTGTACGGTGTAATTACATGTTCCACAGAGTTGGCCAGTGAAACTCGATGGACAGGTGCATACAAATACGAGTTGTGGATCATTGCTTGACATGCAGGTGCCTCCATTCATGCAAGAAGTACTGGTGCATACAAGGTCTAAAAACGACAATTAGATGCATTTCTATTATGGGTTTTACTTAACAGTCACGGATTTAGACGGGAGCGCAGGAGTGTGCACCCCCTCCTTTTTTCTGGTAGTTTATTTGCCTCTTTTAGACAAATTTTGCCAAAAATAGAGGCTAACTAAGGGGCGCGCGTCCCCTCCTTTTGAAAATCAAGGATCCACCACTGTACTTTGATACCAAACCTAATATAATACGTCTGTGTTTCTTCATTAGCTCCACAAATGAAACAAAAGGGAGAGACCAATGTCTCACCAAGATAGAAACCTTTAACTCGTTTTAGAATAACAACCTGATTCTAGCCCTCACTCATTATAATGTGAATAATGGGGAAATATTAATCGTTTTGAATGAGTATCCAGTACCTAGACTCCCCTCCCCCCACCTTTTTTTACAACTAAATTTGGTGTGTTTTTGTGGATTGTTGATTTGTGACTAACATGAAGTATTACTGCATGTAGATATGTTGTTTTTTTACGGCAATGGATTTCCCTCGCGATGCATTTTTTTTTCAAGAGTGCCATTATTTCTGTCAATGGAACGTTTTCCCCCTTTTATGAAGAACATTTTTTGTGATTGATATTTATTCTGTGGGTATAAGGAAACGGTTCTAAGAGATCCTATTTCCACCAGGCTCCAACTGCCCTTGGTTTCCACTTGTAAATAAACAAAGCTTGATTGTTTCGTGGGATATGGGGCGACTTCCAAAAGGCCTGGCATGGAGATCTGTTGATGTTGGTGGTACTGGTTAAGCCTATCTGAGTCACCTAATATATCACATTCAGGGGCGTAGGAAAAGGGGGGGCCAGGGGGGCCTGGGCCCCCCCAATCATGAAGGAGGTGGGGCCTGAGTATGTCTGGGCCCCCCCAATATTTTCTAAGAACTCATAAACACAATGGAAAAGAAGCTAAAATTTACATCTCAATTTAGATTATTATGGTGATGTCATAGGGAGAATGGGGGTCTGAGCCTAAAGTCAGATCCAAAATTTACCAAAAATCACTTTTCTATATGAATTCTAAATATGCATATATAGACGCCATCACGCATCAGCCGACAATTCAAGGTGGTCGCGATGGTGCCCTCGCCGGGCCCCCCCCAATGAAGATTTGCTTCCTACGCCTCTGCACATGCAAATGAATCAGTAACAGTATCATTTGAGATTTTCTCACAAAGTAAGACAGCTTTGTCAGCAGAGCATTTGACAGCAGAGCATGGTCTACATTGTACATGTATGGTCTATTTATTGAAGCGTTCAGTCCACTGCCATCGATAGCCTTTTCTGTCAGTCACAGTTCTATATTCCCTTAATGTGAACCCTTTTGGATGGAATGATATTCCGTCACCATTGTATTCATAAAAGGGGATTAGATAGTGAGAGAATGATGACAAAACTTGACCTGATGGACAGGGTGATGGCAATGGATCTAACGCTTGAGGAGCGGGTGTAATGTTAAACACACAAGGGGCACATGTGAACAGGTTTTGGACAAAATCCACAGACCTGTGTCTCTCAAATCAATGATATATAGGCAATATTCATCTGCTTGACTTACCCGTTTGACAATTCCGTCCAGTAAAGCTATTGGGACAGGCGCATTCGTAGTCCGCAGCATTCATGCTACACGTACCACCGTTCTGACAGGGATCTTGGTCACAAAGGGTCAGCACTGCAAACATTCAGAAACCACGGATTAACGAGACTGAAGTTATCTGATGGTTATGTAATAGAACCATTTATGCCCCCTTTGATGGCCGGAGACGTTGGACATTTTCTAGTGCCCTTCTTTGATCTACAGTAGGGCACAGGCTTCTTTATTTTTTGTTAAAAAGAGGGTCCATTTTTATGCTCCCCTAAGAAGAGTCAAACATTTTATGCCCCCCCCCTCAGCAGGGGTCGACATTTCTTCTTGCTCCCCCTCAAATCTCAAACCTATCCCCCCTCCTGTTGATAAATAAGGACCATTTCATAATTCACTAGATGATGCAAACCTGAAATCAAAATTTTGATACGATATAGGTCCAAATATATGAATCTGCACTAATACACAGCAGGATTAGCCCAGTATATAAACCACAGGTGTTCTACAAAGGTTTATGGTAGGTCCAGTACAACACAATTTAGGATAAGCTAAACTGTAACACATTCTAACAAGTTCGGGTACCTTGTAAATTAAATGTGAAATGTGGCCCCGGCCTGCGGAATAGGATCACAGTGTTAATCTAAAGAGCTGGCTCCACTGAACTGCAAAATTGGTGTTTAGATTTTAAACATGTTTAGCTCTAAACATGTTTAAAACCTCAACACTTAGGTCAGTTATGTGTCACTTCAACTACACATTTAGGAAAGTAACACTTTTATCCTAAATACAATAAACATGTTTAGATGTTTAGAGTTTAAATGCATTGATAATGAGGTGTTTAGTATTAAACATCAACATGTTTAGAAAAATGTATGTCAGATACACACCAGGTAGCAGCACTACCTGTGAATGGACTATAAGCACACAATCACAATCAATACCTGTGACAAATGTCCCCAAAACCCAAATTGATCTTGATGTCATTTCATAGAATGTTAAGAGAATAAAAATAGTAGTAAAGAAATAACTAAATTCACTTTACACTACCATCATTGGCATAAAGAAATCAATAGGTTTCATGACTGATACCTACTTCATGTTATTTTGTAATGGCCAAAGCAATGTTCCTCCTGCCAAACTGTTGTACTGTCTCAAGTCTATCATTCTAATGCAGTATATACACAGGTGTATACATGAATGTATATTTCCATGACTGACATCTTTGGAGACTTCTAAATACCTGATGTCCCCCACAAGATAAACAAGAAAACAAATAAAAGATAATCCTACATTTCTTTTAATTCAAACGTCTGCAACCCCTAAATTTCCATCAAATCAATTTGACATCTACATATAAAATTTCATAAATGACTAAACATAAAATTTCATAGATATCTAAACACAAACTTTAAACCTAAACACCTAGAGTACTGAACACTTGAGCTAAACACATTGTTTGGCTAAACATGTCTTGGAACTTAAAGAGATTAGACAAACATGACAAGAAAATGTTTAGAATTGTGTTTAGGATCTAAACACCATTTATGCAGTGTGTTGATCAGGTCCATTATCTGCTAATCTGAATGACATTTATATAGCAAATCTATACAGAGAAATCATAAGATAATAGCTGTATTCCACAGAGGGAGGCCGACATAGGGGGAAGATAATCAAAGTCGGGGATGTTTTGTCTGGAATTTCTCAATTATTGTCAGTTTCTATCTGAAAATATCAAATAATTTGATATTTATTCTCCTTGCATTATCGGCCCTTTTTGTCAGATTTTTCTTCATTCAGATAATCATTATCTGTAGCAGCTATCACATTTCAAAATTAACAGGAAATTCTTTCTACCCTTTTTCTGCAGATTATGCATTATCTGACCTAGGATCGGCCGATAATGGCCCTGTGGACTATGGGTATTATACCTATAGTCCACTAGGCCTCTTCAGCCAACTTTGGCCATACGTTTCCTACACAAAAGTCGGCCAAAGAGGCCCAGTGGACTATAGGTTTTAGCAGAAAATGGCCCGACCAACAGAGTGAAACCAGCGCCTAATACTCCCCTGGTACCCCCTATAGTATAATCAATGTTGGCCTCACAACCCTAAAGGGCTTTCCCAGTTTGCTAATTCAAGATTATAAATACCAATAGTCCACTGGGTTTCTTAGGTCAACTTTTGTGCAGGAAATCTATGGCCTTAGTCGACCAAAGGTGCCGAGTGGACTATTGATATTATAGTGATTGTCCACAGAGGGAGGCCAACAAAGGGGGGAGATAATCAATGGCAGGGATGTTTTGTCGGGAGTTTCTTAGTTATTGTCGGGCAGTTCACATTTAATGCCCATAGTCCACTGGGCCTCTCAGCCAACTTTTGTGTGGGAAATGTATGGCCAAATTTGGATGAAGAAGCCCAGTTGATTACACTGCAAAATGGTGTTTGCTGATACACACCATATTATCTAAATGGTGTGTGATCCCTACATACCTAAGATATTCAAACACTTACAGCTAAACACCATCAGATTCTAAACACATAGTCTTAAACCTACACACCTACTACTTACACATGTAAACACTCACACACCGTAGTGTTTAGGTGTTTGGGTTTAAACACATCCAGTCTCTATGTGTTTAGTCTTAAAAATGTATTTGGAAGATAAACATGATAGATGTTTAGCTATCTATAAGGTATGATAGAAGAAGTATATATGGAATTTATAACTTAAAGGATACGACTTAGGCTAATCGAGGATCCTTGCTTTTTTTGGAGTCAGGAGGTAGGAGCGGCCCTATGGGGTTAGTACATGGGAGGAGGGGCAGGAGGAGTGGGGAGGGAGGTAGGAGTGGCCCTTTGGGGCTGGTACACGGGAGGAGGGGTAGGAGGAATAGGGAGGGAGGTAGGGACCGCCCTATGGGGCTGGTACATGGGAGGATGGGCAGGAGGAGTGGGTGGGTAGGTAGGTAGGAGCAGCCCTATGGGGCTGGTACATGGAAGGATGTGCAGGAGGAGTGGGGAGGGAGGTAGGAGTGGCCCTATGGGGCTGGTACACGGGAGGAGGTGCAGGAGGAGTGGTGAGGGAGGTAGGAGTAGCCCTATGGGGCTGGTACATGGGAGAAGGTGCAGGACGAGTGGGTAGGTAGGTAGGAGCGGCCCTATGGGGCTGGTACATGGGAGGAGGTGCAGGAGGAGTGGGGAGGGAGGTAGGAGTGGCCCTATGGGGCTGGTACATGGGAGGAGGTGCAGGAGGAGTGGGTAGGTAGGTAGGAGCGGCCCTATGGGGCTGGTACACAGGAGGAGATGCAGGAGGAGTGGGGAGGGAGGTAAGAGCAGCCCTATGGGGCTGGTACATGCGAGGAGGTGCAGGAGAAGTGGGTAGGTAGGTAGGTAGGAGCAGCCCTATGGGGCTGGTACGTCGGAGGAGGTGCATGAGGAGTGGGGAGGGAGGTAGGAGTGGCCCTATGGGGCTGGTACATGGGAGGAGGTGCATGAGGAGTGGAGAGGGAGGTAGGAGTGGCCCTATTGGGCTGGTACATGGGAGGAGGGGCAGGAGGAGTGGGGAGCGAGGTAGGAGTGGCCCTATGGGGCTGGTACATGGGAGGAGGGGTAGGAGGAGTAGGGAGGGAGGTAGGGACCGCCCTATGGGGCTGGTACATGGGAGGAGGGGCAAGAGGAATGGGGAGGGAGGTAGGAACGGCCTTATGGGGCTCGTAAATAGGAGGAGGGGCAGGAGGAGTGGGTGGGTAGGTAGGTAGGAGCGGCCCTAGGTGGGCTGGTACATGGAAGGAGGTGCAGGAGGAGTGGGGAGGGAGGTAGGAGTGGCCCTATGGGGCTGGTACACGGGAGGAGGTGCAGGAGGAGTGGGCAGGGAGGTAGGAGCAGCCCTCTGTGGCTGGTACATGGGAGGAGGTGCATGAGGAGTGGAGAGGGAGGTAGGAGTGGCCCTATGGGGCTGGTACATGGGAGGAGGGGCAGGAGGAGTGGGGAGGGAGGTAGGAGTGGCCATATGGGGCTGGTACATGGGAGGAGGGGTAGGAGGAGTAGGGAGGGAGGTAGGGACCGCCCTATGGGGCTGGTACATGGGAGGAGGGGCAAGAGGAATGGGGAGGGAGGTAGGAACGGCCTTATGGGGCTCGTAAATAGGAGGAGGGGCAGGAGGAGTGGGTGGGTAGGTAGGTAGGAGCGGCCCTAGGGGGCTGTTACATGGAAGGAGGTGCAGGAGGAGTGGGGAGGGAGGTAGGAGTGGCCCTATGGGGCTGGTACACGGGAGGAGGTGCAGGAGGAGTGGGGAGGGAGGTAGGAGCAGAACTATTGGGCTGGTACACGGGAGGAGGTGCAGGAGGAGTGGGCAGGGAGGTAGGAGCGGCCCTATGGGGCTGGTACATAGGAGGAGGTGCAGGAGGAGTGGGGAGGGAGGTAGGAGTGGCCCTATGGGGCTGGTACGTGGGAGGAGGTGCATGAGGAGTGGGGAGGGAGGTAGGAGTGGCCCTATTGGGCTGGTACTTGGGAGGAGGTGCATGAGGAGTGGAGAGGGAGGTAGGAGTGGCCCTATTGGGCTGGTACATGGGAGGAGGGGCAGGAGGAGTGGGGAGCGAGGTAGGAGTGGCCCTATGGGGCTGGTACATGGGAGGAGGGGTAGGAGGAGTAGGGAGGGAGGTAGGGACCGCCCTATGGGGCTGGTACATGGGAGGAGGGGCAAGAGGAATGGGGAGGGAGGTAGGAACGGCCTTATGGGGCTCGTAAATAGGAGGAGGGGCAGGAGGAGTGGGTGGGTAGGTAGGTAGGAGCGGCCCTAGGTGGGCTGGTACATGGAAGGAGGTGCAGGAGGAGTGGGGAGGGAGGTAGGAGTGGCCCTATGGGGCTGGTACACGGGAGGAGGTGCAGGAGGAGTGGGCAGGGAGGTAGGAGCAGCCCTCTGTGGCTGGTACATGGGAGGAGGTGCAGGAGGAGTGGGGAGGGAGGTAGGAGCAGCACTATGGGGCTGGTACACGGGAGGAGGTGCAGGAGGAGTGGGCAGGGAGGTAGGAGCAGCCCTCTGTGGCTGGTACATGGGAGGAGGTGCAGGAGGAGTAGGGAGGGAGGTAGGGATGGCCCTATGGGGCTGGTACATGGGAGGAGGGGCAGGAGGAGTGAATATATGGTAGAAATAAATACATAAAATAATGAAATAAATATATTTAATCATTAATTATCCCTACTCCAGTCCCACTATACTACATGCTACTACATGGTTTCATGAATACACATGTGTCTACCTGGTGGTACTACCAGTGCTTCATGTACCACTGGATATTTATAACTGGCCCCTGGTGTGACTGGGTACTGTGGCTCTACTCTAGTTGACCCATATAATACCCTCACTCTGTGTTATGTAAGGTGTCATACACTACCACACCTTGACCCACATAGCCACAAACAGGTGACCTATATAGTTCAGCCAATAGGAGTGGAGCACAGGTGACAGTTGACTGTTTGAACCAGTTAGAACCTGGAGGCACACTGAGACACAATGTAGCTATATGGTTGTTTTAATTCATTATATGTACAGTTTGATTACATTTGGATTGTATGAATTAGGTTATAAATATAAGGCCCAATCCAAGGTTTGCTATATGATAGTATTACAAGGCTATATATTATAGTCATTTTACACATTGACCACCTAATTGTGATTGTATACTCATACATGTTGCTCTCTTATTTGCATCTAACATGCAACCTGTAGCTGGCTGAGGAAGTAATCAGAAGTCACAAAGGAAACCATGGTCCATTCTCCCATGCATCCCTCCTACCTCCCCCCTCCTGTGTACCAGGACCCAGAGGCTTCCTCTACCTCCCTACCCACCCCTCCTCCCGTGTACAAACCCATAGAGGCCAGTCCTACCTCCCTACCCACCCCTCCTACCTGTCCTTTCATGTACAAACCCATAGTAGGCACTTACCTAGTTTTTTCAAAACTATATATTATGTATTCTATTTGTATACCATTGGATATATCTCAAGAAAACAAGTGGATTTGCTTTTTGAATGAAGTCTCTATCTTAATTTAAAGTGACATTATGATCGTCCTAAGACCACAAAATAACCCTAATATTCTGCCAAAATAAAGCGTTAAATCCACTAGGATGCATGGCTCATGCGTCAGCGATGAGTCTGTTTTGGGGGCAATCGCATGCGTCTCAGCCGTGCGTTTGGTCGTGTGTCTTCAGAAAAAACTCAGCTTCATAGGTCTGCGTCTACAGATGCAGACGCTTGAGTCCCTTCCACTGGCCGTGAGTGTGCGTCTGTAGCAGACGCGTGGAAGATGCACGCCTGAAACTACTTCCACTACGCATGCGGCTGTCTGTGTGTGTGGTCACGTGACCTCTGTTTGGGTCTTTCTTGGAGAGGAAAGTCGGTTGTGTTTGGAAATCTTTGCTACTGAAAACATCATGTCACGCAAAAGAAAACAGGTTGAGATTCAGGCACAGGTGCAGTCTATAGAAGAGGAACGTCTGCAGAATCTAAGGAACCTGGCAGCCTATGTTTTCATGGATGATGCCTTGGATGACGACTACATCTTGCGCAACCACATGGTGCAGAGGTCACACACATATTGGATGCACCCATATCTGTGTTCAAGGAAGGAAGAAAGGATGCAAAGATCCCTTGCCAGGCTGGAAGAGGATTTTCTGAGGGTGAGAATTTTTTATGCTGTTTCACCAGTACATTTATTGTCATCCCCATGTCACAGGTCTATGTTGACATAAGGCCTAGTCTCACGCCTCTGTTATTTTTTATTTTTATGGAATTAAAACATATCAATAAAAAGAATTGGCCATGTCCTCAAATACAATTTCAGATGCACACTCATGAGATGGAGTCTATATAGACCCCTATGTAAAAAGTGTCATCTCTTTAAAAACCATAAACCTAAAAATTAAAAAAAAAACATTTTCCAGGCATTAACAATTTTTTTTGCCTTATTTACAGCTAGGTTGCATTTCTGAGTTCAAGAAGACTACACGCATGTCACCAGAGGTGTACAAGGACCTGCTAGAGATGGTGCGACCGTACATCACATACAAGGACACATCTTTCCGTAATGCAGTCACAGCTGAGGAGAGGCTGAGCATAACTATCAGGTATCTGACACGAGGTAAGAAGTTTGAGTCTGTACAGATACAAAAGGGTGAAATGTTTCATTCGATCTCAAGTTCAGAAGTAGATGAATACATTTTCTTTGTCATCTTTGTTAATAATTTGATTAACTTCACACAATATTTCAGTCAATTGTTTTTAATTATGTGGTTTTTCCTCTCCAGGAGACAGTGTTACGACTCTTCACCAAGGGTCTTGTAGGTGAGTCGACGGTGGTACCCATAGTGAAAGACACTTGCAAAGCCATCTTCAGGGCCCTGCATGAAACCTACTTGAAGGTATGTGTCATTAGACTATGTTGATGTTAACCCCCTCCCCCCCAAAAAAAAAGTAAATCTCTGCTAAAAAATGTAATAAAAGGAATCACTTTAATACTGTCTGTGACATGGTAATAAACCTTTTATTCCATATAAAAGAAATCAATAAAAAAAATTCCTGAAGTCTGAGTGTGGGAGAAAAAAAAATACCCATCTGGAGAAGCGCAAGTCTAAGCCTGCTTCTATCTGACTGTGATTTTTTTTTTTTATGTTTCAGCCGCCTACCAGGAGGGATGAGTGGTTAGCCATAGCCAAAGGGTACCATGACAAGTGGAACATGCCACATGTTCTGGGTTCTTTGGAAGCACATCCGGATTAAGAAGCCAAAGAAGTCTGGTTCGAACTATTACTATTACAAAGGATATTACAGCATAATTCCGTTTGCCTTAGTTGATGCAGACTATAAGTTCACATATGTGGATGTCGGAGCGGAAGGTAAAGCATCAGATAGCACTATCTGGAAGTACTCAAGTCTTGCTCAGGATATCGATGCCCCAGGTAACCCCCTTAATGTGCCAGAACCCTCAACATTTCCAGGCTTCAACAGGGGCTTCCCCATTTTCTTGCTGATGACGCATTCGAGATGAGTGAGAGACTAATGAAGCCATATCCCTCCACCAAACTCACCCCCCAGCAGAGGATATTTAACTACCGCCTCAGCAGGTCTAGACGGTGTGTGGAGAACGCCTTTGGGATCCTGGCCACTGGTTTCAGGATTTTCTGCCGAGAAATAGAAATGGCTCCAGAAAATGTGGACATTATAGTTCTGGCATGTGCGGCTCTGCATAATTACCTTAGAACGGTGGCCCAAGGAGCATACCTTCTGAAGGAAGCTTGCGTCTGGGAGGGGAAAGACTACAAACAGCACGAAGGTCTGTGGCGTGCAGAGAGGGTCCTCCAGGCGGAAAGCCTACTTCTGTACGGAACCGATCAGACAGGGTCAAGATAATGAGGAACAATCTCGTGGGATGGTGTCTGACCAAGGAGGGAGAACTTCCCAAACAGTGGGACGTTGTGATGCAACATGACTTCTACTTTGAGCGCTAAGTGTGTACCCTGGAGTCGATGAACTTTAGTGTGTGGGCAGTAATGACAATGTCAGAGACATTTCCTTTTCATCTAAGTAAGTCATGTACACTGTGGTTCATGAGTCAAACTTATGTATATCATTCAGATAGAAATAAAGAAATAGTATGATTTACAACAAAAACATGAACCTTTATTAAAAAAATAAACACAAGTTCTTGAACTAGAATATACCGTTGCTTAAGGCACTTTTCTGATACATGTGTAGGCTTCTCCCTTCAGTGAGGCAGGATATATGTAACTCTAGTCCTGCATAGTGAACAAACATGAACAAAATATATATATATATAATTATATATATATGACCAATAATCACGAATCGTCATTATCTGGGCTGCCAGGGGGGTCTAAAAGATATTTTGGACCAGCCTAAAGAGTTGTAGGGTACATATAGTACAGGTGTTGGGGCCTACAGTCCATATATGCGGGTAGCTTAAATATCATTTTTAAATCCACAGCATGGGACCAAAATTGAGGGTCTCTCTAGGGTCCAATCGCTAGTTATTGTACCATAGATTTAAGCCTTAATACAGTAAGATGTTGATATTAACAGGCTAAGTTACTCTCATAAAGGTCTATTGTCATATAAGATATTATAGTAAGATATGTTATACACTGGTGGCAGTCTCTATGGGCTCTCTAGGGTCTAGGGTCTCTCTCGGGTCTAGGGTCTCTACAGGGTCCAAATGTTAGTAATTGTACCATAGCTCTAAGCCTTAATTGAGTAAGATGTTGATATTAACAGGCCAGGTTACCCTCATAAAGGTCCATTGTCATATAAGATATAATAGTTAGATATATTATACACCGGGTGACAGACTATAGGGCCTCTCTCAGGTGTAGGGTCTCTCTCGGGTCTAGGGTCTCTCTAGGGTCCAATTGCTAGTGATTGTACCATAGCTCTAAGCCTTAATGGAGTAGGGGGTTTATACTAACAGGCCAAGATACTTTGATATAAAGGTCAATTAACATGAAAGAGATTATAGTTAAATATATTGTACACTGGGCCAGACTTACATAAATGGTAATTAAGGGTCTCTCTAGGGTCTAACACGAAACTACCCCAACTCTGTCACCCAAACCCCAGGCCACGATATAGGAGCTAGACTTCTATTTTTTTTTCATGCATATAGGGACATGTTAAGGCTCTGCATGGTATATCTATTTCATCTCTGTGCTATTGGATTAATAGAACATGGTTGCTATGTTAGGGTCTCTCTAGGGTCTAGTGTAGAACTGCCCATGTACCTTCAGTGACCCGGCATAAAAAGTACAGTGGCCACATATTCCTATTTGGTCTTAAAATTTTCCCTGTGCTCTAGGGGAAATACCAAAACCAAAAAAGGAACCTATGCCCCAGCATTTTTTATTATTTGCAAGTTGCACTTGAGATTATTGTGTTTTTGTTAAAAAAAAACCCCTCATTTTGGCCAGTTTTAGCCCTCTAGCTCTCTAAATATGCCTCGTAGATATGCAAAACCCATATACCCCTTGTAGCTCTATCCCATCCCGACCAGAATAAATGATAAAGACACTTATATTTCTTTATTTCAAGTTTTTGTTGAAGGGAAAACAAGAACAGGCCAGTTAACGACGATTCGTGATTATCAGTCATATATATATATATATATATATATATATATATATATATATATATGCATAGAATAAATTATTTATGTTTTACTTCAGTACCCAAATGTGTTTAAATGCAGAGTCATGAGATCGTGATCCTTGAGGGAAAGTCTTTCAAAAAAGGGCACCTGTATTAGGGAAGCCCTATATGTCATCCATGTACACTTTTAGTTTGGAGACGCTGATTGTACTGTCATTTAATATATAGACGCTCACCTTTATAAGTCAAGTCCAAGAGCGTTGAGAGAACCCAAAAAAAAACAACTTGTGAGTTTGAATCATGCATCATTCATCTAAAACAAAAGGTTCTTGAGCACCAATTGTAAAAACTTGGATAAATACTTGTTAAAGTAACATAAGACATGAACATGTTTATTTCCATATTAAGCACCGCGCAAGGTTTTCTTGCAGAAATATGAAAATAAACACAAAGTTTTTTTCCTTTTTTGTACAAAATGTTCAAACAAATTTGTCTTGTCTTGTGTTATTTGACACCTTCCGTCTTTTCTGCATAATCATTGTGAAGGACAAACATGAATCAAGTTTACTTAGAAGGCCATTCCCTGTCTAATGCGTCATATGCCATGTTAGTGACATGACGCATGAACTTCCTTTGGAGTTTCGGTGACATCTGCTCTACCTGTCTCACCAAAGAGTCCGCCCACAGTTGGGCATCTGATGTAACAGGGTCTGACATAAGAGGCTAAGTAGTGGGTTTGGGTTTAGACAAAACTTCTACCATTTTTTGAAGGTTTTCTGATCTTTTTTTCCATCATCCTTAACACTGGGTCGTTGTTGGCCTTCTCTGCTTTCATTTTGTCCAGCTCAGCCTCACGGGCCCGACGATGCTCAGGTCCTTGCTTGGTGTACCAATTTGCAGACAGGTTTTCCACACCATAGTCAATAGACCTGTCCTCCATGGAAGACTCACCCCTATGCAATGTGTTGGTTCCTGCTATAATGTTTTTTACTAGACTGGAACACAGGACTACCCTCACCCTCACCCTTATCGTCTTCCTCATCCTTACCCTCACCCTCACCGTCTCCTTCACCATCATCCTCATCTTGATCCAACTCTTGAGCTAGTTGTTCTTGGTCCTGCTTCACCTTCCGGCTCTTAGGTTGGAATGGTATCTGAAACAACCCCTCCAAGTTCTCGTCAGTCTGAAATAAAAAAAGGAAATTTATGCACTCTCTGTCTTATATTATTTACCATGACATCTTAACCCGTCATGAGCTTCAACAAAAAAAAAACCCTCTATAATTAGAAATCATGACTAACAACAAGGGACCTCTTTGTTTTCACAAAAAAATGCAGACTTCATATTTTTTTACGGTTATATATATATAAGAACTTGATTGAGATTTTTTTGGGGAAAATAGACTTACACAAATGGGGGTGCACGTTAAAGACTCATCTAAAAGTTATAAACAAAAGCACACTCTTACCTCTAAATCGATAGCTTGGGAAGCTGTTCCCGTTGACTTAGGGGTAGATGTAAAGGTGGCCTTTCCGGGGCTGCATCCAGAGTATGTGTTGAAGGTTTCGTTCTGGTTCAAGTAAGTTCTGAAGAACCCGACCAACCTGCATATCTCCTTCTGTCGAGGGGTTTTACCAACAGCAGCTGAACCACTTTTAGCAGTTTTCAGTATCTTGGAGTACATGTTTCGGAGACTCCTCAAGCAATATCTTGCAGCAAGATGTTTGTATAAAATGAACAAATGTTTTAATTTTTTATTATTTCAAAGTCTTTAGTTATGAAACTGTCAACAAAATACTTAAGGTCAGGTTTTTATTGAATACCCTTTGTTACGTATTGAATAACAAAAAACATATAGGAAACAGGGATTAAAGGAACAATAAAATAATTACTCACGTGGAACCTTAAGAATGACTGCTATTTTGGCGTAGATCAAATCCTTCACAGATGCCAGCCGATAGCCATTAGTTCTCATATCATAAAGAGCTCTCTCCTGTTGCCAGAGCCTGCATAGAGTCTCCTCACGGGTAGGGTCTTCTGCCCACTAAGTTTCCATATCCTTGTCTTCGAATTTCAAGTCAAATTTGGATGGAGTCATTTTCATCATAGGCGATTGGAGGTTGGCAAGATCCTCTGCGTCTTGGTCTACCTCTTCGCCATCTTCGTGTTCTTCCTGTTGGTCCTTGTCTAGAACTGGATGTTTTGTGTAATCACCATGACCTTTCAAGAGAAAGAAAAGAATTTCAATGAAACACAATTGTTTACAAAAGAAATAATTTACAGGAATATGACTTCAAAGGAAAGCTCGAACATAAAAGTAAACCGACTTTTCACTAAGGTTCTTTAACATGTAGGCATTTGGTACATTTTTAGTTGGTGTTAGGGGAGTAAAGGTGAAATGACAACATTTATTTTTTTTATAATAGACCTTTGCTTAACCTTCTCTTAAAAGCCAACAGAAATAACTTCCGGGTAGGTTGGGATACTATTTTGCATGATGTCTTTCATGGATGGCTACTGACATTAATATTAGGGTCCAGACTCAAACTTATAACTCACCTTCCATAGTACCTTGAGATCGGTTCAAGACATCTTCCATTTCTTCCTTGGTTGGATTGTCCCCGCTGTCGACATCAAGCTCATCCTCCTTGGACTTAGCTGCCCTCTTGTGGGAACGTTTTGATTTAGGCAGAAGGGACTGCGACTGAGTATATGACTCACCCTCTCCTGACTCTTCTGGCAGTGGTTGAAAATGCAGGGATTTACTAGACTTATGATGTTTATAGTTTCTTCTCCATGTACAAGAATGTCTTCTATCTGGGCCTACAGGTGGGGGGATATGCACAGCTTACCTTGACCAGTCAAAGTCCGATGACACTGGGGGTACCAGAAACGTTGTCTTCATCGCTGTCGCTGTCCTCTTGTACAGAAGCAGAAGGTGGAGTCGACTTCTTTGGCCTACCCCTCTTCTTGGGAGGAGGGAGACCCACCCTAGCTTTTGATTTGCCAACCTTGTTAAACCACGGGTAGGCACAGCAGCCGCCTTCCTAGCCTTTGAGGGAGTGCTAGAAGAACCAACCTTCTTCTTTCCTGCCTTCTTTGTGTCTTGGAGAGGCGGGCTGTCTGGGATTTCATTGATTTCTTCCTCTTTGGAGGCACTTTTGGTCCGACGGGAAGCCATTTTGGTTTTCTGTTTGTGAGGACAGACTGAGTCACATGATACGTTCACTACAGTGGCGCTGACGTGCGTGAAGGAGAGGAACTAGAAGTTGTGTTTCTCTCACACTAGATGGAGCGCCCTTCTGCAGATGCATAGGCAGACGCATGGAAATATCTAATTGCTTTTGATATCTACAAACAGAGGCATGCATCTGTATTCGTCTGACTTTCATAAGTGTGTTGCGAAGGCATGACAAAAATCTGCTTCCACTCATGCATCTGCCGTGCGTCTGTAGACGCATGGAGGATGCATGGGAGATGCATGGACAGTGGATCCAGACTCCACCCTATGCGTCTGTCCTTTTCTCCAATAATCTGATGCATGAGACTGCCTCCACTGGCTCTGCGTTGAGCTCATGCATCCATTTTCAGACTCACGCATGGCCTATGTGTCATAGTGGATTTACCGCTTAAGAGCTTAATCAGGACTCAAAGTTTGTGATCATGCTGCCTATGGTCAGAAATGCCTCAAACACTTAAATCACAGTTTCTCAAAAGATATTGACACTAGGAACTTGAAATAAAAAGTAGAGGAAAGGTCCTTAAGGGGTGGTTCTGATGACCTATGGCCTGACATTGATCAAAGTCAAGGTCAATTTAAGGTCAAAGGTCAAATTTATTAATTCTTTTGTAAATGGGTTAACATTTGTTGAGATTTAGCAAGATGAATGATTTAATCAATAGGTAGTTGACCTTTTTCAATATTTGACCAAGAAGGTCAAGTTAACCTATTGAAGGTCAAGGTCAAAGGGACATTTCGTGTCCTTCCTTCCATATTTAAGGGAGTCTACTGATGTCCTCTCAGTCACATAGGTCTTGGCCTAGGCTCAGGCTAGGGAAATGTCCACCTGACTAGAATGATCTCACCCAGTCCCAAGGAGGAATCCTCTGACTGGACCCCTCCCCCGACTCTGTCACTGATGTTCAAACATCAAGGGAAAGCCCTCCTAGTCAGTCAGAGAGAAGTCCTGGTAGTCAGTCCTACAGTAGGGGCCACCTCCAGGTGGTCCCTCCAGTGGTGGGCCTATAGGTGTGGTGCAGTGGTAGAGGTGTTGGAGCTAATCTCTCACTCCCCCTCACAGAGCTAATAGGTCATGATTTTGTAGTTGCTTAGAAAACATAGTGTTGCCTATTAGAAAGAAGAAAACTAGACATTTTCTAAACCTTTTTTAACCAGTGAATATGTGAGTACCATTTTTAAATATGTGAGATGCATATTTCACACAATAAAAAGCTTCAGAAGTTAAGTTTCAAATTCACCTGGGGGAAACAATTTTTTTTACTTCCCAAACTATTGAACAAGTACATGCATATTAAAGCCCCCTTCAAGGCCATTAAAATGATACCTTAATTGTCCAGATCCACCAGTAAACAGCTTCAGAATCAATAAGTTAAGATGGGTCACCCTGAAGACCCCCTACTTTGGCTTTATCACACTGTTGGCGTCTGCGTACGGCAGAGCCGCCCACGGGAGTTATGTCAGTGCCTACCCATAGAGACCACTCCTACCTCCCTACCCACTCCTCCTACCTCTCCGTCCGTCTACAAACCCATAGAGACCACTCCTACCTCCCTACCCACTCCTCCTGCCTCTCCTCCCGTCTACACACCCATAGAGGCCAGTCCTACCTTCCTACCCTCCCCTCCTACCTTTCCTCCCGTCTACAAACCCATAGAGACCACTCCTACCTCCCTACCCACCCCTCCTACCTCTCCTCCCGTGTACAAACTCATAGAGGCCAGTCCTACCTCCATACCCACCCCTGCTACCTATCCTTCCGTGTACAAACCCATAGAGGCAGTCCTACCTCCCTACTCACCCCCCAGCTACCTCTCCTCCCGTGTACAAACTCATAGAGGCCAGTCCTACCTCCATACCCACCCCTGCTGCCTATCCTTCCGTGTACAGACCCATTGAGACCACTCCTACCTCCCTACCCACTCCTCCTACCTCTCCTTCCGTGTACAAACCCATAGAGACCACTCCTACCTCCCTACCCACCCCTCCTACCTCTCCTTCCGTGTACAAACCTATAGAGGCCAGTCCTACCTCACTACCCACCCCTCCTACCTATCCTTCCGTGTACAAACCCATAGAGACCACTCCTACCTCCCTACCCACTCCTCCTACCTCTCCTCCCATGTACAAACCCATAGAGGCCAGTCCTACCTCCCTACCCACCCCTCCTACCTCTCCTTCCGTGTACAAACCCATAGAGGCCAGTCCTACCTCGCTACCCACCCCTCCTACCTATCCTTCCGTGTACAAACCCATAGAGACCACTCCTACCTCCCTACCCACTCCTCCTACCTCTCGTCCCATGTACAAACCCATAGAGGCCAGTCCTACCTCACTACCCACCCCTCCTACCTATCCTTCCGTGTACAAACCCATAGAGGCCAGGATACCTCCCTACCCACTCCTCCTACCTATCCTTCCGTGTACAAACCCATAGAGGCCTTTCCTACCTCCCTTCCCACTCCTCCTCCCTATCCTTCCTGTACAAACCCATAGAGGCCAGTCCTACCTCCCTACCCATTCCTCCTACCTATCCTTCCGTGTACAAACCCATAGAGGCCAGGATACCTCCCTACCCATTCCTCCTACCTATCCTTCCGTGTACAAACCCATAGAGGCCAGTCCTACCTCCCTACCCATGCCTCCTACCTATCCTTCCATGTACAAACCCATAGAGACCACTCCTACCTCCCTACCCACTCCTCCTACCTCTCCTCCCGTGTACAAACCCATAGAGACCACTCCTACCTCCCTACCCACTCCTCCTACCTATCCTTCCGTGTACAAACCCATAGAGGCCAGTCCTACCTCCCTACCAACTCCTCCTACCTATCCTTCCGTGTACAAACCCATAGAGGCCAGTCCTACCTCCCTACCCACTCCTCCTACCTATCCTTCCGTGTACAAACTCATTGAGACCACTCCTACCTCCCTACCCATGCCTCCTACCTATCCTTCCGTGTACAAACTCATAGAGGCCAGTCCTAGCTCCCTACCCACCCCTCCTACCTATCCTTCCGTGTACAAACCCATAGAGGCCAGTCCTACCTCCCTACCCACCCCTCCTACCTCTCCTTCCGTGTACAAACCCATAGAGGCCAGTCCTACCTCGCTACGCACCCCTCCTACCTATCCTTCTTTGTACAAACCCATAGAGACCACTCCTACCTCCCTACCCACTCCTCCTACCTCTCCTCCCATGTACAAACCCATAGAGGGCAGTCCTACCTCACTACCCACCCCTCCTACCTATCCTTCCGTGTACAAACCCATAGAGACCACTCCTACCTCCCTACCCACCCCTCCTACCTCTCCTTCCGTGTACAAACCCATAGAGGCCAGTCCTACCTCACTACCCACCCCTCCTACCTATCCTTCCATGTACAAACCCATAGAGACCACTCCTACCTCCCTACCCACTCCTCCTACCTCTTCTCCCGTGTACAAACCCATAGAGGCCAGTCCTACCTCACTACCCATGCCTCATACCTATCCTTCCGTGTACAAAGCCATAGAGACCACTCCTACCTCCCTACCCACTCCTCCTACCTATCCTTCCGTGTACAAACCCATAGAGGTCATTCCTACCTCCCTACCCACTCCTCCTACCTATCCTTCCTGTACAAACCCATAGAGGGCAGTCCTACCTCCCTACCCACTCCTCCTACCTATCCTTCCGTGTACAAACCCATAGAGGCCATTCCTGCCTCCCTACCCACCCCTCCTACCTCTCCTTCCGTGTACAAACCCATAGAGGCCAGTCCTACCTCGCTACCCACCCCTCCTACCTATCCTTCCGTGTACAAACCCATAGAGACCACTCCTACCTCCCTACCAACTCCTCCTACCTCTCCTCCCATGTACAAACCCATAGAGGCCAGTCCTACCTCACTACCCACCCCTCCTACCTATCCTTCCGTGTACAAACCCATAGAGGCCAGTCCTACCTCCCTACCCACTCCTCCTACCTATCCTTCCGTGTACAAACCCATAGAGGCCTTTCCTACCTCCCTTCCCACTCCTCCTCCCTATCCTTCCTGTACAAACCCATAGAGGCCAGTCCTACCTCCCTACCCATTCCTCCTACCTATCCTTCCGTGTACAAACCCATAGAGGCCAGTCCTACCTCCCTACCCACTCCTTCTACCTATCCTTCCGTGTACAAACCCATAGAGGCCATTCCTGCCTCCCTACCCATGCCTCCTACCTATCCTTCCATGTACAAACCCATAGAGGCCAGTCGTACCTCCCTACCCATTCCTCCTACCTATCCTTCCGTGTACAAACCCATAGAGGCCAGTCCTACCTCCCTACCCACTCCTTCTACCTATCCTTCCGTGTACAAACCCATAGAGGCCATTCCTGCCTCCCTACCCATGCCTCCTACCTATCCTTCCATGTACAAACCCATAGAGACCACTCCTACCTCCCTACCCACTCCTCCTACCTCTCCTTCCGTGTACAAACCCATAGAGGCCAGTCCTACCTCACTACCCACCCCTCCTACCTATCCTTCCGTGTACAAACCCATAGAGGCCAGTCCTACCTCCCTACCCACTCCTCCTACCTATCCTTCCGTGTACAAACCCATAGAGGCCATTCCTACCTCCCTACCCACTCCTCCTACCCATCCTTCCGTGTACAAACCCATAGAGGCCAGTCCTACCTCACTACCCACCCCTCCTACCTATCCTTCCGTGTACAAACCCATAGAGACCACTCCTACCTCCCTACCCACCCCTCCTATCTCTCCTTCCGTGTACAAACCCATAGAGGCCAGTCCTACCTCACTACCCACCCCTCCTACCTATCCTTCCGTGTACAAACCCATAGAGACCACTCCTACCTCCCTACCCACTCCTCCTACCTCTCCTCCCATGTACAAACCCATAGAGGCCAGTCCTAGCTCCCTACCCACCCCTACTACCTATCCTTCCGTGTACAAACCCATAGAGGCCAGTCCTACCTCCCTACCCACCCCTCCTACCTCTCCTTCCGTGTACAAACCCATAGAGGCCAGTCCTACCTCGCTACGCACCCCTCCTACCTATCCTTCCGTGTACAAACCCATACAGGCCTTTCCTACCTCCCTACCCACTCCTCCTACCTATCCTTCCTGTACAAACCCATAGAGGCCAGTCCTACCTCCCTACCCACCCCGCCTACCTCTCCTTCCGTGTACAAACCCATAGAGGCCAGTCCTACCTCACTACCCACCCCTCCTACCTATCCTTCCGTTTACAAACCCATAGAGACCACTCCTACCTCCCTACCCACTCCTCCTACCTCTCCTCCTATGTACAAACCCATAGAGGCCAGTCCTACCTCCCTACCCATGCCTCCTCCCTATCCTTCCGTGTACAAACCCATAGAGACCACTCCTACCTCCCTACCCACTCCTCCTACCTATCCTTCCGTGTACAAACCCATAGAGGCCATTCCTACCTCCCTACCCACTCCTCCTACCGATCCTTCCTGTAAAAACCCATAGAGGCCAGTCCTACCTCACTACCCACCCCTCCTACCTATCCTTCCGTGTACAAACCCATAGAGACCACTCCTACCTCCCTACCCACTCCTCCTACCTATCCTTCCGTGTACAAACCCATAGAGACCACTCCTACCTCCCTACCCACTCCTCCTACCTCTCCTCCCATGTACAAACCCATAGAGGCGAGTCCTACCTCACTACCCACCCCTCCTACCTATCCTTCCGTGTACAAACCCATAGAGGCCAGTCCTACCTCCCTACCCACTCCTCCTACCGATCCTTCCTGTAAAAACCCATAGAGGCCAGTCCTACCTCACTACCCACCCCTCCTACCTATCCTTCCGTGTACAAACCCATAGAGACCACTCCTGCCTCCCTACCCATGCCTCCTACCTATCCTTCCGTGTACAAACCCATAGAGACCACTCCTACCTCCCTACCCACTCCTCCTACCTCTCCTCCCATGTACAAACCCATAGAGGCCAGTCCTACCTCACTACCCACCCCTCCTACCTATCCTTCCGTGTACAAACCCATAGAGGCCAGTCCTACCTCCCTACCCACTCCTCCTACCTATCCTTCCGTGTACAAACCCATAGAGGCCATTCCTACCTCCCTACCCACTCCTCCTACCTATCCTTCCTGTACAAACCCATAGAGGCCAGTCCTACCTCCCTACCCACGCCTCCTACCTATCCTTCCGTGTACAAACCCATTGAGACCACTCCTACCTCCCTACCCATGCCTCCTACCTATCCTTCCGTGTACAAACTCATAGAGGCCAGTCCTAGCTCCCTACCCACCCCTCCTCTCCTCTCCTCCCATGTACAAACCCATAGAGGGCAGTCCTACCTCACTACCCACCCCTCCTACCTATCCTTCCGTGTACAAACCCATAGAGACCACTCCTACCTCCCTACCCACCCCTCCTACCTCTCCTTCCGTGTACAAACCCATAGAGGCCAGTCCTACCTCACTACCCACCCCTCCTACCTATCCTTCCGTGTACAAACCCATAGAGACCACTCCTACCTCCCTACCCACTCCTCCTACCTCTCCTCCCATGTACAAACCCATAGAGGCCAGTCCTACCTCCCTACCCATGCCTCATACCTATCCTTCCGTGTACAAAGCCATAGAGACCACTCCTACCTCCCTACCCACTCCTCCTACCTATCCTTCCGTGTACAAACCCATAGAGGCCATTCCTACCTCCCTACCCACTCCTCCTACCTATCCTTCCTGTACAAACCCATAGAGGGCAGTCCTACCTACCTACCCACTCCTCCTACCTATCCTTCCGTGTACAAACCCATAGAGGCCATTCCTGCCTCCCTACCCATGCCTCCTACCTATCCTTCCATGTAAAAACCCATAGAGACCACTCCTACCTCCCTACCCACTCCTCGTACCTCTCCTCCCGTGTACAAACCCATAGAGGCCAGTCCTACCTTCCTACCTACTCCTCCTACCTATCCTTCCTGTACAAACCCATAGAGGCCAGTCCTACCTCCCTACCCACTCCTCCTACCTCTCCTCCCGTGTACAAACCCATAGAGGCCAGTCCTACCTCCCTACCCATGCCTCCTACCTATCCTTCCTGTACAAACCCATAGAGGCCAGTCCTACCTCCCTACCCACCCCTCCTACCTCTCCTTCCGTGTACAAACCCATAGAGGCCAGTCCTACCTCACTACCCACCCCTCCTACCTATCCTTCCGTTTACAAACCCATAGAGACCACTCCTACCTCCCTACCCACTCCTCCTACCTCTCCTCCCATGTACAAACCCATAGAGGCCAGTCCTACCTCCCTACCCATGCCTCCTCCCTATCCTTCCATGTACAAACCCATAGAGACCACTCCTACCTCCCTACCCACTCCTCCTACCTATCCTTCCGTGTACAAACCCATAGAGGCCAGTCCTACCTCCCTACCCACGCCTCCTACCTATCCTTCCGTGTACAAACCAATAGAGGCCAGTCCTACCTCCCTACCCATGCCTCCTCCCTATCCTTCCATGTACAAACCCATAGAGACCACTCCTACCTCCCTACCCACTCCTCCTACCTATCCTTCCGTGTACAAACCCATAGAGGCCATTCCTACCTCCCTACCCACTCCTCCTACCTATCCTTCCTGTACAAACCCATAGAGACCAGTCCTACCTCCCTACCCACGCCTCCTACCTATCCTTCCGTGTACAAACCAATAGAGGCCAGTCCTACCTCCCTACCCACTCCTCCTACCTATCCTTCCGTGTACAAACCCATTAAGACCACTCCTACCTCCCTACCCATGCCTCCTACCTATCTTTCCGTGTACAAACTCATAGAGGCCAGTCCTAGCTCCCTACCCACGCCTCCTACCTATCCTTCCGTGTACAAACCCATAGAGGCCAGTCCTACCTCCCTACCCACTCCTCCTACCTATCCTTCTGTGTACAAACCCATAGAGGCCATTCCTGCCTCCCTACCCATGCCTCCTACCTATCCTTCCGTGTACAAACCCATAGAGGCCACTCCTACCTCCCTACCCACTCCTCCTACCTCTCCTCCCATGTACAAACCCATAGAGGCCAGTCCTACCTCACTACCCACCCCTCCTACCTATCCTTCCGTGTACAAACCCATAGAGGCCAGTCCTACCTCCCTACCCACTCCTCCTACCTATCCTTCCGTGTACAAACCCATAGAGGCCTTTCCTACCTCCCTTCCCACTCCTCCTCCCTATCCTTCCTGTACAAACCCATAGAGGCCAGTCCTACCTCCCTACCCATTCCTCCTACCTATCCTTCCGTGTACAAACCCATAGAGGCCAGTCCTACCTCCCTACCCACTCCTCCTACCTATCCTTCCGTGTACAAACCCATAGAGGCCATTCCTGCCTCCTTACCCATGCCTCCTACCTATCCTTCCATGTACAAACCCATAGAGGCCAGTCCTACCTCACTACCCACCCCTCCTACCTCTCCTCCCGTGTACAAACCCATAGAGGCCAGTCCTACCTCCCTACCCACTCCTCCTACCTATCCTTCCTGTACAAACCCATAGAGGCCAGTCCTACCTCACTACCCACCCCTCCTACCTATCCTTCCGTGTACAAACCCATAGAGACCACTCCTACCTCCCTACCCACTCCTCCTACCTCTCCTCCCGTGTACAAACCCATAGAGGCCAGTCCTACCTCCCTACCCACTCCTCCTACCTATCCTTCCGTGTACAAACCCATTGAGACCACTCCTACCTCCCTACCCATGCCTCCTACCTATCCTTCCGTGTACAAACTCATAGAGGCCAGTCCTAGCTCCCTACCCACCCCTCCTACCTATCCTTCCGTGTACAAACCCATAGAGGCCAGTCCTAGCTCCCTACCCACCCCTCCTACCTATCCTTCCATGTACAAACCCATAGAGACCACTCCTACCTCCCTACCCACCCCTCCTACCTCTCCTTCCGTGTACAAACCCATAGAGGCCAGTCCTACCTCACTACCCACCCCTCCTACCTATCCTTCAGTGTACAAACCCATAGAGACCACTCCTACCTCCCTACCCACTCCTCCTACCCATCCTTCCGTGTACAAACCCATAGAGGCCAGTCCTACCTCACTACCCACCCCTCCTACCTATCCTTCCGTGTACAAACCCATAGAGACCACTCCTACCTCCCTACCCACCCCTTCTATCTCTCCTTCCGTGTACAAACCCATAGAGGCCAGTCCTACCTCACTACCCACCCCTCCTACCTATCCTTCCGTGTACAAACCCATAGAGACCACTCCTACCTCCCTACCCACTCCTCCTACCTCTCCTCCCATGTACAAACCCATAGAGGCCAGTCCTACCTCCCTACCCATGCCTCCTACCTATCCTTCCGTGTACAAACCCATAGAGACCACTCCTACCTCCCTACCCACTCCTCCTACCTATCCTTCCGTGTACAAACCCATAGAGGCCAGTCCTACCTCCCTACCCACTCCTCCTACCTATCCTTCCGTGTACAAACCCATACAGGCCTTTCCTACCTCCCTACCCACTCCTCCTACCTATCCTTCCTGTACAAACCCATAGAGGCCAGTCCTACCTCCCTACCCATTCCTCCTACCTATTCTTCCTTGTACAAACCCATAGAGGCCAGTCCTACCTCCCTACCCACTCCTCCTACCTATCCTTCCGTGTACAAACCCATAGAGGCCATTCCTGCCTCCCTACCCATGCCTCCTACCTATCCTTCCATGTACAAACCCATAGAGACCACTCCTACCTCCCTACCCACTCCTCCTACCTCTCCTCCCGTGTACAAACCCATAGAGGCCAGTCCTACCTTCCTACCCACTCCTCCTACCTATCCTTCCTGTACAAACCCATAGAGGCCAGTCCTACCTCACTACCCACCCCTCCTACCTCTCCTCCCGTGTACAAACCCATAGAGGCCAGTCCTACCTCCCTACCCACTCCTCCTACCTATCCTTCCTGTACAAACCCATAGAGGCCAGTCCTACCTCACTACCCACCCCTTCTACCTATCCTTCCGTGTACAAACCCATAGAGACCACTCCTACCTCCCTACCCACTCCTCCTACCTCTCCTCCCGTGTACAAACCCATAGAGGCCAGTCCTACCTCCCTACCCACTCCTCCTACCTATCCTTCCGTGTACAAATCCATTGAGACCACTCCTACCTCCCTACCCATGCCTCCTACCTATCCTTCCGTGTACAAACTCATAGAGGCCAGTCCTAGCTCCCTACCCACGCCTCCTACCTATCCTTCCGTGTACAAACCCATAGAGGCCAGTCCTAGCTCCCTACCCACCCCTCCTACCTATCTTTCCGTGTACAAACCCATAGAGACCACTCCTACCTCCCTACCCACCCCTCCTACCTCTCCTTCCGTGTACAAACCCATAGAGGCCAGTCCTACCTCACTACCCACCCCTCCTACCTATCCTTTCGTGTACAAACCCATAGAGACCACTCCTACCTCCCTACCCACTCCTCCTACCTATCCTTCCGTGTACAAACCCATAGAGGCCATTCCTTCCTCTCTACCCACTCCTCCTACCTATCCTTCCATGTACAAACCCATAGAGGCCATTCCTTCCTCCCTACCCACTCCTCCTACCTATCCTTCCTGTACAAACCCATAGAGGCCAGTCCTACCTCCCTACCCACTCCTCCTACCTATCCTTCCTGTACAAACCCAGAGAGGCCAGTCCTACCTCCCTACCCACGCCTCCTACCTATCCTTCCATGTACAAACCCATAGAGGCCAGTCCTACCTCCCTACCCACTCCTCCTACCTATCCTTCCGTGTACAAACCCATTGAGACCACTCCTACCTCCCTACCCATGCCTCCTACCTATCCTTCCGTGTACAAACTCATAGAGGCCAGTCCTAGCTCCCTACCCACCCCTCCTACCTATCCTTCCGTGTACAAACCCAAAGAGGCCAGTCCTACCTCCCTACCCACCCCTCCTACCTCTCCTACCGTGTACAAACCCATAGAGGCCAGTCCTACCTCGCTACCCACCCCTCCTACCTATCCTTCCGTGTACAAACCCATAGAGACCACTCCTACCTCCCTACCCACTCCTCCTACCTCTCTTCCCATGTACAAACCCATAGAGGCCAGTCCTACCTCACTACCCACCCCTCCTACCTATCCTTCCGTGTACAAACCCATAGAGAGCACTCCTACCTCCCTACCCACCCCTCCTACCTCTCCTTCCGTGTACAAACCCATAGAGGCCAGTCCTACCTCACTACCCACCCCTCCTACCTATCCTTCCGTGTACAAACCCATAGAGACCACTCCTACCTCCCTACCCACTCCTCCTACCTCTCCTCCCATGTACAAACCCATAGAGGCCAGTCCTACCTCCCTACCCATGCCTCATACCTATCCTTCCGTGTACAAAGCCATAGAGACCACTCCTACCTCCCTACCCACTCCTCCTACCTATCCTACCGTGTACAAACCCATAGAGGCCATTCCTACCTCCCTACCCACTCCTCCTACCTATCCTTCCTGTACAAACCCATAGAGGCCAGTCCTACTTCCCTACCCACTCCTCCTACCTATCCTTCCGTGTACAAACCCATAGAGGCTATTCCTGCCTCCCTACCCATGCCTCCTACTTATCCTTCCATGTAAAAACCCATAGAGACCACTCCTACATCCCTACCCACTCCTCCTACCTCTCCTCCCGTGTACAAACCCATAGAGGCCAGTCCTACCTTCCTACCCACTCCTCCTACCTATCCTTCCTGTACAAACCCATAGAGGCCAGTCCTACCTCCCTACCCACTCCTCCTACCTCTCCTCCCGTGTACAAACCCATAGAGGCCAGTCCTACCTCCCTACCCATGCCTCCTACCTATCCTTCCTGTACAAACCCATAGAGGCCAGTCCTACCTCCCTACCCACCCCTCCTACCTCTCCTTCCGTGTACAAACCCATAGAGGCCAGTCCTACCTCACTACCCACCCCTCCTACCTATCCTTCCGTGTACAAACCCATAGAGACCACTCCTACCTCCCTACCCACCCCTTCTATCTCTCCTTCCGTGTACAAACCCATAGAGGCCAGTCCTACCTCACTACCCACCCCTCCTACCTATCCTTCCGTGTACAAACCCATAGAGACCACTCCTACCTCCCTACCCACTCCTCCTACCTCTCCTCCCATGTACAAACCCATAGAGGCCAGTCCTACCTCCCTACCCATGCCTCCTACCTATCCTTCCGTGTACAAACCCATAGAGACCACTCCTACCTCCCTACCCACTCCTCCTACCTATCTTTCCGTGTACAAACCCATAGAGGCCAGTCCTACCTCCCTACCCACTCCTCCTACCTATCCTTCCGTGTACAAACCCATACAGGCCTTTCCTACCTCCCTACCCACTCCTCCTACCTATCCTTCCTGTACAAACCCATAGAGGCCAGTCCTACCTCCCTACCCATTCCTCCTACCTATTCTTCCTTGTACAAACCCATAGAGGCCAGTCCTACCTCCCTACCCACTCCTCCTACCTATCCTTCTGTGTACAAACCCATAGAGGCCATTCCTGCCTCCCTACCCATGCCTCCTACCTATCCTTCCATGTACAAACCCATAGAGACCACTCCTACCTCCCTACCCACTCCTCCTACCTCTCCTTCCGTGTACAAACCCATAGAGGCCAGTCCTACCTTCCTACCCACTCCTCCTACCTATCCTTCCTGTACAAACCCATAGAGGCCAGTCCTACCTCACTACCCACCCCTCCTACCTCTCCTCCCGTGTACAAACCCATAGAGGCCAGTCCTACCTCCCTACCCACTCCTCCTACCTATCCTTCCTGTACAAACCCATAGAGGCCAGTCCTACCTCACTACCCACCCCTTCTACCTATCCTTCCGTGTACAAACCCATAGAGACCACTCCTACCTCCCTACCCACTCCTCCTACCTCTCCTCCCGTGTACAAACCCATAGAGGCCAGTCCTACCTCCCTACCCACTCCTCCTACCTATCCTTCCGTGTACAAATCCATTGAGACCACTCCTACCTCCCTACCCATGCCTCCTACCTATCCTTCCGTGTACAAACTCATAGAGGCCAGTCCTAGCTCCCTACCCACGCCTCCTACCTATCCTTCCGTGTACAAACCCATAGAGGCCAGTCCTAGCTCCCTACCCACCCCTCCTACCTATCTTTCCGTGTACAAACCCATAGAGACCACTCCTACCTCCCTACCCACCCCTCCTACCTCTCCTTCCGTGTACAAACCCATAGAGGCCAGTCCTACCTCTTTACCCACCCCTCCTACCTATCCTTTCGTGTACAAACCCATAGAGACCACTCCTACCTCCCTACCCACTCCTCCTACCTATCCTTCCGTGTACAAACCCATAGAGGCCATTCCTTCCTCTCTACCCACTCCTCCTACCTATCCTTCCATGTACAAACCCATAGAGGCCATTCCTACCTCCCTACCCACTCCTCCTACCTATCCTTCCTGTACAAACCCATAGAGGCCAGTCCTACCTCCCTACCCACTCCTCCTACCTCTCCTCCCGTGTACAAACCCATAGAGGCCAGTCCTACCTCCCTACCCATGCCTCCTACCTATCCTTCCTGTACAAACCCATAGAGGCCAGTCCTACCTCCCTACCCACCCCTCCTACCTCTCCTTCCGTGTACAAACCCATAGAGGCCAGTCCTACCTCACTACCCACCCCTCCTACCTATCCTTCCGTTTACCAACCCATGGAGACCACTCCTACCTCCCTACCCACTCCTCCTACCTATCCTTCCGTGTACAAACCCATAGAGACCACTCCTACCTCCCTACCCACCCCTTCTATCTCTCCTTCCGTGTACAAACCCATAGAGGCCAGTCCTACCTCACTACCCACCCCTCCTACCTATCCTTCCGTGTACAAACCCATAGAGACCACTCCTACCTCCCTACCCACTCCTCCTACCTCTCCTCCCATGTACAAACCCATAGAGGCCAGTCCTACCTCCCTACCCATGCCTCCTACCTATCCTTCCGTGTACAAACCCATAGAGACCACTCCTACCTCCCTACCCACTCCTCCTACCTATCCTTCCGTGTACAAACCCATAGAGGCCAGTCCTACCTCCCTACCCACTCCTCCTACCTATCCTTCCGTGTACAAACCCATACAGGCCTTTCCTACCTCCCTACCCACTCCTCCTACCTATCCTTCCTGTACAAACCCATAGAGGCCAGTCCTACCTCCCTACCCATTCCTCCTACCTATTCTTCCTTGTACAAACCCATAGAGGCCAGTCCTACCTCCCTACCCACTCCTCCTACCTATCCTTCCGTGTACAAACCCATAGAGGCCATTCCTGCCTCCCTACCCATGCCTCCTACCTATCCTTCCATGTACAAACCCATAGAGACCACTCCTACCTCCCTACCCACTCCTCCTACCTCTCCTTCCGTGTACAAACCCATAGAGGCCAGTCCTACCTTCCTACCCACTCCTCCTACCTATCCTTCCTGTACAAACCCATAGAGGCCAGTCCTACCTCACTACCCACCCCTCCTACCTCTCCTCCCGTGTACAAACCCATAGAGGCCAGTCCTACCTCCCTACCCACTCCTCCTACCTATCCTTCCTGTACAAACCCATAGAGGCCAGTCCTACCTCACTACCCACCCCTTCTACCTATCCTTCCGTGTACAAACCCATAGAGACCACTCCTACCTCCCTACCCACTCCTCCTACCTCTCCTCCCGTGTACAAACCCATAGAGGCCAGTCCTACCTCCCTACCCACTCCTCCTACCTATCCTTCCGTGTACAAATCCATTGAGACCACTCCTACCTCCCTACCCATGCCTCCTACCTATCCTTCCGTGTACAAACTCATAGAGGCCAGTCCTAGCTCCCTACCCATGCCTCCTACCTATCCTTCCGTGTACAAACCCATAGAGGCCAGTCCTAGCTCCCTACCCACCCCTCCTACCTATCTTTCCGTGTACAAACCCATAGAGACCACTCCTACCTCCCTACCCACCCCTCCTACCTCTCCTTCCGTGTACAAACCCATAGAGGCCAGTCCTACCTCACTACCCACCCCTCCTACCTATCCTTTCGTGTACAAACCCATAGAGACCACTCCTACCTCCCTACCCACTCCTCCTACCTATCCTTCCGTGTACAAACCCATAGAGGCCATTCCTTCCTCTCTACCCACTCCTCCTACCTATCCTTCCATGTACAAACCCATAGAGGCCATTCCTACCTCCCTACCCACTCCTCCTACCTATCCTTCCTGTACAAACCCATAGAGGCCAGTCCTACCTCCCTACCCACTCCTCCTACCTATCCTTCCGTGTACAAACCCATTGAGACCACTCCTACCTCCCTACCCATGCCTCCTACCTATCCTTCCGTGTACAAACTCATAGAGGCCAGTCCTAGCTCCCTACCCACCCCTCCTACCTATCCTTCCGTGTACAAACCCAAAGAGGCCAGTCCTACCTCCCTACCCACCCCTCCTACCTCTCCTACCGTGTACAAACCCATAGAGGCCAGTCCTACCTCGCTACCCACCCCTCCTACCTATCCTTCCGTGTACAAACCCATAGAGACCACTCCTACCTCCCTACCCACTCCTCCTACCTCTCTTCCCATGTACAAACCCATAGAGGCCAGTCCTACCTCACTACCCACCCCTCCTACCTATCCTTCCGTGTACAAACCCATAGAGACCACTCCTACCTCCTTACCCACCCCTCCTACCTCTCCTTCCGTGTACAAACCCATAGAGGCCAGTCCTACCTCACTACCCACCCCTCCTACCTATCCTTCCGTGTACAAACCCATAGAGACCACTCCTACCTCCCTACCCACTCCTCCTACCTCTCCTCCCATGTACAAACCCATAGAGGCCAGTCCTACCTCCCTACCCATGCCTCATACCTATCCTTCCGTGTACAAAGCCATAGAGACCACTCCTACCTGCCTACCCACTCCTCCTACCTATCCTACCGTGTACAAACCCATAGAGGCCATTCCTACCTCCCTACCCACTCCTCCTACCTATCCTTCCTGTACAAACCCATAGAGGCCAGTCCTACTTCCCTACCCACTCCTCCTACCTATCCTTCCGTGTACAAACCCATAGAGGCCATTCCTGCCTCCCTACCCATGCCTCCTACTTATCCTTCCATGTAAAAACCCATAGAGACCACTCCTACATCCCTACCCACTCCTCCTACCTCTCCTCCCGTGTACAAACCCATAGAGGCCAGTCCTACCTTCCTACCCACTCCTCCTACCTATCCTTCCTGTACAAACCCATAGAGGCCAGTCCTACCTCCCTACCCACTCCTCCTACCTCTCCTCCCGTGTACAAACCCATAGAGGCCAGTCCTACCTCCCTACCCATGCCTCCTACCTATCCTTCCTGTACAAACCCATAGAGGCCAGTCCTACCTCCCTACCAACCCCTCCTACCTCTCCTTCCGTGTACAAACCCATAGAGGCCAGTCCTACCTCACTACCTACCCCTCCTACCTATCCTTCCGTTTACCAACCCATGGAGACCACTCCTACCTCCCTACCCACTCCTCCTACCTCTCCTCCCATGTACAAACCCATAGAGGCCAGTCCTACCTCCCTACCCATGCCTCCTACCTATCCTTCCGTGTACAAACTCATAGAGGCCAGTCCTAGCTCCCTACCCACCCCTCCTACCTATCCTTCCGTGTACAAACCCATAGAGGCCAGTCCTAGCTCCCTACCCACCCCTCCTACCTATCCTTCCGTGTACAAACCCATAGAGACCACTCCTACCTCCCTACCCACCCCTCCTACCTCTCCTCCCATGTACAAACCCATAGAGGCCAGTCCTACTTCACTACCCACCCCTCCTACCTATCCTTCCGTGTACAAACCCATAGAGACCACTCCTACCTCCCTACCCACCCCTCCTATCTCTCCTTCCGTGTACAAACCCATAGAGGCCAGTCCTACCTCACTACCCACCCCTCCTACCTATCCTTCCGTGTACAAACCCATAGAGACCACTCCTACCTCCCTACCCACTCCTCCTACCTCTCCTCCCATGTACAAACCCATAGAGGCCAGTCCTACCTCCCTACCCATGCCTCCTACCTATCCTTCCGTGTACAAACCCATAGAGACCACTCCTACCTCCCTACCCACTCCTCCTACCTATCCTTCCGTGTACAAACCCATAGAGGCCAGTCCTACCTCCCTACCCACTCCTCCTACCTATCCTTCCGTGTACAAACCCATAGAGGCCATTCCTACCTCCCTACCCGCTCCTACCTCCCTACCCACCCCTCCTACCTCTCCTTCCATGTACAAACCCATAGAGGCCAGTCCTACCTCACTACCCACCCCTCCTACCTATCCTTCCGTGTACAAACCCATAGAGACCACTCCTACCTCCCTACCCACTCCTCCTACCTCTCCTCCCATGTACAAACCCATAGAGGCCAGTCCTACCTCCCTACCCATGCCTCCTACCTATCCTTCCGTGTACAAACCCATAGAGACCACTCCTACCTCCCTACCCACTCCTCCTACCTATCCTTCCGTGTACAAACCCATAGAGGCCAGTCCTACCTCCCTACCCACTCCTCCTACCTATCCTTCCGTGTACAAACCCATACAGGCCTTTCCTACCTCCCTACCCACTCCTCCTACCTATCCTTCCTGTACAAACCCATAGAGGCCAGTCCTACCTCCCTACCCATTCCTCCTACCTATTCTTCCTTGTACAAACCCATAGAGGCCAGTCCTACCTCCCTACCCACTCCTCCTACCTATCCTTCCGTGTACAAACCCATAGAGGCCATTCCTGCCTCCCTACCCATGCCTCCTACCTATCCTTCCATGTACAAACCCATAGAGACCACTCCTACCTCCCTACCCACTCCTCCTACCTCTCCTCCCGTGTACAAACCCGTAGAGGCCAGTCCTACCTTCCTACCCACTCCTCCTACCTATCCTTCCTGTACAAACCCATAGAGGCCAGTCCTACCTCACTACCCACCCCTCCTACCTCTCCTCCCGTGTACAAACCCATAGAGGCCAGTCCTACCTCCCTACCAACTCCTCCTACCTATCCTTCCTGTACAAACCCATAGAGGCCAGTCCTACCTCACTACCCACCCCTTCTACCTATCCTTCCGTGTACAAACCCATAGAGACCACTCCTACCTCCCTACCCACTCCTCCTACCTCTCCTCCCGTGTACAAACCCATAGAGGCCAGTCCTACCTCCCTACCTACTCCTCCTACCTATCCTTCCGTGTACAAACCCATTGAGACCACTCCTACCTCCCTACCCATGCCTCCTACCTATCCTTCCGTGTACAAACTCATAGGGGCCAGTCCTAGCTCCCTACCCACGCCTCCTACCTATCCTTCCGTGTACAAACCCATAGAGGCCAGTCCTAGCTCCCTACCCACCCCTCCTACCTATCCTTCCGTGTACAAACCCATAGAGACCACTCCTACCTCCCTACCCACCCCTCCTACCTCTCCTTCCGTGTACAAACCCATAGAGGCCAGTCCTACCTCACTACCCACCCCTCCTACCTATCCTTTCGTGTACAAACCCATAGAGGCCACTCCTACCTCCCTACCCACTCCTCCTACCTATCCTTCCGTGTACAAACCCATAGAGGCCATTCCTTCCTCTCTACCCACTCCTCCTACCTATCCTTCCATGTACAAACCCATAGAGGCCATACCTACCTCCCTACCCACTCCTCCTACCTATCCTTCCTGTACAAACCCATAGAGGCCAGTCCTACCTCCCTACCCACTCCTCCTACCTATCCTTCCTGTACAAACCCAGAGAGGCCAGTCCTACCTCCCTACCCACGCCTCCTACCTATCCTTCCATGTACAAACCCATAGAGGCCAGTCCTACCTCCCTACCCACTCCTCCTACCTATCCTTCCGTGTACAAACCCATTGAGACCACTCCTACCTCCCTACCCATGCCTCCTACCTATCCTTCCGTGTACAAACTCATAGAGGCCAGTCCTAGCTCCCTACCCACCCCTCCTACCTATCCTTCCGTGTACAAACCCAAAGAGGCCAGTCCTACCTCCCTACCCACCCCTCCTACCTCTCCTACCGTGTACAAACCCATAGAGGCCAGTCCTACCTCGCTACCCACCCCTCCTACCTATCCTTCCGTGTACAAACCCATAGAGACCACTCCTACCTCCCTACCCACTCCTCCTACCTCTCCTCCCATGTACAAACCCATAGAGGCCAGTCCTACCTCCCTACCCATGCCTCCTACCTATCCTTCCGTGTACAAACCCATAGAGACCACTCCTACCTCCCTACCCACTCCTCCTACCTATCCTTCCGTGTACAAACCCATAGAGGCCAGTCCTACCTCCCTACCCACTCCTCCTACCTATCCTTCCGTGTACAAACCCATAGAGGCCATTCCTACCTCCCTACCCGCTCCTACCTCCCTACCCACCCCTCCTACCTCTCCTTCCATGTACAAACCCATAGAGGCCAGTCCTACCTCACTACCCACCCCTCCTACCTATCCTTCCGTGTACAAACCCATAGAGACCACTCCTACCTCCCTACCCACTCCTCCTACCTCTCCTCCCATGTACAAACCCATAGAGGCCAGTCCTACCTCCCTACCCATGCCTCCTACCTATCCTTCCGTGTACAAACCCATAGAGACCACTCCTACCTCCCTACCCACTCCTCCTACCTATCCTTCCGTGTACAAACCCATAGAGGCCAGTCCTACCTCCCTACCCACTCCTCCTACCTATCCTTCCGTGTACAAACCCATACAGGCCTTTCCTACCTCCCTACCCACTCCTCCTACCTATCCTTCCTGTACAAACCCATAGAGGCCAGTCCTACCTCCCTACCCATTCCTCCTACCTATTCTTCCTTGTACAAACCCATAGAGGCCAGTCCTACCTCCCTACCCACTCCTCCTACCTATCCTTCCGTGTACAAACCCATAGAGGCCATTCCTGCCTCCCTACCCATGCCTCCTACCTATCCTTCCATGTACAAACCCATAGAGACCACTCCTACCTCCCTACCCACTCCTCCTACCTCTCCTCCCGTGTACAAACCCGTAGAGGCCAGTCCTACCTTCCTACCCACTCCTCCTACCTATCCTTCCTGTACAAACCCATAGAGGCCAGTCCTACCTCACTACCCACCCCTCCTACCTCTCCTCCCGTGTACAAACCCATAGAGGCCAGTCCTACCTCCCTACCCCCTCCTCCTACCTATCCTTCCTGTACAAACCCATAGAGGCCAGTCCTACCTCACTACCCACCCCTTCTACCTATCCTTCCGTGTACAAACCCATAGAGACCACTCCTACCTCCCTACCCACTCCTCCTACCTCTCCTCCCGTGTACAAACCCATAGAGGCCAGTCCTACCTCCCTACCTACTCCTCCTACCTATCCTTCCGTGTACAAACCCATTGAGACCACTCCTACCTCCCTACCCATGCCTCCTACCTATCCTTCCGTGTACAAACTCATAGGGGCCAGTCCTAGCTCCCTACCCACGCCTCCTACCTATCCTTCCGTGTACAAACCCATAGAGGCCAGTCCTAGCTCCCTACCCACCCCTCCTACCTATCCTTCCGTGTACAAACCCATAGAGACCACTCCTACCTCCCTACCCACCCCTCCTACCTCTCCTTCCGTGTACAAACCCATAGAGGCCAGTCCTACCTCACTACCCACCCCTCCTACCTATCCTTTCGTGTACAAACCCATAGAGACCACTCCTACCTCCCTACCCACTCCTCCTACCTATCCTTCCGTGTACAAACCCATAGAGGCCATTCCTTCCTCTCTACCCACTCCTCCTACCTATCCTTCCATGTACAAACCCATAGAGGCCATACCTACCTCCCTACTCACTCCTCCTACCTATCCTTCCTGTACAAACCCATAGAGGCCAGTCCTACCTCCCTACCCACTCCTCCTACCTATCCTTCCTGTACAAACCCAGAGAGGCCAGTCCTACCTCCCTACCCACGCCTCCTACCTATCCTTCCATGTACAAACCCATAGAGGCCAGTCCTACCTCCCTACCCACTCCTCCTACCTATCCTTCCGTGTACAAACCCATTGAGACCACTCCTACCTCCCTACCCATGCCTCCTACCTATCCTTCCGTGTACAAACTCATAGAGGCCAGTCCTAGCTCCCTACCCACCCCTCCTACCTATCCTTCCGTGTACAAACCCAAAGAGGCCAGTCCTACCTCCCTACCCACCCCTCCTACCTCTCCTACCGTGTACAAACCCATAGAGGCCAGTCCTACCTCGCTACCCACCCCTCCTACCTATCCTTCCGTGTACAAACCCATAGAGACCACTCCTACCTCCCTACCCACTCCTCCTACCTCTCTTCCCATGTACAAACCCATAGAGGCCAGTCCTACCTCACTACCCACCCCTCCTACCTATCCTTCCGTGTACAAACCCATAGAGACCACTCCTACCTCCCTACCCACCCCTCCTACCTCTCCTTCCGTGTACAAACCCATAGAGGCCAGTCCTACCTCACTACCCACCCCTCCTACCTATCCTTCCGTGTACAAACCCATAGAGACCACTCCTACCTCCCTACCCACTCCTCCTACCTCTCCTCCCATGTACAAACCCATAGAGGCCAGTCCTACCTCCCTACCCATGCCTCATACCTATCCTTCCGTGTACAAAGCCATAGAGACCACTCCTACCTCCCTACCCACTCCTCCTACCTATCCTACCGTGTACAAACCCATAGAGGCCATTCCTACCTCCCTACCCACTCCTCCTACCTATCCTTCCTGTACAAACCCATAGAGGCCAGTCCTACTTCCCTACCCACTCCTCCTACCTATCCTTCCGTGTACAAACCCATAGAGGCCATTCCTGCCTCCCTACCCATGCCTCCTACTTATCCTTCCATGTAAAAACCCATAGAGACCACTCCTACATCCCTACCCACTCCTCCTACCTCTCCTCCCGTGTACAAACCCATAGAGGCCAGTCCTACCTTCCTACCCACTCCTCCTACCTATCCTTCCTGTACAAACCCATAGAGGCCAGTCCTACCTCCCTACCCACTCCTCCTACCTCTCCTCCCGTGTACAAACCCATAGAGGCCAGTCCTACCTCCCTACCCATGCCTCCTACCTATCCTTCCTGTACAAACCCATAGAGGCCAGTCCTACCTCACTACCCACCCCTCCTACCTATCCTTCCGTTTACAAACCCATAGAGACCACTCCTACCTCCCTACCCACTCCTCCTACCTCTCCTCCCATGTACAAACCCATAGAGGCCAGTCCTACCTCCCTACCCATGCCTCCTACCTCTCCTTCCGTGTACAAACCCATAGAGGCCAGTCCTACCTCCCTACCCATGCCTCCTACCTATCCTTCCTGTACAAACCCATAGAGGCCAGTCCTACCTCACTACCCACCCCTCCTACCTATCCTTCCGTTTACAAACCCATAGAGACCACTCCTACCTCCCTACCCACTCCTCCTACCTCTCCTCCCATGTACAAACCCATAGAGGCCAGTCCTACCTCCCTACCCATGCCTCCTACCTCTCCTTCCGTGTACAAACTCATAGAGGCCAGTCCTAGCTCCCTACCCACCCCTCCTACCTATCCTTCCGTGTACAAACCCATAGAGGCCAGTCCTAGCTCCCTACCCACCCCTCCTACCTATCCTTCCGTGTACAAACCCATAGAGACCACTCCTACCTCCCTACCCACCCCTCCTACCTCTCCTTCCATGTACAAACCCATAGAGGCCAGTCCTACCTCACTACCCACCCCTCCTACCTCTCCTTCCGTGTACAAACCCATAGAGGCCAGTCCTACCTCCCTACCCACCCCTCCTACCTCTCCTTCCGTGTACAAACCCATAGAGGCCAGTCCTACCTCGCTACCCACCCCTCCTACCTATCCTTCCGTGTACAAACCCATAGAGACCACTCCTACCTCCCTACCCACTCCTCCTACCTCTCCTCCCATGTACAAACCCATAGAGGCCAGTCCTACTTCACTACCCACCCCTCCTACCTATCCTTCCGTGTACAAACCCATAGAGACCACTCCTACCTCCCTACCCACCCCTCCTATCTCTCCTTCCGTGTACAAACCCATAGAGGCCAGTCCTACCTCACTACCCACCCTTCCTACCTATCCTTCCGTGTACAAACCCATAGAGACCACTCCTACCTCCCTACCCACTCCTCCTACCTCTCCTCCCATGTACAAACCCATAGAGGCCAGTCCTACCTCCCTACCCATGCCTCCTACCTATCCTTCCGTGTACAAACCCATAGAGACCACTCCTACCTCCCTACCCACTCCTCCTACCTATCCTTCCGTGTACAAACCCATAGAGGCCAGTCCTACCTCCCTACCCACTCCTCCTACCTATCCTTCCGTGTACAAACCCATAGAGGCCATTCCTACCTCCCTACCCGCTCCTACCTCCCTACCCACCCCTCCTACCTCTCCTTCCATGTACAAACCCATAGAGGCCAGTCCTACCTCACTACCCACCCCTCCTACCTATCCTTCCGTGTACAAACCCATAGAGACCACTCCTACCTCCCTACCCACTCCTCCTACCTCTCCTCCCATGTACAAACCCATAGAGGCCAGTCCTACCTCCCTACCCATGCTTCTACCTATCCTTCCGTGTACAAACCCATAGAGGCCAGTCCTACCTTCCTACCCACTCCTACTACCTATCCTTCTATGATATACCATTTTATTATCCCATAAATTCTAACATATTATTGTATTAATCAAAGAATATCTAAGAAATTAATACATAGGTTGGTTCTAAGAGCTATAAGAGCGCTCAAACTTTGTATAAGAGCGTTCATGCCCCACTGCACACCAAACCAAGTCAGTTAGACAGAGTTTATGACATCAAAGGGTCCGACCTAATGGTTCACTGCACAATATAATAAAAATGAGGGTCTCAGTGTGCGACCTCATGGTTCAGTGCACAAACTAATAAGTTGTAAGTGAATGCAACCGGCCGTCACGGGTGCCTGAGCACCGCTGACGCCGTCATGAGTGTCTGAGCACTCTAATAACTGAACAATGGGTTACATAAGCACGACGCCATAACCGTCCGGTCGCTCTAGCATCGCTGCTGAGCAAGCTAGGTCAAATATCAAAGCATTTATGGAAAGCCCATAATTAGACGGTCAAAATGAGCCCAAGATCAAGGCGGAACTCCCATTATTAAGGAAGTTACGCCATGGAGACTGAATTGACCTCCGAGTGCACTACAGACGAACTGGCGCAAGTTACGCGCCTATCCAGCGGGCATTATAAACTTGGCATATTCAACTCCGCGCATGCGCAAAATGGCGGTTGTAGCTGCGTAAACTACCGAGATATGGGGGTTTGAAGTTACAGAACCGACCAAGACAAAGGGGGACACAGCGGCGCCCATGGGGGTCCTTTGTGCACCCAGTGACATATGAAAGGCTCCCCTTTAACAATTGCAGAGTTAGGCAGATGCCACTGGCCCCAGTCAGTCTGGAGGTGCTTTTCCAAGATTTGCTACAAATAGCCTGTCTGCACCTCCTAGAGATCAGAACACCAAGAACCGCTCTAGAGGTAACATCTCCAGTCATCTCCTGCTACCTGCTATACCACTGCACTATGGTGAAACTATGCTAGACAGGCATTGGTTTCTATCATTAGTGGCCAGAGGGTATCTTCCTCAAGACTTCCACCAGAGGGTAAAGTTATTCATTATTACATTATTCCTCTAAGCAGCAGGCCAGGAGCTAGGTGTGGGAACCCACCTAGAACTATGCTGGACATTGTATTACTATTACCTCACAGGTGGAGTGGAACAGAACATTATACTTTATAAATTACTGTATATTTACTGTATGTCCAAATTACCTACATACTAACTACTGTATGATTGATATTTCTTACATGTTGCCTATAGCTGAATAAACCAGTGACAACTGGAAATAACACTATTTTATGAGAGCTTAATGTATTTACACTATATACCACTAGTCTTATGATATTTCTCATATGACAACTTGATCATGCACAATTACTAGTATGACAAAGTGGTGGAGAACATCCTACTAAGATCCCAAATTACCCAATGCTCTCTAAAATTTAAGCTGGCAACATTACTGAAAACAATCATACACACAGTAAACCCCACTCCACCCACCCAGTGACCTTGACACCATGCCCACCAAGGTCACCAGTGAGATCTCCCACATACCAGTGAGATCTCCCACACATCAGTGAGATCTCCCACACATCAATGAGATCTCCCACACATCAGTGAGATCTCCCACGACTTCAAGCAGATTGTTCAAGGTACAGATATAGATCAATAAAGAGTGACTTTTCAAAAAGTTGTTCTTAAAGTTTTTGGACTTTTGAATGTTCCTCTAATGAGAATGCTAATATTCATTTATAATACAGGCAAATAGTTGAGTTTGAGCTTGAAAAGTTTTAATTTATCAAAACAATAATAAAGATAATAATATGAAGGTTTTCATGATGACTAATGAACAAGAAGACTAATGAGGATAGAGCATAATCATAATCATGACATCGAAGACGAGGCGTCAGGTGGAGAATATACATGTATCCAAGTCCATTTGTAACCCTATATCCATTGGGTTCACTGAGAAAATATTCTTACTCACTTGAGTCTGTATCCAGACGTCGCCAAAATGAGTATGATTTGAGACTCAGCCTGAGCCTGGGGTGATACTCAGGCAGATCCTGAGGCTGGTCCAGGCTGAGCCTGGGGTGATACTCTGGCTCTGCCTGAGTATCATCCACCGGGTCAGGCTGAGTCTCAAATCATACTCAATTTGGCGACATTGCCTGAGTCTGGATACAGACTCAAGTGAGTAAGAATATTATCCAGTGTTGTTATATCACCACATCATACACATTATAAAAGATATTGACAGTTAGTCAGTCAGACAAAGTTATGAGCAAAGTTATGATAAAGGGAAGATATACTTTTAAGTGTATGTTAGACTTACCGCTCTCACACTTTGGTCCAAAGAAGGGCAATGGACAAAGACATTCTGGAAATCCTTCTTGATCTCTGCAAATACCGCCATTTGAACAGTAGTCGTCCGTACACTCTGTGGATAAAGGAACAGAGGCAAGTAACTATAACCGTATGAACTTGTATGCATTTTAGACACTTATACTTTAATCAGACATGTTGTAATGATAACTATGGGGGTCTATGTAAATCTGTTATTAGCCCAACACTCTCAGTTCACATTGTACATCGGCTCCAAATAGCACTGTAATTAGGAAGGGGAACAACTTGTAGCTACAGTACTGTATACATCTGGTGGGTCAATCCACCGAAAGTGGGCATCTGTGTCTTTTTTAGTCTTTTTTTGGATACAGGGGGCCGTGAAATAAAAAGTCAGAAACCATTCTTCTTATTTCTTATTTGATTTGAAAGAAAACACCTTGGGCTTCAAAAGAAGGGCAACTTTACTTATGTCGGCTGGCTATTTTTTTTAGATATGGAGGCCCAAAGTTCAAAAATGGCAAAGAAATGTCTTTTTATTCAATTTCCACCTCATCCCAGGGTCTATATTATCAAGCCAAACAGCAACAGACCAATATAATTTTATCTATTCCTTAGTGGGGGTCCTATCTAACATTTTCATGTTGTTTGGAGGTGCTCTGGTTGGCATTCTCTTTCCCCTGTTCATTTCTATAACCAAATACAGTTGCTGTAATGGGTATGAGCAAAATAGAAGCACACTGGTAGGCCTACTAAAACACTACCCTCAATCTTCTTATTTTGCTCACACCCATTACATTCAAATTTCTGCATCCAGGACAAATACTATCAAAGTTTTTTTTTTCTTTCAACCAGCCTAACTCGAAGATCTATTGTTGATAAGTCATTTTAAAAAAAGACTTGAGTCTCTACATACCTTGGTTATTCCAAAAAGAGGAATTAACTGACAGATGTAATGGGCGTGAGTGTAATGGGCGTGAGTGTAATGGGCATGAGTAAAATGCACTGCAAGCATGTTGGCAGGCTTGATGCATTCCAAATGCATCCTATAAGTATTCGTAAAATATTTTTATTGCCTAGATTAATTCTGGGTGAGGTTATGTTGCTGAGTGGCTGTCTGAAACCTGGAAAAGTTGTTTCGCTCACGCCCATTACGCTCACGCCCATTATATTCATATCATTTCCTTATGTTTTGTCAATATCCATTTTTTTTCCCTTTTTTCTTCACAGTGTGTCTTTCGGAACTTTCTCAAATATCCTAACTGAAAATCATGTAGTTCTGACAAATATATATTCTGTGATGTAGAGAAGAATTCATTTTGCTCAAGCCCATTACATTTTCATAATTTTGAATATTTGCAATAAAAACTGACCATTTGGGAGTTAGTGACTTGAATGAACCTTTCCTACGAGCCAAGATATAGGGCTATCAATAAAACTAAGTTTCATGATCTAATTCTGAGTTTTCAAAAATGACCCTCTAGCATAGACAAGTGCCCACTTTCAGTGGATTGACCCTGGTATGGGCGTTCATGCATATACAAGTTAGTACTGTAAGGCACAATAAAAAGCGTTGCACTGTTTATTTATGTGAGCGGGCTGAAAGTGTACTGGAGAAACACGCTGTAAAGAAACTCATTCCCTGGGACTTGAAATGCTCAAATCACACCAGAAGCACTCTGGACAATGGTAATACCAGAAGGCCACCTGTAGAGCTGCTAAGTGTAACAACATTGTTAAGTGTAACAATAACATTTTGCAGTCTGCTAACTGTTATAATTACACTTAGTATACTACCATCGAACTGCTTACTTTAACCTAAATTGCTAAGTGTAACAGGTTTTCTTCGATGTTACAGATAACATTCATTGTAGGAGATAGCAGTTACCTTTCCCCTCCCAGGATGACCTGGGTTTTGTTGCAGTTTTATGCAATTGTTACACATAACAGTTCAATGCTCCTAACAACTAGTGTTTTTTTTTGTTACAGTTTAATAGTAGTTTGATGGTCGACTGCTAAGTGTTATTGGTAGGGTTAGCAGTGTTGTTATACTTAGCAGTTCTATAGCACCCACTCCAGCCCCATACATATAAATGTACAAACACTAATATCTGCCTTTCAATAGGGAATACATTATGCAAAACGTGTTTGTAATTGTGTAAGACTTCCAGCATGATCAGATCATTTAGGATAAATAAGTGGGCCTATTTGGTACTATTAATAAACATATATACATGTGCAAGCTCTCCTCATATAGCCATCTATTAAATTATGGAGATGGGCTGTGTTTTACAGTCCCCACTGAGTTGCATTTTGTCTCCTGTATTTTCATAGGCTGCATCAGAGATGCCTACTGCCTGCCCTTATACTAGCAGATGTGCTGATGAGTATGCCTGAATATTTTCATCCAATATAAAGACTAGCAAAATAAGGCATCATGAATAGAGGGTTGCCTCCTCCTTCAAGATTAACTTGTAAAACAGTTCAGATTTAGTGTACAGTGGGCAATATTGTCTCCACTCCAAAAAGCGTGTTTAAATTTGATAAGTCTAAACATGTTCAACAGATTTTCAGTTAACAATGTGTTTCAGTTCTAAACACTGTATTAGTTACACTAAATGGATACATGTATGGAATGTAAATGAACATAGAACTGTGTTTAGCTTTCTCTGTAAGAAGTTTATGTTTTATAACAGAGATGTCTCTTGTAAGCTAACAGGGGAAAGTGCTGTTCTCTCAAATACCGTGACTCTTACTGTAATACCAAGGCTTTCTAGGTGGAGATATACGTGTACAGTGAGTGATCCTGTATAATTACTCTGTATGCAGTATGCCCTAGGCCACCCAGTCATGCTAGTGGCCCTTCAAAGGGTTTACCAAAATAGCTTTCCATGCACTATCCCCCACTGGAGGCCAGTACTATACAATATGTTTAGTATGTATAGTCTTATATTGCACACACCAATCAAATATTGTCCCCAGAGCTTAATAATGAATTGCAATATGATAATAACCTCAACAGGTTCAATCTAGCAATGTACACCAATAATGTTGTACAATGTTACCTGAGAAGAAACTAGGAACAACCAATGATGTGCATACATGACACTATAACTGTGTCTAAATCTTAAATACAAGTCCCTGGACTCTAAGGTTGAAGCTAACATAGGCCTACCTGCCTTTAGATTATTTCAGTGTTAAAATTGAATGACCATGAAAGGGTTTGGGTGAGATGGTTCTCTACATCCCTTACCCTCAATAGTCTTCATTAGGCATGCATGGTTTATAGTATCAATGCATACATGAAGCGCACACATAAATGATATTATGGGGATGATTACCAAGAACTGACCCCAAAGCAAAGTATATAGCAGTGTCTTTTATAACATACCTGTATATACAATATATTTGTTGTTGATTAACAGAACCCCTTGCTGTAATTCTACAACTCAAGTTTTTTGTGATTTTACAGCAATAGTTGCTGGAACCTCAGTTGCCAGAAAATATTTCTGTAAATTTACAGTATATTTATTGTTCATTTACAACAAAATTTGCTGTCCATTTACAGGAAATTGTTCTGTTAAATTACAGTGATTCACCTCCTGTAGATTTACAGCAAAATGTACTGGAACCAAAGTTGCCAAGGGATTTTGCTGTAAAATAACCCTGTCTACCTCTTACAGTGCAGGTGACAGCTGTATTCTATATTGGACCTACTGCATGCAGTCACCTGTTATTGCTGGGTTAAGATATGTTGCAATATTCTCCTAAATCTCAGTTTCACATGATACAGAATGTACACAATATCAACAATAAAGGAATATCCAATCAAACCTATGACACTGCTATGTGTGTAGCATAGGGCAGTAGCTAGTGCTTGGACACCCACTTTGTGAATTGTAGGAATACATGAACCAAAGTTCTTTCTGTTTCCCTGACTCTGGTGTGATGTGGGTTCAACACAATGTGGGCAAAATGCTTAGACAATATAACTAGAATAAGGTGTATTAATCCCTTTCATAAAGGGGTCATGAATGAAATGAGTATATATCTACTGAATCCACCACTAGCAAGAGTCGCAAGCTTATATATACAAGCTAGGACAGTTTAGTTTGGATCACAGGCTAGTCGAGGTTACATATCCAAGGCCTGCCTCTGCTTTACAAAGATGGCAGACTAATCTAGAGTAAAGATAAGAACTGCGACCTGGTGTCTATTGCATGTATAAATACCTTGAAATATAAGCATTTAGTTTTCTGTTTCCATTCTTAACATATGAGCCTGTTTAGTGTATCTGTTATTGTGTTTAGAATTCATATTATAACATGTTTAGACCTAAATGTGTTTAAATCTTAAACGTATTTCTGCAGGGTTGGACAATCGTCCAATTATTTCACAAAATATGTATGACCAAACTATTTCTATTTCTAAAATGTTTGCTTCTAGATGCATTACATCGTCAGTTATTCCTTGGGAACCCTCGGGGTTGCCGGGAAACGACGGGAAATACGGCTCTCACAGGAGCAGCTGACTCCTCCTTCCTTTGTGCATATTATTAGATCTACTAATCAAAATGTTGGGGCCGGTAGTATTTCACGTTATGTGAATCAATGTTCTGGCCAGACCCCGTGGGTTCCATGGGCATAGTAAAAGGGGGTATTGAGTCCGTCAAACGAATACTCACGTCCTATACACACTAAGCCAAGAGATAGCTAAAGTAATAAATATTCAGATCAGAAAGTTGTGAATTGTAGGCCTGAAGATATCAAACTTGCCTGGGATTCAACATGGGCCGGCCCATACCAAAAGGCTAGAGAGGTTAAAGAACATGGCTTTAGAAAAGTGTACCGGAAATCTTTGATGCAAGTATGCACATAGGTGAGGGGCGCCTACAAGACCTACGATGGTGGTGTCACCATCTCCCGAAGGCTTCTAAAAAAAATTTTGGTTCAGGGCAGAACTGATAATACCACGGCATTGGCATAATATATGTTCGTAAAATGGGAGGCATCAAATCTATAGAGGAAATAGCAGGAGAAATCTGGGAATGGTGCCAGCAAAGGGACATGTGGCTGCCCATAGCCCACATCCGAGGGGTAGATAATGTCCATTCACCTGAATCCCACGGGTTCCATTGGAATATCTACAATTCTACTTCAACTTCGGTAAATCTCGTATAATTATTAAATCTTTACAAATCGCCCACCAGGAGATATAAGAGTTCATAAAATTCAAAAAAAGATGTTGCTTCTTACCTCCACAGCTGATCTCGGGGCAGAAACACTTGGGGGCATCTAATGTACCATCAGTCCACTCATACATCCCACACGTCATGGGTGCCTGACAGTTCAGTCTTGTACTGTCTGTGGCTTTACATGCTGCACACAATATGAAGGCAAAACTAGACTTGTTTCAATAAGGACTAACATGTATGCACTACTGGGGAATTGCAAGTTATGACAGTGAACTGAGCCTCTGTTATAACTTGATATAGGAATTTCACACCTTTTATGGAGCCCTGTAACTGTTTCATGTCTTATTTTACTCAATTCTAAATGATTTCGCAAACCATCTGCTAAAGTATTTACTGTATCCAAAAGGACAGGACAGTAGTCCGCAAACGAGAGAATTGTTTGTCTATAGATTGTAGAAGTTCTACTTTCATCCACCACGTTCCTCAATCTAGAAAACTTCTACTGGCAATTTTATGGTAAGTTTCTTTAAGCTCATTTGAGCTTCATGATCGTTCATTGTACATTTTTTTCCCTCCTAAATTACATAACATATTAGTGTCAAAAAGCAAAAACACCCCTTCGCAGGGGATTTCAAGTCCCCATTCGGCATCAGGGGGCAAGTGAGAGGCAAAATAATTCTAAAATGAAAATAAAAATGAAATAGGCATTTTTGATGCAGAATTCAATGTCTCATTACAGATGTTCAATTTTCGAATATGATTGCCATGGTAACCATTCTTTCAATCAGCATTTGGATATTATATTCGAATACCTGGGGATTTTCACCAAGAACCCAAAACCGAAAACAGATATCGAAAAATTCCTCCTAGATTAAAATCTATGAACAAAAAATCTCCACAGTATCTGGTATTTCTATGAAAAAGGCAGGTTTATTCTAATTTTAGTGACTATCATGGTCTGTAATGCGGTTAGAGTGTCACTATCATGTTTTGATATGAGTAGCAACTGATGTTCAAGGAGGGTTCTGACATTACTACTAGAGGTATTTTAGCTAATAGTGTCTCATTTTAAAGTTCTTGATATGAACTTTGATAATGAATTTCCCTGCAGAGGGATTCTTTTGCTTGCCTGTACACGGTTACATGGTGAGGATAAGCTAGATACAACAGATAAAAGAAAAAGTGTATTCATACATACCCAGGTACGAGCAATTTCTGCCAATGTAGGGATCGTCACAAGTACAGTAAAAGTGCTCTTCATCTTTGCTACAAGTTCCCCTTTGATTACAAGGCCCTGAAGCGCATGTAGCTAAAATAATAATGACATTTTTTTATTATTAATTGGTTCTTACACTTTTAGAATTAGCATCTTGACTTTTATACGTATTTATAAACTATACTCATTGAGAGATCGTCATATATTCCAACACTGGTCTCATCTCCCCTTAAAACATAAAATGGATAAAACTGGGGGAAATACGATCCACCAACTTTATTTGCAAAACTACCTTTAAGCAGATCTTATTTTTCTGACTGAAGATTACTCTAATACCAATGGTCCACTGGACCTTTTTGGCAGAACTTTGTGTAGCAAAAGTACGGTCAAAGTCAGCCGAAGGGACCCAGTTGACTATTGGTATTATTGATTATTTATTGTTGTATGAAGGCATGGTCTTTGAACTGGGTCCAAAAGAGGACAAAAGAACCTTTGTTTTCCATTTCTGATATATTGGCAGAGTTTAGGGACTAAATAGTGTGTGGATAATAGCTACAATCAGGAATCTGAGGTGGTATAGCGCATTTCGACAGGAGAGGCAAAATTTGGAGTTGCTTGCCGCGTAGCGGCCGGGAGCGCAGCTACCGTAGCAACTTCATTATGTTTTCGGTTTGTCAGTGACATCATGGTCACCTTGTGACGCAATTTGTGACGTCATACGTCAGCTGTGACGTCACACGTCGGCCACAGAGTGGCAACTCCTATACGTGGTCCTTGCCACATTTTTCTTGTTCTATCACAGGGAGTTCATTCTAAAGCGATGTGATACCCCTTACAGCATAGTGTTGGAAATTAACATTTTATTCATATAAATTTTGGCCACTTTACGTGATATTGATCAAGTAACTCACGAAGAAGACATGTGGGACCATAGTAACCGAGTAGGCATTCACAAACGTTAGGGTTGCCTGATTCACATTGTCCGTAATTTTGACATCGTGGGGTACAGTGAGAATGAGGCAGAGCTGGAATAAAAAGGACTTTTTTAGCTGATGTAAAAGGTTTATGGCTTAAAACGTCATAGAGATCATTTCACAGGAATCGTTCAAAGCTGCAGCTTGTTTTTTTTAAGCAATTGATGTTATTTTTAGAGGAGAAGGTTTGCTCCGCATAAGACACATCGCACATAGGCCTTGCAATCTAGGCACCCAGCGACAATTCCTAAAATGTAATAATCTGAACCGAGATTTGGGGGGCTTAATATGTTGAGTGGAATTCTACTTTTACTGTTTTCAGTGTTTCTTATTTGGCAGGACCATAATGTCATAAGAATTGGCTTTAAAAGATGAAATACTTACCCATCTGACCATCACATGGCAATGTGAGTAGGAGGGGCATAGCCGCCAGGCAGAGTAGTAATAACATGCTGTTCATCTTTTAGGCTTCACCTGTCTCACTCCAGATCTATAAATCAAACAACATGTAAGCCGTATAGTAGGCATTATGAAATTATTCTGAAACCCAATGTCAATAAAGCCGTGTGTCCACACGGCGATAAAACAACTTTTGTCGGCCGACTTTTGCAGGAAATCGTCAGCCTACCACATTTGTCGACTATTTCCGACGACAATATCTAACATGTTTGATTTTTGTTGCTGGGAATGGACAACAAAAGCCATTTTGTCATTGGGAATGGAATTCAAATGTGCTTTTGTCGTCGGGAACTCTATCGCTCACCAATTGTGTTGCCCTGTAGACACATGGCTTAAGGTGAATTATAGAATAATATCCAGGGGTAGACACTAACACTGCCCCGGGAACCAATGACCCATAATTTTGAGTCCTGGCCTATAGCTCTCTCAAAGATTACCTTCCTATGGGCCGGGTGACACACAGGAGTTGATGATGAAAATTTAAAATCTAATTTTCCAAGACAAACTTGTAAATGTATACCGCTGGAAAGGGAAAATCACGAGGCAAATGACTGTTAACATATAAGTTTTGTACAAATTAACTCAAGAGCGCCATTTCTTTCTCCTAAAAAAAGTGATGTATTATTTTCTGGGCCCGCAGCAATTTGTGTGGGCCCGTAGATCTCTCTAGCTACGTGTTTGGGTGGCCCATGGTCCAAAAAGTTAGCATCTAGCCCTGATATTCTTATATAAGGCGATGTAATTTTATTGTACCTAAGTAAACACATAATAGGATTCCTACATAGATGTTGAAGAGAAATATATCTACATAAAATTTAGGTGGACTCAGCATAGATTTGCTTGGTATGTGGATATTTAAACATTTAGTTCTCACTAGCAAAAGTCTACTTTTAGGATATATACTTGAAAAAAAAAGGTGATAAATGTGTGTCAAGGTGAAGTCTCAAACAGTTGACCTTCCACATACCATGCCAACTTGCCTCCACTGTACTACAGATTCTGGTGTAGATTGGTCTGTTAAAAGGCCATCATGTCATTTTCCTTATGAGGCACCTTATATCTACAGCCAAGAGAATATATCATTTGCTTTGCTGTAAATTTCCAGTAAATTGAGTGTCTGGTTAGCTGAGTCAAGAGAGCAGAGGTTTTCAAATGCAGGGGTCATTGGTTTAATGCAGCCCCAGCTGACATTTTATAGTTGCATCAACCCTGCTGGCTCTAGTGATCAAGTTGCAACAGGTACAGTCACAGGAAAACAGGCTCCATTCATATATATATACCTCCATTCATATATATGAACCTCCCAAGTAATTCTCGAGATCTTGTTCAGTGGGTACTGAGGCCAACTACTACTCCAACCCACAGCCGGGTACCAAATACAGGGACACATGTATCAGAACACTTCAGATGCATGTTTGTGGATCATGGCATCACCAACAGGAAGGCAGAAAGTCATGTGGATTCAATACCACATTGCGAATTACAACTTTAAAATAAGATGGACACAGCAGGGGGTACAAAACACACGCACATTGCAGTATTTACTTATATATGCTATTTGAGATAAAATACCTTGATTAATTTCAGAATGATCTGTATTTCCTGTCCTAAAATCGCAACAATGTGCTTGGGCTCATTCTAATATAGTGGGCTTATTTCCAACATTAGCGACCTACCTTAACCATTACATGTTTCTACGCAGTCAGGCTTTGGTATATCATGATATAGCATAGATGTCAAAACAGATCTATATTATATCTAAGCAGTCAATTTTTCGACTTGAGTCCTCGACAAATCAAGAAAATGTATTGAAAAGAAATGAAGAAGGGAAGTGCAACCTTTATATAAACAAACAGAATACTTCAACAATGACAACTTACTGTACCTGTATTAGACCTGGCCAATGCCCCCCATACATGTTATTAGTAAATTTTATCGTAGCAACTAAATTAAGGGATAATGACATATAATTACGTGCCTTTTAAATCCCTTCATTCTCACACCTTACAGACTCAGTGGTGGATTTAGACGGGGGTCGGTGGGCACGGGCCTCTCCATTTACCTTGAGAATATTTGCATGTTTATTACCGAGAAAAGTGCTAAAATGTAAGGAGTGCACCCCTCGTTTTAGGTCACACCCCCTCCTCTTCCAAAGCCTGGATCCGCTACGATTTAACCTCTCAAAAATTCTGCATGAAAGTGAAACAAAACTAACATGTCTTTACTAATCTAGCTCCGCTATGAATTTGCAAAATATCTGCCATAACTGCATCCCATTTTTACTTGTTACGGATATGTACCATGTTGAAACTTTGACAGTGGAATGGTCTGTTACACATTCATCAAAACTTTCTTCTATTACTGACAACAGTGCTTTATCAAATAACAGCAACAAAACAGGGTTCCACAAATACGGGCGGTGGTCCTGGTGGGTGTAATAAGAGCTCAACGACTCCTTGCCCCGTGTCATAGTTTTCGTGACTTTGTTCTCAGACACACTCATCTATGCATGACATGTATACACATACACACACACACACACACACACACACACACACACACACATATATATATATATATATATATATATATATATATATATATATATATATATATATATATATATGTGTTGCTTTTATATTCATCTTTTTCATTTCCTGTTTTCAGGTGAACTAATACGTCAATTGACGTTTTACACTGTATACCCAATTAATAATGCTATCTCATGGTTCCGAGGAGGGCTTTCATAGTGTAGGAAACTTGTAAGCCTAACTTTAATCAAAGTCTAGTGTATACTTAACGCTCTGTTTAGTAAGGCAGCCAATAATGTTGCTTGGAACACAATTATACAGATTGGTGCAACTTACATGATTTATCAGAAGAGACTCAAAAGAGAATATTACGTGTATATCTATTGACGTCCCTACCGAGACATAAAAAGTTAGATTGGACTGGTATGTAGAATGTAAATGAAAATGTAAAAGGAATAGACACAGGTAGATTTAGTTATCCTGCCCAATTACAAGGCTAACTAGCACATGAAGAACAATGTTTTCTGGTTCATGATCAGCTTTTAGATGGTCGAGAACCTCCTTGTTAACTTGTTCATATTGCTTTTACAAATTGTCTTTCTCCTAAGGCAGTAAAGAAGGTGGTGGTCGATTGCTAACCCGATAGTTATTTCAGTCAAAGACAATAATTAGTATGTTCTTTTTTCGAGGTGAGATTGGAGATTTGATGGATTACCATGGTTGACTGTTTAAGATTTTAAGTCTATTTTCAATTACCAATCAATGTACGAATAAGCGGTGGGGGTAAGAGATTATATGTTGCAATCAATCGTAATCACTAAAAACAGGATCCAGTAAGCCATATTCTCAAACAGGTGCTTTGGGGTACTCAAGGCTTTAGCAATACAGCAGGGAGAGAACTCCCCATTTCAAATGGGAACGTAGGGTTAATGCTGCAGATTTAGGCAGAGGACCTGAGAGCTGTTTCACAATGGCTATATATGAGTGACATAGGCTTACGAGCAAGATCACTCATAAGGTGGAGTTAAGATCGATCTTAGGCTTCTTAGGGTTAGGGGAAGTGTTTCAAAACTAAATGGGGAGTGAAGGTTATGAGTAAAGGGTCAATATAAGGGTAACCCAAGACCAACATAAAGTAGCTGATTTATGTGGAAGGTTAAGGGTACACATAAATGTGAAAAATCATAACAATAAGTGGAATTCCACAAATCCTCTTAATGCACGATATCAGGCATATATAAAAGTAAAATACCCTTTTATAATACCCTTTTCTATAATGAAATTGCAAGGTAAAGACATATTCTGAACTGGGTGATCGATCTTACAAGCTGCATGATTGGCCTGTTAGTGACCTTACAACTGATCTTGATTACTGTTCCTATGTCCAATTGACAGCTGTTTCTAAAGGACCAGTCTTATGTCCCAATATGAGTAACAGCTTGTTCTGAAACAATTGTAGTCATTCCCAAATGACTGATCTTAAATGGTCACTCATATAGCCCAAAGATCGATCTTAATTCCAGTCTCCTTGTGAAACAGCTCTCAGAAGTCGTAAGTATTGACGAGTCCTTGGTTTACGTAGATTAAATTTTAGTGTGTGGTAACCAAATGCGTAATATAAAAAGGTGACATATTTGTTATATCACTCAGACTGTGTATGCTATTACAATTCCTGCTTTGTTATTGCCAAATGAATAGGGTGCCATTCACTATTGAAGGGGATCAGGAGGGCATTTAAAAACCATAGCTATAGCAATACTACATCCCGATCTTTCCTGGATGACTCCGGCTGGGATTATTTTTCAAAGTCACCTATCCTCCTCCTCTTTTTCAATTTCTCGGGTGTGCTAGAGTTCTGGTTAAGCCAAGAGCCTGCTCGATCTGCCAAATTATTCAGGTGACACTATTCACCATCTTTAGGTCTAGCCTACCACTAGGGGGTTTTGCCAAAAAAAGAAAAGGAGAACCAACAAATGGAAAATGTGTACGTATTGCTAAATGAACTTGTTAAGATAAAACATGCACATTACTTACAACTCAGAAAGGGTTTACGCAGGCCTGTATAGGCCTCTGTCCACCCAATCCACATGGCTACTTTGAATATGTCACACCCTGTCTACTACTAGAGGGGGCTACACTGAGAATGTGGATGAGACTAGTTTTCCGCCCGTGGCTAGATCACATATGTCAGGAAAGAAACGAAGATGTCGAGATCTAGGAACTTTAATTCACTTTGATTTTTAATACAACTGCGTGACCATGATGGATATATTGGCATTAAGGTTTAAATTCGCACTGATGACCTGCTTCTATACGGATGTATTAATAATTGATAATTACGCCTAAAGTCAGGAGCCGCGCCAAATATGTGCACTTGGGTACAAAGGCTAACCCGACTAAATTAACTGAAAGACTGTAAAAACCTGATACTGCTTGAGAGATAATAATATCCCTTGCTTTTGAAAGAGAAACCTGGTCTGGGAAACATAGGATTGTGCAATTTACTTCATCTTACCTTAACCACCAGTAATGTTCTTTGTTCTTTTTCTTTTTTTGCCATACTCCGTTGGGATATGATAATTACGTCTCACATCGATTATCTTCTAGGGCGCCATTATGTTGGGGCTGTAAGACATGGCGCACAACATGTGTCATACCGTGTATCATATAGTGTGGGTGATTTAGCCTCTCTAAAAGGAACCAAACACCTTTGATATTAATGGAACGTTGGCATTAGACATTCACTAACCATTGGATGTTAGTCACATGAATACCTAATTAATATTATTCTTTAGAAACAGGTCCTTGATATATAAGTACCATACTGTATTATATCTATTTACTATAGAACTTTACTTTCATCTCACCACAAAGTACATTGATAGTATTCGGTAAATATAAAACAGAATCAAGTAGGGCAACTATTTTCGGAAATGTTGATCAAACGGCTATCAATTGTATTACAATGTTCAGTGTCTACCACTCACATCTATCTGAATCTACTATTACTATAATATTTTTCATTTACACTAATGTAGGAATTTCCTGGGTTGTATTCACTTATTGCAAATGTAAATTATGCAAATAACATGCAAATAAACGTTTGTTTTATGCAAATAAGAAGAATCAATACAGGGCCTAGCATATTAAAACATTATGTGTACATATCTTTACAGCGGAACTTGTTGGACACTTATAGGGCATGCCCAGGGCCTGATTTGGACTGTTTTAGGACAAATCTAACGAACAAGCCCTGTCTAGTCCTCACCAATATATTTGGCTGCAGTCCCCTGAAAAGGGGGAGGGGTCTTGGTACAATCCTGTTTTCTTTCCCTTTCAGGCTTGGATTTCTTCCTCACAAACACCCCTTTTAACCCACAATGGATATAGGACTTTAGGTACAAGTGCCTCCTTTGCTCAGACTGCTTTACATAGGCCACGCCCAGATATAGCATGCGGGTGTCACATCTACCTTTGTGGCTTATACATACATACAAGGATATGCCTGACACATCACGAGCACTGACCACATCATGCTTTCTGGGAGGGGAAGTGGGTGCATCCAAGCCCACCCATGCATGAACCCCTTTCCTTTTATAGTATTCAGTCATTACCTACTTTACCTGAGACTTTCAGCTTCAATCGTTGTTATTCAAGAGAAATACAAAGTATATTATAAATGTTGATGAGATAGCTGTGTGAAGTTTGCAGTTTGTAAACGCTGAGTGTAGGGGTGCATCCACTGTGACGGATGGACCATCCATCTCCCTTCATCCATATTTTTCTCCATAGAAATCAATGGTAAATGATACGGATGAAACCGACGGATGGTCCATCTGTCGGCAGTGGACGCACGCCTTTAGGTTGTTGACCCCTACTTGCAAGAGACACATTTCTTGCACCACAATCTACCAATAAATCTATTTTGGAAGGCAGCGATGCATGCGCCTATATCCCGAACACTCAGGTCAATATATTCTATAACTTCAAAATCTAGTTCTTTACCCTTATACTTCTTTGCATCTAGACTACTTTTAGAAGTTTTGGTCAAGTATTTCGCTTCCTCTTTTCATTAGAATCGTGTCTGGAGAAAGTTTGATCCATGATGCAGAAAGCAAGAATATAGAGCAGCAATGTGCATTGCTTGTAACTTGAAAAGAAATAAAATTTAAATTTATTGGCACATGTTATGTACCATAAGTTCTTTGATTTGAGGTTCATATCATATTTGAATTGAATCAAAAGTGTAGTTTATTGCAAGGTCAGTAATGCAGGTAATGTTGCTTGTATCAGAGAATTTAAGGTATTTGCAGTTAGTTAGACTCTCTGCTGTCCCAAAGCTCTGGCCCCTTTATACTTGATAGTCTTTTCCATTACATTGTTTCTCCAGAATTAAAATCAATAGCCCTGAGCAAGTCTAGCTTGTTGTCTGACATCAGCACTCCCATTCACAGACAGGAACCAACTCCAAGCAGGTGTTTAGTAGTGTTATAGTCCTATACTTTCACAAGACATCTGCTTGGAGGACCAGATGCTCACTCAGGTTATTCGCACCAGCAAGCCACTATTCGCATAACTCCTGCCAAAACTGCCATATTCGCACCACACTTGCAAAAAGAGCGGGAAAATTGATCCTGGATCAACATTCCTATACCTTCATCATTGCAAGCAAAGAATATCTTATGGTGGCTGACCAACTGACTGTATACAATATGTGACCCATCCTAACAAAATGGTACGGAAGTCGCAAATAGGAATTTTTTAGATATTGCCATATTCATTTACAGCTCATTAAGAGCTTTAATTTGGTATATAACACTTGCATATTTAAACCAGGTTGCCCTCTGTGGGTCGTCTAGCAGTAAATGTAGTCATATCAATTAATAAGAGATTAAACTGAGATAATTAACATATTGAACATAAAATAATTCATAAATCCTATATAATTCCTATGTAATTCTATATAACCACAAAAGTTGTGGCCATGTCTATTAGCCATTTGGGGCTTAAAGTAAGTTTAATAAGCAAAGTTTCTAAAAGACATCTACCCATATGTTACAAAAATGCTAAAATATCAATTTTGAAACTTTTGATATTTTTGACACTATGCAACTTGAAAAGGCTATAGCTAGGCTTCTACATGTGCGACTTCAGTACCAATTTGTAAGGATGGGTCACATATAGAGAATTACTCAGGATTTACAAAACTTGTTACTGAAATGGCTTTTCCTGCAAGACCCCTACATCTCCTCCTGCAATACCACTACAAATTCCTGAACTAATTTTTCCTCTTATACGTAAAATTTCAATCTTTTTGACACTTCTTCGCACCACCCAAATGACTGAAAATGAGGGGCGCATCCTCACCTCCTATAACTCTATTTTCGAGTTAATGAAGACAGAGAGAGGGTGGCATGTGCCATCCAGTGATTCATAACATGGACCCTATAATTGGTCTAAATAGGGCATCCCTGCCTCCCATTATTGGTCCACTTGGGCACATCCTTATTAGATGTGTAGGGGAACCAGAAATCCTTGTGCCCGGTAGATTGACCCTCAGGGGCCAGATACCTGGTAATCACTGCTCCCCTTGTGTGTATCATACCGATCCAGGTGTACTTGGAAGGTGGAAATATCAGGCAAGGGATCATGGTGTTATGGTTAGGATGCTGGAATGTCATGCCAGAGATCTGGGTTCGAGTCCCGGTGATCCTAGATATTTTCACCTTCCTCTACACTGGTAGGATCATCGAGCCGGTCCTCGCGTGACTTAATAGGGTGATCGGGGGAACTCGGTGCCTGGGCCCGTATGATACAGATACGTGGGCAGATGAGGGGAAAGGGCCCTCCCTGTGGGATTTTTAGTACTGGGTTTAGCCACTAGGGGAGGTATAAAGGCTAAAAATAGGAAAAGGAGGCCAAAAATTGCATTCAGGTATTTTTTTTTTACACAGATAAAGATAGTTCTGTTAAAAACATTCTATTTTTGGGCATTTCCTATCTGGCATTTCTGGAATGTAAATGGAACGTTTGTAATCCAAAACAAGGCCAAAATATGGGTTCTCAGAAAAGTGTGTTGCCATGGCAACCAAAATTATTTTCCCAATATAAACAAAAACAATGTCACTTGATAAAATGATTGATGGAGATTCAAAAGCTGAAAAAAAGCATATAGATATCATATCTAGCTCAAAAGATATGCCCAAACGAATGTAAAGGTTTTGTCATTTTTTGATTGATTATTGAAATCATTATGCTAATTAGATGCCTGGTTTAACCAAAACAATGAATTATAGAGCTTATTGGCTGCATTGATACGGTTATGTCATTCCATTTTCGAGAAGCAATATCTCCAAGACCAGAAGAACTATCTGCAAGTATACATCATTTTAAAGCTGATAACTTAAATTTTAAATGTCACATTTTGCTTTGGTGGACCCTTTTCCCTCACCTGTCCACAATATTACGCTTCGACCCTGACAGTATTATGTACTGGTAGGTCAACTGGGAATCGGGAGTGCCTCAACACTGCTTGATAAAGCCCAACTAATCTGGTTGGGAGGAATGCTTGATGCTGGTTGGCCATGGTTGAAGCTGGTTTAGAGGAGTGTAGGGGACCAGAAATCCTTGTGCCCGGTAGATTGACCCTCAGGGGCCAGATACCTGGTAATCACTGCTCCCCTTGTGTGTATCATACCGATCCAGATGTAGTTGGAAGGTGGAAATATCAGGCAAGGGATCATGGTGTAATGGTTAGCATGCTGGAATGTCATGCCAGAGATCCGGGTACGAGTCCCGGTGATCCTAGATATTTTCACCATCCTCTACAGATGTAATCAAAAGATGTAATCAACAGATGTCTTTAAACAACATGGTCATAATCTAGATCTGAAGTATCAACGTGGTCATAATCTAGATCTGAAGTATCAATGTGGTCATAATCTAGATACTGAAGTATTAACATGGTCATAATCTAGATACTGAAGTATTAACATGGTCATAATCTAGATCTGAGGTATCAAAATGGTCATAATCTAAAGATTTGAAGTATCAACATGGTCATAACCTAGATCTGAAGTATCAAAATGGTCATAATCTAAAGATTTGAAGTATCAACATGGTCATAATCTAGATCTGAAGTATCAACATGGTCATAATCTAGATACTGAAGTATCAACATGGTCATAATCTAGATCTAAAGTATCAAAGTGGTCATAATCTAAAGATTTGAAGTATCAACATGGTTATAATCTAGATACTGAAGTATCAACATGGTCATAATCTGGATCTGAAGTGTCAAAATGGGCATAATCTAAAGATTTGAAGTATCAACATGGCCATAATGTAGATATGAAGTATCAACATGGTCATAATCTATAGATATAAAGTATCAACATGGTCATAATAATATAGATATGAACAGAGCAAGCACCGTGATAAATACCCCACGTATAAAGTGTGGTTTATATGTGATCAGCACAAGTTTGGTTGCACCATATAGTGAGGGCATATTTGGAAAGAACAGTACTAGAGCTTTATTGATTGAGTGATTAAGTTGTTTATTGGCTAATTGCAACCTATCTTAATGAGTGCAAGCTTTTCCAAAATCAGCTATGTATGAATATACCAATACATTCATGGTAGATAAACAATACATTCTCACATAATTTGAGAATCCCAGAGCTGCACTTTATACGAAGGGTCTGAGTAGGGGTTGTGCCTTTAAACGGGATGTACTTTGCGGGATAATGGAACAATGCATTAGCAATATAGGGAATGTAATTGTTGTAATGGTTGCTTAACGTTTCATCCTCCTTTCATGTTCATAAAACTCACAGGTAATAAGAAATGTTATGTGATGGTTGATCAACCGTAACTGATGGATAGTTGGACCAACGTTTATGGGGAAAACATCATTTTAATATTTAGTAACCATTTATTTAAAGGCGTTGGTTCAATGTTTAGAGAAACTACTCATCAATAAACAGGTTGAAAAAAGCGTTGATTCTACGTTATACTATGGCTTTAAAATGCTTCACTAGTTAGGAGGTAACCCTCTGGAAGGTCTTGCCAAAAGATAACGAGGATGAACCTCTGTAAAAGTTTTCAGAGAGTGCTGAGGAAAATGGGCAAAGCCTAACTCGTTTTCCTAATATTGACAAAAATTTACAGCAGAATGTATGGAAAAATCGTTTTGAGATGTAAAAAGATGTGCACGTTTTCTCTAAACGATTATCCAAATAATTATTTAGCAAGACAAAAACTTGCACGTTTTCTTTCTTGGTTCACGTCTCTTTTTTGGCAAGACCCTCCTGATAGCACTATGCTAGAAATCAATGCACACAATGCTCCTTCAATACATGGGTGATGTCAACTTTAACTTGGTTAGTCATTTTTGTGAAAAGGAGAAGTAGAAATACTAGAATAGGGAGAAATGCTTGAACGCATCAACATACATTTGCTCCAAATGTAAGTAGAGTTTTACTGGCAAAAAGGGGTGTGTTTCTGACAGCATTTAAATGCATCTAACCAAACATTGCTGACATAAAAACGTAAAAAAAAGAAGTAAAAAAGAAAATCGTTGCACAGATAGAAAGATAGTGTTTCTATAAAGCAACTGTTGAATTCTATTTTCAATACAGCATTCAGACTTCTGTTTTTTGCAAGACAATAAGGTCGAATCCCACATGGCAACTAATGGCTCAGATATCCTTGCGATTTTGAATCTGTTGCGATTATGGCACCTACCCCAAATTCGTAAGGCATATAACTACAGAGGGTGTATAGAACACAAGGACACTGTTGCATTTTCTCACCTACCTTTTGGGATATTTTGCATTTGTTGTTGTTTATATCTCTGTGAATAACATATTGTAAGGGCTAAAAACGCAAAAAAGTGCATATGTTCTTCATACTTAAGTCATACTTACGTCATAGGCGGTCAGGATAATAGTTTCCCATCTCACCCTAACTTTCGTTGGAGATCCTGAATATGGGGCCTTTTGGATTTGGGGCCTTTTGCTTAGGGGGGCTTCCTAGCAGGGGCCTTCCTAGCGGGGGCCTTCATATATGGGGCCTTCCATGGTACAATCATGGGGTCCCAATGGTATGGGGCCTTAGGACCCGGGGGCCCCATGGATAGGGGGACGTCGTTAGGGGGCCGAATAGGCAGGGGCCTTGGTGGATGGGGCTTTCAGCCGTGAAGTCGTTCTATATACCCTCCCAATTACATCATGTATATAAGGGGAGGGGGATGCTATAGAGTATGTCGATCGTCATCAAGGAGAGAGGGGGGGGGGGTGAGAAGTCAATTCCTTTGAGAAATTGTGTGTACCCCGAATCTTTAGTTAGCTGTGTACAAGGTATTCTCTCACATATTCAGTCACACGTACCTGATGGGGAGGCCAACACCTAAACACGAGGCAAATTTAAACGTTTGAGAGACAAAACATTTAGTTGTTCTATGGCTCCGTATATATATATATATATATATATATATATATATATATATACATATATATATATATATTTATATACCATTTGGAAGAGGACAGATATATTAACTAAGTAATGTATGGGCTAACAGGCACCGAATGGCATGTATCGAACGAGTGGCCGCAGGCCACGAGTTCGATATCCTATGATACATGCCATGAGGTGCCTGTTAGCCCATACCTTACTAAGTTTATTACACGATTAATCAATAAAAAAATCAATAAATAATCAATAAAATATCAATAAAAATAAGTTGAAAACAAAAATCCTTCCCCGGGACGCGAAGCCTGCCATAGTACACACAGCTCAGCGCCCTGCAGCGGACAGCGACAGCCCCGGTCTCAGCTAGCCTTGGCAGCGGCACACGGTACATACACCTCGTCGCCCTGCAGGGCAAAAGATGCGCCCGGACCGTGTTACTAACTGTTAGACTAGATATACACCTCGTCGCCCGGCAGCGGACAGCTACAGCGCACACGGCGGAAAAAGACTCGTCTCGCTGTTATGTTTGTGTATAAAATACACCTCCTCGCCCGGCAGCGGCACACGGCGAAAAAAGATGCACCTGGACCGGGGCGCGATCCATGTACCTCTCACGGCTGAGCGCAAGGCGCTAACCGCTAGGCCACCGCGTCTTCTCCTCCGAGCGCATCTCGCTGTTATGTTTCTATACTAAATACACCTCGTCGCCCAGCAGCGGACAGCGACAGCGCACACGGCTTTGTATCATATCCAGACTTGGTTCGAACCGAGCATTTCTCGTCAGTCCTTGTGGCGCAGTGCATAAGGAGTTGGATTTGGGATGTGAGACTGCAGGTTCGATCCCTACCCTGGCCTGGAAAATTTCGTGGGTTTTAACATGTGACATGTGACATGGACAAGGAGTGCTGATATCCACCTCAGAGAGTGCTGATATCCACCTCAGAGAGTGCTGATATCCACCTGGGATCTGCTCATAAGAGGTCGCACAATATGCAGGAATATCAGAACTGGGATATCCAGAAAAAGCACCCTGAGTCACAGAAATCGTGTAATAAGCCATAATATCTGCCCACATTATATGTACCCCTTGTATATCAGACAGGAATCCACAAGCGGCACAGCAGCAGCAGTGTTACATGCGGTACACAATTCCTTCATTCTGTTTTTTTCTTGTGTACATTATTTAGTGCACTAGAGTATCCTTTCTGCTTGTCACTTCAACTCGAAATGTAACCAAAAACAAGAGAACAAAGGAAATAGTGTGTTGCCTGTAACACAGCCGCAGTTGTGCCACAAGATCAGCCTTGGCTAATACGATCCAAGCCCAGATATTCCTACTTATTGTTCATACCAACAAAAAGGCATGATTCATCAAGAAAGTCATGAGTAGACACCATTGGTATAGGTATTCTAATCCATAGTCTTTGATAGTCATTTCTATTATCTAGACACTGCCTTATAAGCTACCCCTTCTTGGGACACAGAGGACTCCTAATTATAGTGGACCTTCTCTGTAGGTATATGGTCCTGAAAACTGTATGTAAGGAGGTAAGCATGTATATATGGATATCTATGTCAGGGTGTATGCATGACCCCTTCTGCTTGTCTGCACAGCTAGGTACATGTACTGGCCTATATGGGCGGGTACCATAATGATCAGGGCGTGTCCACGTATACGTGTGGAAGAGACTCCTTCCGACAAGATACGAAAAAAAAATAGACAAAAAAAACAACCACATGCATGTAGCTGTACCAGAGCTCTGCTGTAATTGGCGAAGTTAGTGTGCGTCTGCCGCCGTTTATCATGGTTTGGTTGACACCTACCAATTATTTCTTTGCGATCAGAAGCCAGTTCCATAAGTTGTTATATTTGCTACCTTCTTCGTTATTTTTTGAAACAATCTTTTTTTTATAGTTTATCTAGTGTTATAAGGTTGAATCCAACTACAGAAAAATAGTACCCAAATGTTTACTAGCTCCCCTGCATCAGTCGGGTCCATTTTCTCCTAATACAACCAATTTTTATATCTACCTTATGGTTGCATATGTCCAATTCACAAGAGTTTTGCGAGGCTTTCCAGCCAATATAAGTACTCCTAAAGCGGGTATTCCATTGCAGTCCGTTGGCCGAGATTTTGCTAGTCCGATTATTTTTGATTATACAAATGTAAAGAAAAAACTGGCCAGATTAGTTAAAATACGGCCGACCGACGGCAGTGGAATACCCACTTTAGACAGCTGTACCCCTTCAGTGACGGGTAAGGCCTTTGCATTTCTTAATCACAAGGATTTCCTGACCATTTTCGCACAGTAGGATTTGATCTTTAGAAAATGACTAAACATCGCAACACACTGAGAATACACAAACTGCAATGGCACTTTGTCTTGCTGATACACAGCATGATTTACTACCCTGTGCTGATTAAAGACCCTTTAGGTCGAAACCCACGTGGCGAAAAATGCCTCAAATATATCTAGGTCGAATCCCACGATGCAATCTAACCCTGGAAAGTTCTTGCAATTTAGGAACTCTTGCAGATAAGGGGACTTGCCTTTACTGCAAATTGCAAGGCTTCTCACATGCCATTGCATTTTATAAATCCGATGGTAGCAATTAAACTGACCCCCCACCCTTGCAATATAGATATGTAAGCTGTGTTTAATTGCAATGCCATTCTCCTTAATATTGAATTTGCAAGCTGTTATAGGTAAGCACAGTGCAGAATGAGACAGAAATTGAACTCTATGTGTAATTTATGCAGACATTTTGCATACAGATTGCAGGGTATGGGGCATGTTTAGGTTGCATAGTGGGACTTGGGTTGCAAGTTGAAGTGAACACACATCCCTATTTGTCAATGACTTTATCCACATATCTGTAAATTGCAAGCGATTTTTGTAAATTGCAGAAACTTTTTACTTAAGCAAGGGAAAATATCTAAATATAAAGATCTTAACTTCAGTGCAAATCTACAAGGGATTCCTTGCCATTAAAGCCCCCCCCTGGCCTTTATAGGTCTTGCAATATAAGGAGAGAGCCCCAAATTGCAAGAGATGACTAAATTGCAGAAACCTTTCAGCCAAAATTGCATCGTGGGATTCGACCTTCTGCGATTTTGTCAGTTGTGTTTCATGGCCTCCCTGGTGCCCTAAATTGCAAGGATATCATGTAATATTAAAGTTCCACTGCAGGCTGTGCTTAGCTTTTATATCCTTGCAATTGTGGGATATTAAACATGTCAGACATAGATATACCCATTAACAAGGAAAATATATCGCAAATGCCTTACAATAAAACACAACACTGTCTTTGTGTTCTATGTTCCCTACTGTTGTTATATCCCTTGTGAATTTGGGGTAGGTCCCAAAATCGCAACAGATTCAAAATGGCAGAGATATTTGAGGCATTTTTCGCCATGTGGGATTCGACCTACAATTGTTTGGCTTGGAGAGATTAGACCTGTGATCTATGGTGCCTTGGCTATAACAGACTACTATTGGCGGCATCCCTAAGTCGTTAGAAATCAAAGTTGTATGATCTTTAACTTGCCAATCTCTTTTTTACAAAATTATTACCACGACTGAAGTTTTAGGCATAAAACGAGGATACAGAACGAATTCTTACTTTCGGGTTCAGAATCAAAATCTTTTGACAGTTACAATATTATTCAGCATGAAGGCTCCCCACATATATAAGCTGTATCCTATGAAAAGCCAACTCTAGTTGCTACACGATTAGAAAGCTTCCCTAAGACAAGAGGCACCTCATAGATTGGGTAAATTTGCGAACCATAACATACACTTAAAGCTGCTACCAAAGTCAAGATGCGATATTAGTGTTGGGCAAATTTGTGGAATTGAATTAGGCTCCGTTAGCTCCCTTAAATTACGAACACTATTTCACCCACACTATTGAGTTTATGCATAGGCCCTGTACAGGCTACGTTAATATATGCTGTGCTCATGCTAAAAGGGGCTAGATGTAGATGAATAGTGCTGGCGATTTGGGTAATTACAGCCTCACATGTGCAAAATGTGATAGGCATTGGTTTCTCGAACATAACAGGGCGAGGGAGGGGTATGTTACGCCGTTTTGAAATAACCTCTTAGGGGGATAATTCTAAAATCTTACCATCAGTCCTCCAGCAATGGTAGGACATCTAGCCCTATTGAGTTATCTGATGGTAGTATGTGACTGGCATGCATTGACATAGCCAGCACTATTGATTATACTGGTGGCAGGCTAAGCCCTGCATACACTATGCCAAACAGGCTGTGCACAGTGGCAAGAGGGACAAAATAAATTAATAGCTGTGGAAGACTCCTTTTCATAAAAGGGCATAAACAATCATTCCCCTTTATCCTATGAGGTATTTATAGTGTACACCGGCTGGCCCTAGGGTAGGGAGGACTGATCGCTTGATAGGGCATGTAACACATAAGTGGGTTTTAAGTAGAGGAGTGGTAAAAATACAAACAGCTAGTACTGTGGTAATCCACTATCGATTTCTTTTCCTACCACTGACACAGTGGAAAATCACCAGCACTGTGAAAAATCAATAGTGAAAAATCAATAACAGTTGCTATTTCTGACTGAGCTACCACAAGTTATATAGATAGTGTAGAATGACTAGGTCTTATAAAATCCCCAGGATTTGCCAATACAACTATCGCTGATGTAGGATGTTTTGAATAAACCTGCATAACAGCATGATAATGATCAAAGGCAATCTATGAAGGCCTCTTATGAGATCAGTCTAGGAATATAAGTATGGCCCGTGATTGTACTAAGAACTGTTTCAAATATATCATAATAAATGGCCCATATCGCATCACGCAAGGCTATCAAATGGTGAGAAGTTATAGAAGCTCGTAAGCATTCTATTATGCATAATTGCCATAACTGTAATTCATGGCTTCTGTTTCACAGCTGGCCTCAATGTATCTACTTGAATTTAGAACAGAGGATGCTACAAGGAATATGGTGGTACACTCGATTTTCCACTAGCTCCTATACTAACAATGAGCTACGAAATGTTCTTTTGAGCGTTAATATTAACGATGTGAAGGTTGGCCGAAATAGTCCGTTTGAACGGGAATATAATACTTTATCGATTGATAATTTCGTAATACTGACCGAATGTCTGATTAAGTGTACCAATTTACACATTTCATAAACGCCATTTGTAGCTAAAATGACACCGGTGGCGCTTCTGGTATAAAGTGACGTCGTTGGTACATGTAGTAAAATCTATTGGTACAAGGTGCCACCATGTGATGCATACATTATTCACGCTGGGCTGGTTAGACTATGTAAAGCTGGTATTCCACTGCCCTCGGCCGGCTGCTTTTTCACTAATCCGACCGATTTTTTCTACACTTTTACATAATAAAAAAAAATGGATTAGCAAAATCTTGGCCGACTGACGGCAGTGGAATACTCGCTTTATGAGCCTCCACGACAAAGGATAAGACGTCTAACCTCCACGTGTCTTTTGTCCGACCACTCTTGGTTAGAATGTTCCAACTCTCTGGTCTTATGCCCTGCCACCAAATTAGTGTACGAAAGTCAGAGTTTTATCTCACAGGTTTGAGGTATATGTCAATAAAAGAATGGAAATGGGCTTTATCTGTTTTATTTACCAGTCATTTCTATGGGGAGAAAATGGATGAAATGACACAAATAGTCCATCCGTGGGCAGTGGATACAGCCCTTCAGGCACCTTGTGGGCCTTAAGACATGGGATATTATGGCATCTTTCAGTGCGATATTTTGACCACAGGTGTGGGGCATTTACGACCACGGTTGGAGGCTATATGTCATGGTACATTCAGGCAGCCGTACATTTACAACCACTGTTGGAGGCTATATGTCATGGTACATTCAGGCAGCCGTACATTTACAACCACTGTTGGAGGCTATATGTCATGGTACATTCAGGCAGCCGTACATTTACAACCACTGTTGGAGGCTATATGTCATGGTACATTCAGGCAGCCGTACATTCAAGCAGTAGTGCATTCCGTCTCATGTTTGGTTTGGCACAATCATGTCGAGTTGCAAACTTAAGGTTTCGGACTGGTAGGGATAGACAGAAATGGTAAATTCCCCCCTATCAGCCACTTTTGATTAATTGATTGTCAAAAGGCAATTTGCATTTCTGTACTTATGGTTCTACTAATGCATACAATGTCATAACAAATAGCAACAGGCCCAAAGATGACCCTTGGCCACTCCACAGCTAATCAGTTAACTTGCTTAGGTAGTGCCATTGGCTCAAGTACAATTCCTGCACAATTTGAGATAGACTCAGTCTAGTCACAGCTATACTAGGCTCTTTATCAGTAGGATATGGCTGACTGTGTCAAAAGTACCGAGCCCTGGAAAGAACATCCGTTTTCTACACTTTTCTTTTTCATTTTCATTTCCGCAACTTTTTATTTCCGTTTTCGCAACTTTTTATTTTGTTTGCGCAACTTTTTATTTTTCTTTTCCGCAACATTATTGTTGTTGAGGCTTCTAAGCCTACACGCCTACCTTGTGCCTTGTGTCTTTGGCTGAAGCGGTGGGTGGAGGTGAGATCTCAGACGTGACAGGCTTTCTGATGGCCCGTAGATTATAAGGGCGTGTAACAGGTGTAGAAATGAGCACAGAACATACCCATGTGTAGAAAACTTTGATTTTCGTTTTCGCAACCTTTATGTCCGTTTTCGCAACTTATACTTTTGGTCCCACAACTTAAAAGCTTTTTTTTTGTGGATGGTCAATCAATTGTGGATGTTATGTTGTGAAACAAGTATATGAGTTGCAGAAACGAAAAATCAAGTTGCGGAAACGAAAATATAACTTGCTGAAATAAACTCTAGAAAAAAAAAAACACGTAGAAAACGGATGTCCTTTCCAGGGCTCCATACTAAAGCCTTCCTCACATTGTCAGGCGATAGACACAGGGGAAAACAAGTATCGAAGATACCTATAGTTTGCTTTAAATGGTTTTATCATAAACTGAAGTGTCCGGTCGTCAAAATGATTTTTACAATGATAATAATGCTTGGCTAGTGAAAGGTTTCATAATGATATACTAGAATAGTATATTACTGAGTTCCATGACTTTTCAAGACAGTACACAGAGCCACTCCATGATAGCTCTAGGTGAGCTATAACTACCTGTGGGTGATCCTCCATATATATGGAGGGAGGAGTGGTGATGGAGAGAGCCCAGCAGAGAATGCTCACAGGGTTCCCCAGCCTCATGATATTTATACCCCCTCACAGTGTGAGAGTGAAACTATACCCAGCAAATTGTCGTCATCTGTCGCCATGATTAGTCATCAATGGTGACTCCTTTTTGAGTGATAACTCATTTCGTCATCTTTCGCCACTGTGTGTTAGACTCACGTGGTATAGCAATTGCTATTCCTGGTGATCTTGTGCTATAACGACATCGTGTTCCATCTAACAACATGTGTGAGCCACTTCACACAGGTTGACGATGACTCACCTCAATTTGCTGGGTAGGATCATGGTGGGATGAGTGGCATATACTATGGTATTCTATGATAGGATATCCTGTGCAATTGATGGTCTCAGTGGGTGACTATGCTAAAGATTATGATTCTAATTGTAATCATAGTTTTTGAATGAGCTCTTAAATGTTAGCGGTCAATAACTGTATTTTACTGTACATTCTATAGCCTAACAACATCCCTATCCTTTGTACATAATGAATATAACGTATAACTTATTTCATATAAAACTTTCTGCTGTACTGGGCCCTCAGCCCTGACAGAAACTTGGGTCGTCAGAAAATACGAGTTCGGAAATATTAAAACTTTGGGCATAGTATCAAGAAGCTTAGATACAATACTTGATAGCATGACAGCTCAGCAGACCAAATACCACATCCATAGGCAGCCGTAATGACGCAACATCAATACAGGAACGACTAAAAATACATGTCTGTCATGGTTAAGTTTCTGGGACATTTCTGAATAATACTAATCGATTTTGTTTAAAAATGCCATCCTCCTTTGAGGTCACAAAATCATGGTTTTCAGTCACGAAGTGAAGTATCATGTTGTGCCCTAAATGCATCGCGGTGCATGCATGCACCGTGCTAACCCAGTGTGGTTGAGATACTCGATATAGCCTATGCGTGCTGGCACTTTTGCAGTGCTGCTGAGTAAAAAGATATAACTCCTGCATTGATCAGTACATAGTGGGTGGAGGGAAGACGTGGGCCTGAATCACATGAAGTAGCCTAGATACGATGTCCAATGTGGGATAATCTGTACGTCATATAAGGGGTAATCACTTCTAATTTCCATCAGAATTACATGGCATGACACCAGGAGGTTAATTCAAAACATCCTGGGATCAAAACCCCAGCGATCTTAGGAATTATTCTACCTTATCCTATTAAGCGATCTGAAGATTAGACTGCATTCCCATTTCCTAGCCAGCACTAAGATCGCATCAATCAGTTGACCCTGTACATTAATCAAGGGTTGTTCCCGTGAATAGATTAAGATCTGTACTTGACAAGGACGGGTCAGGGGAGAAGAACAGGCCTGTACATTGACAGTCAGATAGGACCTATATGGAGGTAAGCAATCTATCAGTAGCCACATGTTCATGAAATTTTCTTGCTTTTTCTGTTATCTATGATGTCCTACTTATATATAGACGTCCTATGACAAAGAACCAAACAGGATATACACCATGGACTCAACAGGGGGTGGGGAATGGACATATTAGATTCCATCTGTAAATAAGGTAACTTTAATGCAAATGTTCAACCTGGATTAAATAAAAATATCTTACCTCAATAGAGAGCGACAGATGAAATTCCCCGAAGACATAGTCTGGCTTGCAGCAAGAGGACACCAAAGGGAGTGGGGTAGGACTTCACTTCAAAACTCGAGAAGGAAGAATTACCTTAGAGTGCCCTTAACGCATGAGTGGGCCTAAGGGCCCTCAAGGACTCTCAGTTAACGTCCTCCCTCCCCTCTATATGTATGCAGCAGCCTATTCACTCTTTCGATCAGGAGTGTTCCCTGTATGTGCTCTTGTACTCAGGTGAAACCACTAGGCAATTCATTCACTAAGATCACAGTGATCTAAGTGCTGGAAAGGAATAGTGAAGTGATCCCAGGACTTGCTATTCCTGACATGCCTGCAACCACTGCATTAGATAGGGTAGACCGGCCAGGTCTTATGATATGTGCCGACACTAAGATCGCTGGGGATGCGATCCCAGGATGTTTTGCATTAACCTCCAGAAGGTGTGTGCTTCATGTCATGTGTTGCAGGACTCATGCAAATCACATTATTAAGCGAAACTACACCTTCTCATTCAAATTCTTTCATTTACCAAATCAGGATATATATATATAGATTGAATCCCATATGGCGATTTAGGGCTCCAATATCTCTGCGATTTTGTCTGTTGCATTCCATGGGCCTTGCTGGGATCATAGAACGCAAAAATTGCTCAACTCATTGTGAATTCCAAAATAGGGTTCAGCAAGGGCGATATAAAGCATCAGACAAAACACAGAGATATTGGAGCACCAAATCGTCCCGAATGTGGAATTCAACCGTATGTGATAATTTGAATCGTTCTATGCAAGTTGAGAAAAAAATCATGTAAAAAACTAACTTTCTGTTATTATACTTGAACCACACCTTCTATTACTTGCATAATAGGAGGATCATTATATATTTTTTCTTCAACTTTTGATTACGTATGATGAAAGGCCTAGTTGACAAGAGGCAGTGATCCTTGGGCGGCTGCATGTTTTCTCAATCCTTGTCAAGTGCATACATTTCAAAAAATTTTTAGATATAAGATGTTATGATGCGTGATCGCAGCAATGCAAATCTACTCACGGTGCTGCGTCCCTCTAGATAGAAAATGCACCTTTCTTGTTTTCTTCTACTCCAAAATATCCATAAAAGCAGCGAATAATTCCCAAAATATATGTAACTCATTGTGAACAAATCTGTTGTAAACCAGAAAAGTTAGCGATTAGCGACCCTTCAACCTCAAATAGTAGCAAATTTTACATTTATAAAGATTCCATGAAGTGGTCACTCCGTTTGCGTTTAGGGGATGAAAAAACAAAACCAAAAAAAAAAAACAGCAAGAATGTGCATGTCAATTATGTCAAGTGAGTGCAGAGTGCATGCCTGAAGGGAACTGGGAAGGTGGCAGATGCCCAAGTAGGCGCGGCTAAACAGAAACCACAGACATTTGAGTTCTGGGTGCGTCATAGCTCCTTCCTATAAAGTAACTAATAGGGGAGGCTCCACAACGTGGTTTTTGCTCAGAATCGCAGCTGGAGGGTGTTGCTCCTATAGTAAAAGGAAGAGCTGGCTAAAAGTACCCTTGTTTCCAGTCCTTTCTTTTCATGTAGCTATAACTTGTCCATTTTGTTGCTCACAAGTGATCAATCAAGTACGGTGCTGAAAAAGGGGGATTTGAGTAGGTACCTAGTTGGGAGAAGTCAGTCAGTATAATAAAATATAGAGCGTGTGACATGAGTAGGTACCTGGTAGTGCAGCTCTCTCAATTTTAAACAAGGCAGGTGACTTTTCAGACTAATGTGGTGAGTGCAAGTACTTAGGTGAAGCAGTGCACGACTTGTTTAGAAAGGAGGGCACATACTCACAGCTCTTTTTACAATAGGAGCAACACCCTCCTGTTCTCACAAACTGGGACACAAACACAAACTAAAAGTAGGATTTGTTATCATTACAAGGTAGAAATTGTACATTGAGAGAGCTATTTGTTTATCTGAGGGTGTTATTTTGTGCGATCTCAGGTATGCTTGTGCTGTCAAAAGGATTTTTTAATATAAATCAAGCTAATGTTATGTGAATATTGCAGACTTTCACATTGGGGAGTCTCTCCAATTCAATATCAGACAGGTTTGATTTTTACAATACAAGACCTTGCGGTCTGTGTAACTACTGTCTTGTCATTTATATTTTGCTGTGTTGATGTTTATATATTGAACTCCCACCCAATTAAAGAGTCTATGCAGGTGCAGGTTATTTTGTAAATATGGCACACAAGGAGAGAGATCTCCCATGTAATGACCCCTGTAATCTCATGCTTACAATGTTGAATCTCATGTTTACAATATAAGAATGTCAACACCGTATACCTCAAGCACTATAGGGATACAATTTCGTGAAAATGTACCAACAAATCGCGTAGTGGAGCCTACACTATTGTTAAAAACACAAAAACAAACTATCCTCTTGAGTCAATTATTCTGGCAGGGTAGGATATCTCTTATTTGGTGTCGTGTTTTCTAAGCGCCTATGTTACATATCTGTATCATATCATTTTCTAGGTACGCTAGGTAGAAGAATTAATATTATAAGTAATATTTCCGTAGGCCCTATGGTACACATAATGGATAACATACAGAAATGCACAACCATGTTGGTATTAGCGGCAGGTAATGACCACCGAGACACAAGCGCTCATCTTATATGTAGGGTCAGAGTCGGTCAAAAATAATTACGAATAAAAACTAGTGTTCTCGGAATGCTATCAAATTACACATGGCACAAACTTGCTGTATCACGATACCCCAAAAATGGCTGTTGGTAATTGCAAGTAGAACGAACCATCCCTTCCCCTTCCTAATTTAGTCACTTTTAATTCTTGTCTGGTACTACTGCACACAAAAAAAAAATCTAAATATCTTAGGCTGTTCGCCTAACATTTGTTGGAATTGCTAAGACAAGTTGGGAGTTTGCACGTCGCCAAACCACCGAAGTTTTCTTGGGAGTATACACCTAACCCTTAGGAGAAATCAGGCAATTTAGGCATTCTTCCTAACTTGCCTTAGACCTTTTCACTATCTGCATGGACTATTTCAATACCCATAATACCCTTTCTTTTATTTTGATTCAAATGATAGGTGTAAACTCCACATGGATTAAGACACCCAGAACAGAGCCTCTCCATTTGAGAAGCAAGTTTAATGCCTCATATCATTTTCATTTTCAACCCCTGAACTTAGTTGTTTTGGGTTTGACTCATAGGGCCATAGATGTGGATTATATGAGAAAATTGAATTTCCAGAGAAAAGGTGTTTCCATTCTTCTACCTTGCTCCATCAATAACATAACAAACCTATAGGCTGTATTCTGTTAAGTCCAATGCCAGGTTGAATGGTGAAGGCTTTATCATGTCAATAGTCATTAGAAGTGCCATTAATTTCACATTTGTAGGCCTTTCCATGATAGACACTTCCCAAAAAAGTCCTCATGCAAACCACACTGCCACCTGGTGTGAAGAAATCTACTAACCCTTAGATAAAACTTCTAACCCATTAGACAAAAAGACTGTTTTTCTCTCTCGGCTAAATCAAGCCAGCTTGCCTGAATAGGTTAGTGAATACAACTAACACGTTAGTAAAATATTACTGACATGTTGGGTATTTTGCCTAACCAGTGGTTTTGTCTAAGCTAAATTAGTATTTACTAATTAGGATTTTTTTCTGTGTGGTACCGTGACTAACATCTTCATGTCATATTTTCTCCCACAAAAAAAAAGGTGCATCGTCCGAGATATGGTGCATGGAAAGGGGGAGCAACGAGACAAGCTAGACATTGTGATCCGGTTATCTATTAGGCTGCAGTTCGATAGTTTTGCCTAAAGTGATCTCTATCCGATTTGCCATCATACGTATCAAATGTAGGTTTATAATATGATTAAAGAAAGTTGGTTTGGTCCCTTCACATTACGATAGAGACATCTTTAAAGAACAAGGTGCGAAATGGGAGGTCTGTATTCCATGTAACCCTATCCCTTTCTGAGTGAGGAGTCCATGCAGAAGGAATATTATAAAGTATGGTAGACAGTGTGCAGCTACTTACCGTCCTTGTAGCCTCAATAAGGTTTTAATTTTATGTCTAAATACCGAATCATTTTGCTGACTGAGGGGTGTGGTAGTGATCATTATTAGACAATTACCTAATGTCTTCCCACTCAAAGGTAGATTACTGCTTGGCCCTAACACCTAAGGGAGTAGTCATTATTTATCCACAGGGGGGTGGGTTTGAGGGGGTGCGTAAAAATTTCAGACCCCTGCTGAGGTGGGGGGGGCAAAAAAAACATTGACCCCCTCTTGAGGGGGGGGGGTAAAAAATTTACCCTCTTTTTAGCTTAAATGCCCCTGTGCTACTATAGATCAGAGAGGGGCGCGAAAATTCTCCGTGCCTCTGGCATGGGGGGGGGCAAAATATTTTGCCCACCGGCAAGGGGGGGGGGCATCCGCGCGAAAACCCACCACCCCCCTGTTGATAAATAATGACCACTGCCTACCAACGTAATTCCCACTCACTGAGTATCTTTATGATCCCCACTTTAATACCACAGATAATCGTCTACCAATTCCATCCATTAGCACTTTGAGCGGTATGTACCGGCAGTTTAGAGAAGTATTTCTTTCAATAGTTAGCGGAGGTCTCAAATATTCTTTTCTTGGGTGTACAACATATGTGACAGGAATGGTACCTATTTACCTATACTAATGACCTTAGATCATGAAAAGACCATATTACCCTACATTGTGGGGTGTAAGTGCTGAACAGAGAAGTACACCCATGGTTCGTCTTGATGCATGAATACATCTTGATGCGGCTGCATGAATACATCATGATAACATACCATGCTAGCAAACACGATGGTGTTTATAAATGAGTGAAAGTGACGCCAAAGGTGTTATATTACTCTAGAACTAACTTCCTCGTCATACGTAGTTAACCGACATTTTACCTGTACACAAAGCAACTCTCAGACTGATACCTGTACACAAAGCACATACAACTCTCAGACTGATACCTGTACACAAAGCACATACAACTCTCAGACTGATACCTGTACACAAAGCACATACAACTCTCAGACTGATACCTGTACACAAAGCACATACAACTCTCAGACTGATACCTGTACACAAAGCACATACAACTCTCAGACTGATACCTGTACACAAAGCACATACAACTCTCAGACTCTTGTGCTCTGTTTTGTCCCCAACGTTCGTCCATATGCGTACAAGTCGCCAAGTTCTTGAACTTTAATGGCATGATAACAGAGCAATACGCTGGAAAGTCTGCCTCATGCTAGAGTGAATGCCCCTGTTTATGCCAAGTGTGTGCAAGTCAACGATCCTTACCTAATCTCCCTGCCTCTAGGAGATCAACTCCTCAGGGTGGTTATCTCCAACTTGTGTACAGTGATTATCCTAATGTATATAATCCACAGATGAGCAGAAAGGGCCAGTAGCGGGGTGAGCAGAGGTGTGGTTCTTTTAGTCTTCTGTAAAGGAGTGACTGAGTGGCTTTGGATGGGTGGTTCCACAAACAACACTCCACCCTCTTGTAGACCTCTTTACAACCTCCTTGGTTTGGGCGAGGCCTCCTGTCCCCACCCAACCATTTCTTCATAGCACGTCATACTAAAGGGGGGGGGGAGGGGGGCAGGAACTAGAAATATATATTGTGGGATATGAGGAAGAATATATAGAAGGATGGATTGGCACTCAATTATGTGTTATTCTGTAAATTTGCAGCGGCGTTCTTAATTTGAATGACCTACCTTTACAGCAACTTAGTGAAGGGATAAACGAGGGTAGAACTATATTGATTATATTAAAATCATGTCGGTTTGTAAAGTTTACTGAATTTAGGTTTTGAGGGGCAGAGCTGGCAGGGATTCAATAATCCTAATGGTGGGTAAGGATAGAAGGATTAAGGGATGCAGGTGAAAGATCCTTACCAGCACTGATGTATAAATCTGTGTCTGAGCCTCTGTGTGTGGGGTATGAACTAAATGACTCTCCACCCACAAAGGATAGGTTTCACATTTTGTTCAGACAGAAGCTAGTCTAGAATGTCTTCCATGCTATTTATGCACGTATTTCATATCAGGTGGTTTATCAGTAGCTCATAGTTATCATCGAAGTCCAAGATGCAATAGAGAGGTTAAACTATTTGGGAGTGTACCTGTACTGGAACGGCAAGGTCTACAGGTACAGATTCCAGTACAAGTACAAGTAATGTGGTTGAGAAAATAAGTTTGGTATAGCACTATCAACATTTGAAGTATGTGGCCACAGCTGAGTTGTCTAAAGACCTCGTTAAATTATCATTTACTTGTTTATTTATTATTTAGGGGGGGGGGAGTGGGGTTGTTGGGGCGCATGTAATTGACTTCAGAGTCGTGTTCCAAGAGAGCCCTATTTAAAGGAATACAATCCAATGTAATGTTCCTGGCTTATTACTCTGCGACAGATTTGTTTCTTATAAGCTGAGTCAAGTAAACCAACCTGAATCAGGCAATGATACGAATTTGTGGCGTTAGACGAACCGAAATAGATAAAAGATATTACGTATGAGAAGTTTCACAATGTTTGCCTTCACCACAGTGCCATCATTTCTCACAGTGGGTAGAGAAGTACATTGGTGCTCATGACAAGATTAGAACATAATATTTATTTTTATTAAAACAAAATTAGAGTACATAGAAAGGAGGCAAAAGAGAACGGGATGAGCTTATATTTAAGTGTTTTGGTAGTTTCGGCTATTGGCCACCAGGTGACCATGCAGCCGACCCTGCCACAGAATATACCTTTAATAATCATTAGAAAACCTAACAGAACCGGGTGGTACCAGGATATGGCTGGCTGCTTCCAACATCTACTCCTCCCTTACCCCCCTACCGACCCCCTCTCCTGCCGCCTTACCCCTCCAATTACGGTGCAGGTAGGATATTAATTTATTTTTCTATGCACTTGTCTGCCACCTTTCCTCTGTGCCCTCTTCAGTTTTAGTAAGTACCAAAATACATGATATCTAGATGGGCCAGGTTGGAAGAGCAGGTGAGTGAGTATACAGCCGTTCGAGAGGGATATATAAGATTGTCACTTTTCAACCAGTCGTTTGCTTCGGGCTGCCCTCGTTGAACAACACCACATAGCCAGTTCCATCTCTATCTATATTTTGTTGGTCTTAAGTTTGGGATCGACCACATATCCCTTCAGGTATTCTGCATACATCCATTTAGGGGAGTAGCCTTTATTTATCAATGGATGAGGGGGGACGTAAAAATTATTAACCGCTCCTGAGGGGAGGGGGTGTAAAATCTTTTGACTCAACTTGAGAGGAGGTATAACACATTAAGCCTTTTATTTGGCAAACAAGCAAGCGTGTAACTATAGATCCAAGGGAGTGCCTATGGCGTGGGGGGGGGGGGGAGAAACGGCAAAAAATCATTATTGCCCCCGGTGATTGCCATCAAGGGGGGAACACAGTTTATGTGTATCTGCGCAAAATCTCAGCACGTCCCCTGGTGATGAATTATGACCACTCCCTAATTTGCCATTCCAGCTTCTCATATTTAAAAAAGGCCAACATTTCACACCCAAGAGAAACATTAAACGCAATATCCATGATGAACATGGCGAGGAAGACCCAGTCTTTGTCGGAGCCTCAGAAGTTATGTGCACATTCACACTTAGATACCCAACATATTCATACCATTGGTGGTGTCACGCCCATCTTGGAGAAACGCCCTACCCTACTCTTTCACCAGGCCCACCTACTGGGCCACATTCTATTAGTAGATATCTCTCCTACACGCCAAATGCATGCCCGACATCTAAAACCAGCTTTCCATCTGCCATATGAAATTATTCATAGATGCTCTCTTTTTCCCTTTCAAAACGTCACTAATTAGCAATTGACAATTCTAGTCAACATGTATTTCTAAGGTGCGAGAGCACACGCATTTTTGCACTTGCCATATTAATCAGAGGGACATTAAAGAAATTTAAAAAAAATTAGTTTTTTTCACTCAGTGAAAAGTTGTAAAATATGGTTGGGTTATATTGACAATATTGACAATTTTGGTGTTATTCACAACATGTTGTGTTGTATGGGCAACCGAAGCAGATTGAGACTTTTTTTCAGTCAAGTCTGACTTTTTCAGTCACCTTTTCCCCACTTACCATTGACTGACGGTCAGTGGCATCAACTGTACTGACTTCAATCAGAGATGGACTGAAAATGTCCATGAACTAAAAAAATAGTCTGAAAAAGTTGACTATGGTCAACTTTACAAAGAAACCAGTTACCACTTATTAAGTCAAACCTTAACTGACTTCAATGGAAACAATCCTATAGTTGACTTGTGCTAATTAGAGAAATGAAATATATAAAGTTTTCAATCCTTTAGTACCCTGTGCTAATACGGACTTGCTGATTTGAGGAAATACGAGCTGGTATGCTGCCAGTAAGCCTATGGTATACTCCAAACCACGATTATAATTGGAAACATTTGGGTCAGGTCGCCAGAAAGCAGTAGATTTTGTGTTTTTGGGTCATTTTTGACTTTTATGGCTCTGGAGAAAGATGTTGTGAACCAATATTGTCTTACATAGACTCATTTGATAGAGAACACTTAAAGCTATAACTTGCACGTAACACGCAGCCCGACAGCGGTACCCCAAGTGAGAGAAAAGCGAACTATTTCTGTCGGCCCGACAGCGAAGCAGCCCGATAGGTACCAGATTTTTTCTAATCAGTTAGAAAAAATCGGGTACCTGTCGGGCACTTTCTGAGATGCATCTTCGATGGTTCCCGATCAAAAAAATAGACCTCTTCCACCAAAGATGATTTAAGCCCCATTCTTGCCCGACAGTGCCTGATGCGTCCCCGATGCAACCCAATGACAAAATCGGACAACTATCGGCTTTGGTGGAATCAACGCTTACAAATGTCATACACCCTGATGCTAGGTAAATCTTAGACATTTACGTAAATAATGGTTCATTTTCACCCTGTACTGGGCCACTGTCTGTAACATACACATTTTCTGAGTTAACAATATTATTAACCTCCTTCACATTTTCCAAGGAATTAAATTCTTGGAATACACTTTGATTAACTATGTTAACAAAACTCTCCTGTTCTGTTATGAGCCTAGATGGTTGAGTTAATTCACTAACCTCACCTGTGTCTTTCACCTCCTGTACTGGAGTGGTATGTGGAAGTAAGCCAACATCTACCAAACCTACTATAAATCCGGCATGTAATATATGGAACTATATACACTTGTGTATATATATATATATATATATATATATATATATATATATATATATATATATATAATTAGCCGTGGACGGTTAGGGACTACTTGCAGAAGGCAATGATATCTATGATGTCATAGCAAGACGTCATAGTAAACAGGTCACCAGTATATAAGGGGCTGCTTTAAATTAACCACGGGCTTCTCTAGCCCACTTAAAAGGGTCTGTTTCTCCTCTTTCCTTTCCCCTCAGGATGTGTGTGGTGCACATATGCGCAGGCACTGACACATTTCTCTGTGAAATTATGTAATGTAGTTCTCGCCATGAATATGACCTTAGCTGTCGAAATGGCATTAAACATCTATTACTCACTCACTCACTTGAATTAAACGTCAGTTGGCCAATCTCACCTGTACAGGTAACACCATGCCAGGTGTATCCCTGGTTTTTAATTGATTTTCTTAGTTTACGGATTGATTTTTCAATCAAGATGGGTAGGAACTCAACAAAAGGTGCTAAATCGGCTGCTGCTTTAAAGAAATCGGCCAAATCGGCCAAATCTACAGCAGAATCGGCCAACTTAGGATATTCGAGCTATGTCGATTCATAGCTATGAGGTACCTTCGCCACCCAACCATGTTAATGGGTTTGAAGAGGATTCACTCGCTGACCAGACGGGCAGGATTAACTCGCTGGAGGGCGAATTACGAGACAGAAAAGGTCTTCTGCAGGATGTAATTGCTACTAGAGGGGACCGGAGAGATGAGACGTTGGATTCGACTGAAGGGGCAGGGCGTCCATGTGTCGATGTTTACAAGCGAGCGATGACGTCAGGTTGGCAAGGACACAGCCACGTTTCCAGGGAGAGATGACAAGGTTCACCGAGAGTCCATAGCAACGGTTCAAGATGGGAAGAAGTTACTCGCCAGGGTCATCATCGGAGGTCTAAATCATCATTTTCTGATCGTCATGGGGTGCGTAACCCCTCAAGAGGGTCGTCAGCGGATTCTACTACATCTAGGCTCCACGTTGGTACCAAAATTGGTGAGTTTGACCATGAAAATTATGTTGAAAAAACGTGATAAGATTGATACTGTCAAGAAGTTAGTTCTGGTCAACTTGAACTTTGTACTAGATGCCTACAAGGAAGGTGACGACGTGGAGGATATGTTGAAACATTTGCAAGTGTTGGTAGAAAAAGCAGGAACAAATATATACGGTTGCAGCCCTGGTGGCTTATGACAAATCTGTTAGAGCTAGAACTAACAATAATGGTATCCAAGCATTTGGTATGATTGATATTCCGATATTCTTAGACATCTTTCGTACGATGGTACAGTCCAAGCTCAAAGGGCATATGCCTTTAAATCCAAAAATGGGGGTAGCCTAAAGTCTCAAACAACTGGTGTTATGCCTTCAACAGAGCCAAGGGATGTTTGAGGGACCCCTGCAAATATAAACACATTTGCAGTGGTTGTGGTGCTACTGGACACGGTATGGCCGAGTGTCAAAAGTCTAGAAATGATTAGGAATATGTAGGTAGTCGATATATATATATATATATATATATATATATATATATATATAGGTAGTCGATATATATATGAATATATATTCTTGTAAATTCTAATATGATGTATCATAAAAGTAACCTTTTATCGATATAATATGTAGTGGCAGGAAGACGCTTGCTATCCGGTGAATAATGTGCGCATGTGCAATCAATCTACTTCCGTCTTCATCGGTTGTTCGCCATATTCGCACATATACTCACACAAGGAAGATATCAGTGTGTAATCTATTGTTTTTTTTTGGAAGGGGGAAATCAAGATCTCCATGGCTTCTTGCTCAGCAGGAGGACTAACATTGTTTGTGTGACAGATCTACCTACTTTATGGAACTCCAGCAGTGAAATTGTCTTGAAGACAATTTATTGTCGAGAATTCCACAGACCGGCCAGTCACCCAACTCATCTGGTTTTGCTTGATATTGACATATTTCGAACTTAACCAAAGTTATATAAGAACTATTACATATGAGGGAATTTGGTAAACAGTTGGTTATTTCCATTAGTAACGAGAAGAGGGTGCCTTTCCACCTGCCCCAAACCAGATCCAAATTTACCTCATCCCAGATCAGGCACATACTTTCCCAGCAAAACTGAGTGAAGTTGAGTCATGGTGAGTGATGATGTGTGATAACTTTTGCGTGATAATGAACTGTGTCATCTTGTGTCATACTGAGTCAACTTTCACTTAACTTGACAAACCATAACTCACTTCAATAAAGGTGGTAGGAAAGGTTGGGTAAATGTTAGCCAGCATGTGTCAGTGCTGATCAAGTCTTGCTCAGCTTGACGAACAAGCACTCACTTTGATACAGATGGTAGGGGTGACTGTGTGAGCATGTGTCAGCATGTGTCAATCTTTGTCAACTTTCACTCAGTTTGACGAACAATCACTCACTGTGATAAAGATGGTAAGGGAGACTGGGTGAGTGTGAGTCAGCATATGTCTACAGTTGTCAACTCTCACTCAGCTTGACAAACAATCACTCACTTCAATAAAGATGTGAGTAAAGATTGGGTAAGCATACGCCAACATGTGTCAATAGTTGCCAACCTCCACACAGCGTGACAAACAATCACTCACTTCCATAAAGATGTGAGGGACAACTTGGTGAACAATTGTCAGCATGTCTCAATAATTGCTAGCTCTCACTAGGCATGAGTCATATTCACAATTAGGGACTATTGAATCTGTCTGAATTCTAACTGCTTGTACTTTGCAAAATGGGCCAATTGATTGAATATCAATATGATAGATTATGTTGCACATAGCAGTTTTCTTTCTTACATGATATGAAATATACATAAATCAGTAATGTAATAATATTATATCGAATTTGGTGCATATATAAGACAAAAAAGATGATTTGTTTTGTCTATGGGACTTAGCACTGAGTTGGACTGATCTGCATTTTATATGCAATCTAGGCATCTGTTGGGCCTGGTTTAGCAGAATATAAAAAGTTTAATGTCTAGTGATCAGTTAGGTCATATATGATTAGGGGAAATAGATAGAAATTCTTAATATGATGGTAAAAATGGTCTGTATTGAGTGACAAAAGGGGTGGATGGTGTATCCAATATGTGTATAACAGACTGTGTGAGCATGTGTCAACCTGTGTCAACTTCTGTCAACTCTGACTCATCATGACACAACCTCATGCAAGGTGACACACTACATAGTATTCTGTGACCTGATTGGTCCGTTTTCTTTGTCCTTTTCTTTGTTCTCCTCCTGAGTTCAAAACAGACAAGCAGAGACAGCCAAGGAGGACAGATGTTTTGGTAGTTGGTCACACAGTTCTAGATTAATTTGTACTACAAATCCCAGTTGATAGGTATTTCTACAGTAATATATTGTTATTACTGATTATGTCTGAGCATGCCTTACTGCTAATTCTAAGCATATGTGACTATACCCCAAGAGTAGATTTAGAACTATGAGTAAAGCCTATGGAAATCTAGGGGATTCAGAATGCTAAGTTATAAGTTCTGGTACACTGAAATCATGGAAGATCCGAAACTAGTCAGCGGTGATCACTCTAGGTCCTCAAGTTGACAATACCTAAAACTACAACTTTAGGTTGTCAAAATGATGACTTTAGGTCATCATCCTGACGACCTGAGTCATCAGGATGACAATACTGACAGTACAGAGTCATCATATTGAAGAATCAGGTCGTCAGGATGATGACCTAAAGTCGTCATTTTGACTTCCTAAAGTTGTAGTTTTCGTTATTGAGGACCTAAAGTGGTCACCGCTGACTAGTTTCGGATCTTCCATGTTTTCAGTGTATCTGAGGACTAAGTGAATAGTCATTCATTGTCAACATGGGTGGGAGTGGGGTGGTCTAGATTTAGACTGTTTCTGTTTTGTGTTTATGATTATTTGTTTTGATTTGAACAGGTATTCCCAGGAACACTACAAGGAATCATCCATCAACACCAGAACCATCCATTTCCAAGGAGAGTGGGTAAAACATAATATTGGGAGGAAAGATGTCTTCACATGGAAACAGGATAATCAGATGAATTGATGTTCACAATAAAGCCACAAAATAAAAATCCACAACCCCCCCCCCATTCCTAGCCCCCCCAGAACAAATTGGTCAGTGCGTCATTGTTTGTGATACTGCGTCATAACCCATGCATCATTGTGTGTTATTGTGGGTCATACTATGTCATAACCCATGCGTCATTAGTAGACTGTCATTGTGCATCATACTGCATTGTTACCCATGTGTCATTGTGTGTAAAGATGAGTCATAATGCATGCGTCAGTCTACGTTAAGCTGAGTCAGCCCTGGCAATACTTGATGCAAATAAAATTTCCAGGAGCACACTGCGTGAAGGCTCACACACTTTGACTCAACTTCATGAAGATTTGCTGGGTTGGTACTATGCTGATGATGCTAAGAGATGCCCAATACATATATGATGTGGGAAACAATTCTGTAAGGCTATTAAAGACGAGTTAGTCTATGTATCAATCACATTCAATTTTGTGCACCTTGTCAATTTCAATGAAAAAAGAACATAAAGACAGTAAAGACATGAAGACAAAATGTATGTATCATGATGATTGATTAGAATTAGCTGAGTTTCTGAAGCTTATACGAAAAGGTGATTATGCTGCCAAATATGGAGTGGTGAGTTCTCTAGGATAATGCCGCAAAGCCGTCCGAAACCATCATGGAATCCCTGCGTCATTCATTGGTATGATATTTATAGAAATAGCTGAGATCTCAGCTTAAATATTTTGCGCATTAAAGCTATGGCTGATCAATTGAAATTTAACTACTGCTAAGTTCGTCCAATGGCATGGATACAAAGGCTGTTTGATGTGTATATACTTAAGTTATTAATTAAATCCTTGGCCTTTCAATGTGTACATAATCGTATACAGATCACCACAACCTATTTATTTTCTTTGATGGAAAAATTTATTCATGTGGTACTAGGTTAATGTTAATATGTGTATAATCTATGTACTTCAGAGAATCGTCAGAGGCAGATGCTATAGCTATCAACATATCCCACATATTACCTGTAATTGACATACTTTTTGATGCTCCAATTGGCATATACTTCTCTTCCCTCAAAACTAGGTCAGTCCATCAGTATTTACACTGTCTAACCACATCAAGATGATTCACACATATATACGGCCAATTATTATGATTCTATTTGCATTTAGAGACACTCCTTCTAATTTTATGCAAAGACTGCTAACCCTGACTCAAGCTTAGATCGTTCCTTTTTCAGGCCATTGAATGGGTCACCTCTGAGTAATGTTACCCTAAGTCCTATATAAAGGGAACTCTACTTGACACATTACATCTAAAAACAATAACCTAAACACATCGGAGCCTAAACATTAGCTTTGTTTCAAAACAATTGCTGTCTAAACATCTTCTATTGTAAATGTGTTTAGGGTGTAAAAGATGAAAGCATGGAGGTATTGGTAGCGTCTAGTTCGATAGCATGGTCTCAATGAAAGGTTAGGAATCTACTTTATATTTTGGGGATGTCATTACATAGATAGCCTTATGCTAAGGACTATTACAAATACAACGTAGAAGAACTTAGATCTGTATTTAATCGTCAAGGGGGCATTTTAAAGGCATGCATGATAATGATAATCGACAGTATTTTAGGTCAACTCTAAACCAAATAATGTAGTTATAGTGTTGTAATTACATTTTCAAAACCTTCGAAACTTATTTGTTACCCTATATATAAAAAGGCATTGGTTCGTCGCTGGTCCCCACTCCATTGAAATAATCATAACCCTCACATCAGGTAGACAATGTTGTAGAAGTGAGAGGATGCTTACAGTGATTGAGGGCATATAATGAAAAACATTTATGCCAAGAATTCAAACATTTTACCCATCATGCAGTGCTTTGAATATGAATTTATATCAATTTTTACAATACTTTTTTTTTTAAAAACCTAGAAGGGGCTATGTCTATTTATAAGTACCTGTACCAAAATAGAACCCCCGGAAAGGTGAGTTATCTAATGAAGCTATCTATACTCTGCTATGGATAATATTAAGTAAGAATAACTTCGACTTCGATGGTAAACATTACCTACAAGTTGGTGGCACAGCCATGGGCACTAGGGTAGCACCCACATATGCTAATCTCTTTATGTCCCATATAGAGGAATCCAAGGTCTACACCTATAAATTACAACCACTCATGTGGCTGAGATTTATAGATGATATATTCTTTATTTGGCCCCATGGTCAGACTGAATTAGATGAATTCACTGCCTACCTGAACAGAATCCATGAGTCCATGAAATTCACTGTGGTAACATCAACCACTCAAGTAGATTTTCTGGACACAACTGTTCAGCTAGACAGTGAAGGTAAAATTTCAACTTGTACACCAAACCTACAGACAGTTCAAATTACCTACACTTTACTTCGGCCCACACCCGCCACAGTATAAGAGGTATTCCATATGGCCAATTCCTTAGAATTAGGCGCATCTGTTCTGATGACCAACGGTTCTTAGAACATTGTATCGACAGGGGCAAACATTTTGTCAGACGTGGATACCCCCCCGCCTTTATATCACAATGCTTCCACAAAGCAAATGAAAAGGACCGCATGGAACTTTTAAAGGCAAAATCCATAAAATCCATAGAGAAAGAGAAATCCAAAGCCAGCTTCTTGGTGTCTACCATTATCCCTGGATTTAATGGTATTAATCGTATTGCTACGAAAAACTGGGACATACTAGGAAAATTTTGCAGCACGAGGGACATTTACCAGTAAATACAATGTGTGTTGCTCTAGCACTAATTTAATTTACTGCATTACCTGCAAAATTTGTGGCATACAATATGTCGGCCAAACCAAAAATGCCATAAAAACCAGATTTTCTGACCACTATGGCAAAATCAGACGCAAAGAATTAAAAATAAGTGAGTTCTCATGTCACATGAATTCTTGCTCCAGCCGTGGACAAGACTACAAACACAGGGACTTGACCATCCATGTGGTAGATTTTATTCACGCGAATTCAAAATCCAGTAGGGCCAAACACCTACGGAACCTGATTAAATTTAATTGGATCCAGAGGCTCCATACAAATGCCCCCAGGGGCCTAAATGTGAGTGATCCACTGGTCCATTAGATGATACCCAGGCATATATATGATCCTATACTGGGCAGTTGCCACGTACAATTAAAGCAATTTTCCCCACCAGGGGTTTACCTAGTACAGGATCATGACAATATAAATTAGTGCATAGGCCTACTATTGGCCCTGAATAATGACATGTTAACAAATTTAGCCCTGGTTGCTAAATTTATAGACCCAGAGAAAATTTAAAACCCAGTTGTTTATATTTATTCTCAACTTTTATAATAATTTTTATTCAAAATAAAAATTAATGATGGACTAAATTAATTATAGAAGGGGCCTACCCTCTGAAATTAATTAATTCAGCCCACTGAGAATATTTTGATACCGGTACACCCACCGCACCACATCAAAAATATTCCCCACCCACCATCCCTGTATGGAGGTACCACACAAATTATTTATAATTTTTTTACACTGTTCAGAATAGTTATAATAATTTTATTTCAATGCAGTCTGAAGATCCCCATAGGTGAAACCACCAGTTACTCATAATAACACACTGTTGTCAGAGTAAATAATGCCCCGGTTACCCATACACATGGCAACCAATCATTGTCCAAGATACACCAGGAGCAACTCTGAGCTGTTCCTGATTGGTCAAACTAGGTCACATGTCAAGCACTATATAAAGGCACTTTTTCAAAATTGGTGTCATTCCAGCGGTAACTGCCAACTAGTCCAGTAACCCCGTACAATAATAAAAATAATTTTTACAATACTTTTTTTTTATTTAAAATGACCAAAACTACAAAAATATGCATGGGGCCCCATATCAAAATTGTTCTTATTTAAAGGCAAATTATCTATACAATGTTTTAGTAAAGTTTAGGAAAAATCTAGTGGTTGAAAATATGAATTTTATTTGTTTTTGTTGTGAAATAATAGAAAATCTACCCCTCTCTTTTGCGAAAAATGAGAAATTTATCCAGAATTCCATGCTATGGAGTTAAAATAAAAAAAATCTTTATAAAAAAGGCTATCAGACAATTTACCATGCGAGGTTTCATATCTCTGTATTAAGTAGTTAGTCTCAAATCTGAGACACATTTTCTTTAATTTCTAGGTGAAGATTAAAATACTTTTATTTTTCAAAAATATGTAGAAAAAAAAGTAGCTTGGGACCCCCTACTTTTCTTTTCATATTCTTATTCTAGATGAGGAAAATGAAGAAAATCTAGGATCTTTGATTCAATGGTAGCGACCCACCTTAATCACTACAAACTATTTAGGTCTACACAACTGATACCCGTATTCCAATTTTGTTCTTTTTATTGAAAGTCCACTAAACTGTTATCTTATGAACTGTGTTGGATACTGGCCTTACTAGGCAATGTTTTCCCCCTCCCACAACTTGGTTACAAGGAAATATAGTTCTGAACGCAATCTTTTGATGTACTTATTTGTTATTGAAATCTTGATACAGTATAACCATGGTATTATGGTAACATATTGCTAAGATGTGAATTTTGTAAGCCACATCATATGTATATGTTCTGACTTTGACTGTGTATCGATCAGATCGTGGTTAATAAATTGTAGGAATAAGATCTGATATGAGGTATATAATTTTTCAGAATAGTTCATTATCAGAATAATAAAAACTTGTTTAAAAAAACTTTGCCGTGAAAATTGGACAGAATTTGCTGTGAAATTGGAAGTGTTTGCCTCAGGGGTTAATAATTTTATTGTCAGGATGATATATGATCGTGAGTCATAGCTGCCAACCCACCGAAGTGCTGAAGGCACTAGTGACATATAACCAACAGTAGTATAGTATGTATCAGAACGGGACTATAGCTAATCTAAGGATATTACTCACTGGGGATGCAGCCAATCAGAGGCCTCCATTTGGTCACGTGACCCGTTGCCATGGTAACGTGACCTACTTAGGGGATTAGTGACTACCTCTGAGCCAATCAGAGGCCAGCATTCTGGTAACCATGGTCACATGACCTACTTAGGGGATTAGCAACCACCACTCCACAAATCAGAGGCTAGCATTCTGATAACCATGGTAACATGATCTAATTAGGGGATTAGTGGGGTCACGTGACCCCTTGTTTGTAAAAAACAACACGTGGTGTCAACACGTGACCCCTTGTTTGTAAACAAAGGGTGGGGCTAATTATGCAAATAGGTTGTCACATGATTATTACGTGGACGAGGTTAATTATGTAAATGAGATATATCAAATACATTTCACTTTTTTTTATATTTTATTTTATCAAAATATAAATACAAGTATATACATTCATCTTTAATCATAATCCAGACTGTATATTGTGTAATCTTTGTATACGGTTTTCATGCAAGCGTTCTTTCTAAATGAAGGAATGGTGTGAGTCATACCCCCTATCGACAATTCGTCTAAATTACAATAGAAATCTGCTGAAGTATAATACCAAGTATGCCATTCAGTTTGTGTGGACATGACGCTTCTCAGTAGAGCGTTCTGTATATTTTCAAAATGAAACTCTCTACAGAGCATACGATCTAAACACTCTTGACAGAAGGTGTTGAATATTCTCTCAGAGTTATGACAACACATATCCCGTAAAAAGTCTGAATTTTTCTTGAGAAGAAATATTAAAGCGTTAGTAGATTCAGACTTATACCGCCTTTTGATGAGAGGACAGGTTTTCTGATTGTGAAATTGATACAGTCCTATCGATCTATCTGTGCAGACATCAGTCCCTCTACAGAAAACATCTTTGAAACACTCTTTCAATGAATCGAATGTCTGATTAGAAATGAGTCCTTTATGAACATTTTGTTTTAACAACGGTGCTTTAAAGAACAGCACATCTGTTGCATTGATTATTTCCCAAATGTAAAACGGTTAAGGTAATTATGACAGTTGTTACATCTTTTTATCCCACCTGATACCCTTATTCCAAAAGCATTTTTTCCCCTTGATGCAGGGTGAAAGGATCCAGGTGAAAATGGGATTAGATCATTCTCTTAACTATATAAAGAGCCCTGATTTTCCTTGGAGGGGCAGAACACGTCCGCTGTCTCCTTTGACACCACCACCGCTTCTACCACTGCTGCTTCTACCACTGCTGCTGCTGCTGCTACCACCACCACCGCCCCTGTAGATACCTCGCCTCCTGTTTACCACCTACACTCTAAGAGGAAATTCGAGTCCATCACTCTCTTTATTATTTTCTTTTTGAGCTTTTATTTTATTTTTCAAATATTCCACTTGAAATGGAGAGAGATTTTTAAAGAACGATTAGGGAAACCCCATTTTTTTTCTTATCTGAACGTAGAGATAAGCACATATTTCAGTCTCATGCCTCTTTTAAGGCGATGAATAATTTAATGAAAATCAAAGGTGAGGAATTTAGTAGCAGCGCCAGTATCAGCAGCAGTAGTACCAAAAGTAATCATAGTGATAGAAATAGCGAGAGCAGAAGAAGAAGAAGAAGTAGCACCACCAGGGAAAGGAGTAGTTGTTGTAGTAGTAGTAGTAGAAGTAGCGGCTCTTCATCAGCAGCAGCAGCAGCAGCAGCAGTAGCAGCTTCAGTAGAAGCAGTAGAAGCAGCAGTAGTTGCAGTAGCAAAAGCAGTAGAAACAGTAGAAGAAGTAGTAAAAATAGTAAAAAGTAGGGGAATGGCCGAAAGCTGTCTTTAAAGAAAAGAATTTACTCCATTACTGTTTGATAACCACCCTCAGTGCACCCACTCGTTGGGCATTTCATGAAAATAACGGGTGTTCAAATATGGTGAGAATAAGCGCTATGAAAAGATTCGATGAGGACATTGTTATTTGGGGGTAACCGCCGCTCCCACTCAGTGGTCACGCATGGTGGCCGACGTGAACACAATCTGGAATCGTTTCAAAGTCTTCACCTGTTATCCGGCCTATTACAATGAGACCGAATTAAAAGAAGGGGACGTACTACTTTAAAGATTACATTCCAGTTTGTATTTGTTACCATTGTGTTGTTACCCCTGATACCTTTTTGGATACAGTTATGTTAAAAAAGGAGAGGAAGGCAAAGCAACAAGCTTTGCCCAAATAGTTAAAGAAAAAGGCAAAGCGACAAACTTTGCCCAAAGAGGAAAAAATGATTGCCCCCCTTTATTTTTTTTTCTGATAATTTTTTTTATTGATATATGACATGTGTAAATTTGAGTGAAAATAAAATATATTGCATAAGAAGAAAAAAAAATATGAGAGATAGTAATGTTATCGGGTGTTGTGACACGTAACAAGATAGAATAAAACTCGCTACGACTCTTTTCTGACAACCACTTGTCACCGAGCGTTCGACTGAGAAACACGTCACCATCACCATGATGGCTGAAAAATGTCGAGTGGTAAAATCACAACCGTCACCAAAATAGATTTCGATCCCCGAGTGGAATTCAGAGAAGGTCTTCCCAGCAAAGAAGACATAGCAGGAGAAGAAGAAGAAGAATTGACCACCCCTCGACCACACACTATGTTATTGGACGATATGATGAGCAGTTCCAATCGGCAAGTGGTAGCTGACATCTTCACCAAATATTCCCATCACTGGAACATGAGCGTCATATATTACTCAGAACCTATTCCAGAAATTACCCAAATTTTGAACTATGAGATCATTTTTAAGAACCCTCGCGACATGGGTCAAATAGGCGCTCTGTCTCATCAGATGTTTCCCTCCAAGGCGTCGGCGCTCTCCAGTATATTTACCCATGAACTCAAGCGTTCTTACTCATACCTGCTTCTGGACTTCAAGCAGACAACACAGGACGACCTGAGAATATGTGGATCAACACGGTAAAAGGTATGCCCGCGAGGGGGTGCGTGGGCATACCTTTTACCGTGTTTATCCACATATGCTTCTCCCTGACGACCATAGACGATCAGATCGTGTTCGTTCTGCTAGACATAAAGAGAAAGAGAAAGTAATGGCTACTCATCGACTCAGAAGACATTACGGCACCCTTAAACACTTGGCAAAGTGTTCGCCGGAGGATTGTGAGCATTTAATAGGCTCTGGAAGCGACTATTTGATCACGACATTGAGCGAAATCTGTCAGAATTTACTGCGTCGGCGCTCTCCAGTATATTTACCCATGAACTCAAGCGTTCTCACTCATACCTGCTTCTGGACTTCAAGCAGACAACACAGGACGACTTGAGAATATGCTTCTCTCTGACGACCATAGACGATCAGATCGTGTTCGTTCTGCTAGTCAAAAAGAGAAAGAGAAAGTAATGGCTACTCATCGACTCAGAAGACATTACGGCACCCTTAAACACTTGGCAAAGTGTTCGCCGGAGGATTGTGAGCATTTAATAGGCTCTGGAAGGGACTATTTGATCACGACATTGAGCGAAATCTGTCAGAATTTACTGCGTCGGCGCTCTCCAGTATATTTACCCATGAACTCAAGCGTTCTCACTCATACCTGCTTCTGGACTTCAAGCAGACAACACAGGACGACTTGAGAATATGCTTCTCTCTGACGACCATAGACGATCAGATCGTGTTCGTTCTGCTAGTCAAAAAGAGAAAGAGAAAGTAATGGCTACTCATCGACTCAGAAGACATTACGGCACCCTTAAACACTTGGCAAAGTGTTCGCCGGAGGATTGTGAGCATTTAATAGGCTCTGGAAGCGACTATTTGATCACGACGTTGAGCGGAATCTGTCAGAATTTACTGGAGGGAAACATTGCGCTCACCGAGAACCAACTGGAAAGTCTTCGAGAATCTGCTGATGTGTTGAGGACGGTGAGCAAAAAAGCTACCACCATCAAAAGAAAGAGAAACGTCCTGGTTCAAAGGGGTGGTTTCCTCATTCGGGCTCTGATAGGCATGGCCTTACCTCTTATAAAAAGCGTTCTCGTTATATAGAGCTCCTCATTCGACACCTCACCACCACAGCTGCCTCGATGACGGACCCCAAAGAGCAACACTACAAGCACTTGGCTCTCGTAGATCCTAAGTTGCTCTCGAAATTACGAGGACCACCTGATGTCCCCACAGCTGGTGGTGGTGGTGGTGGTGGTGGTGGTGGTGCTGCTGATGCTGCTCCTAATGCTGCTGGTGCTGGTGCTGCTGATGAGCTTGAAAACAAGAACCCCTCGTCTTTCCAAATCCCACCAATATGCCTTATTACTACAGACAGGCAGAACAAGGTCTTCATCCCAATGCAACATTACATCAGGTGCTACAGTTTATCTACAGGGACTTGGATCTAGTATTGAACAACCCCACTTTGAAATCGCGTAAAGAAATGCTGAAATACAAGAGGTTGTTGAATAGGTTACAATTCTTTCTTGTAAATCCTAACAACCACACGATTCCTACATCCGCTCTCGTACCACCATCGACCCCCCGAGCTTCCCTCCTTGTGGTGTTGCTCGAACAAGTTCCACAGAGGAAACATAATGCCACCACCAAGCTATTTAAGAGACTGCAAAAATCCGACTTGGTCAAGTGGAACCACGGCGGTTCGATGAGCAAGATGATGGGTTGAAAAATGGATCCCGCTAGTCGAATTAGCATAGTGGACTTACTGAATGACGCTAGCAGGATGACGAAGACAGTGTCGAGACCCGAGGGGTATACGCCATTAAGCTTGTGCTGAGCATGGAAGATCTCACCAGTTCCTTGATCAGAAACCAAGTCTATAAAGCAGGGGGTCCTAACAAAACTTCGGATAGAATACCTGCCAGCAGAGGGAGGAAACAAACTAGTTCCAACGAGTAAGACGATGACTACTACTATGAGGACGCCACTCCTCTCGTCTGCTCTGCCACCTCTTGCCCCTTTTCCCGTCACAAGGACAACGACTATGACAACGACGATATTTACAAAACTCCGACTTCCAGCAGATCCCCTGCTACACTCGAGGGGAGTGGCATCCTCGTAGTAGTAGTCGTCGTTGTCGTCTTCCTCGTTGGAACTTGTTCGTTTCCTCCCTCTGCCGGCAGGTATTCTGTCCAAAGTTTTGTTAATCAAAGCAAGAAAAAGAAAGGACGCAGTCGCCAAGTGTACTCAGACTCAGACTCACCAAGATGGTGAGGTCTAAGAAACTGATCAAGAAGGAAAAAGAAAAGAGACGAGTTGTGGCTAAGTACACCGACATCAAAGCACCCTCTAGTTTCACCAGCGTCACCAAACTCTAGAAACATAATTTCCATGACCGAAACTCAGCTTTCCTCCGAGACGCCTTGGGATCTCTGGACGCCTACACTAAACATAAACCCATCTGGAGAAAATTCGCAAGGAACAAGACGATAACCGGGGAAATCGATCAACAGTGACAGTTAGATCTGATGGACATGCAAGCTTTTGTGTCTCACAACGACGGGTTCCGATACATGGTCACGGTAGTTGACTTTTTCTCCAGGTACTCGTGGGTGACTCCGGTCAAATCCAAGGCGGCGCAGCTGTCACCGAGGCGTTCGAGGAAATCACTGCCGAGAGACACCTGCGCTCGGTTCAAACAGACAAGGGGAATGAATTTCTCAACAAGACCTTCCAAGATCACCTGCAGAGCAAATAAATAGAGTTTTTCACCAGTGAAAATGACGACATCAAAGTTAGTCTAGTGGAGCGCTTGAATCGAAGTCTGAAGGAGAAGCTGTGCCGCTATTTCACACACAAGGGTACATATTGCTACCTAGACGTACTGGACCAGGTGGTGTCTTCTTACAATCACACTCACCACAAGACGTTGAAAATGGTGCCTGCTGACGTCAGCCCGGAAAACAACAAATCTATTTTCTACAGACACAACCTCCCTACTAAGAAACAAATTGAGGAAATATGGAAAAAGATGGACCCTCGACACTCTGACACCGACGTCATCATTCCAGGTGACAGAGTGAGAATGTTGAGGGTTAAAGGACCCTTCAACAAAGGTTACAAGGGAAGCTGGAAGGAGGAAGTGTTCAATGTCGCTAAAACGTTGGGTAGCAGAGGCTTCCAGCTGAAAGACAACACCGGGGAGGAGATAAAGGGCATGTTTTATCCGGATGAGGTTTAGAAGGTCTCCAAGAGTCCTTATGGCAAGACTTACCTGATAGACAAGGTGCTGCGCTACAAGACCGTCAAGGCCAATGCTTAGCTTTCGTGCGTTGGCTAGCTTATGCCGACAAGTTCAACGAGTGGATTCCTGTCAAGAAAATCTCGTAGGACGCTATGAACATCACCCTGCCTAGCAACAGTTCTATGGACTATTTCCCTCAGAACACTCTGACCTCTTTTCGAACCCACTTTGACTTACCCCTCCTCCTATCAGAGGACCACGAAGCGGCTCTCAGTGAAATCATCCTCCTGACAAAATGGAGCAACGTGCGAGACGACGTCTTGATCATGATCGTTCCTCTGCACACAAAGATCTAGTTGGCCGAGGCGAAAAGAGTTTTCATCAAGAGAAAAACCTTCAAGAAAAATCCCAAGGTGGACTGGAAGACGGTGGACAGAGTGATCAACCTGCAGAAGATCATCAGAAGCACTAATCCTCTGACTAGGACAGAGGAGAACTTTGTCGACGAAATGACACCGGAGCTGTTAGAAAAAGAGTTGGAGGCGCAGATATTGAAACCTGGGAAGATGTCAAAGTAAGTCATATTGACACAAGAAAATTCTGCCCTGTACAAGCAATACCTGACAACGTCCAACAAGAGGCGAAAAATAAGGAGTATGGCACATGCCATGGTTCAAGACATGGAGAGAAAAACGTGCGTGCGAACGCTGTTGCCGAACATATTCCCAGTGCCACCCATTTTCATGGGAAACAACGCTCAGTTCATCGAGCGCTTGAACCTGCTCCTGACAGATAATTTAGAAGGTCAGAACTTTTTGAAAAATTCGAAGGACGTCTTCTCATACGACTCACTGACGAGATGCTTCACCATCAACATGCCCCGGCACACTGGCGTGCTCATCACTGAACATCTGGCGCACATTCTAGGATTCGGGGCGAAGACTCATTTCGTGACAACGACCATCTGCATCTACATCATGGACCCCTTTGGAGATGTGTACTCTGTGTACGTATACACCGACAACATTCAAGACAGACGAGTGGGCGACATGCACGTCCCTCTGTTACACTGCGTCGCAGTAAACAGAAGCGGACGGCGGAAAGGGGGAATGCAAGCTATCAGCATCAGAGGGTACCACCGGACAAGGATACAGCTATTACTACAACGCTCATTTTGATAACGGAATTAACGTGTACAGATGATCTTTCCAGAATGGTCACGGTTTCGGAGGTGCCCTCTTGGGCGCTCGGCCACACCCCTTTTGAAGACGTTAGGGAAAACTCTGTTCCACGCTGGCGTGGGTGTGGCCAAGGATGGTGTAGAGGTACGCATTGTCTAATCATAGAGTTGGGTACCGTCTGACGTGGCGGGTGAGTCGAGTCGTCGGACGTTCCTCAGGTTCCGGATAGGTGGCAGCACCGATCCGGGTCTGTGGGGACATCTGACGACGAACACCTGGGTCCTTATATAAAGCCCAGGGCTCAGTCGCTACGTCAGAGGCCCTCCAGGCCTCCGCACCATGTAGATCATTTTTCCATCCATCTTAGCTGCTTATTCTATACCATCCGGCAGCCGTGAGTGTACACTAAGAAATAAACTAACCGTTGGCATACACTTGAATTACCGTCTTACTCTTTCTTTCGAGTCGTAAGACCCGAACCCCCCAGATCCGTAAGGCCACAAACCCTTACACTGGTGCCGTGACCAGTTAATTCTGGTGTATAGCCCGGACGTCATAACGTCCGAACGTCTGGTACATGGGTTAGATAACCTTAGGGAAGCTAACCCAGCAGGGCAACTAATTGCCCAGGAGAATGGCAATGGATCATTAGTGCTCCAAAACCATTCGAACTCCCAAGATGCGGAATCTACATCTTGGAGAGATCCCGAACCCCACTATAATGATAGTGAGGAGAATCTACCAGACTCTGTACGATGTGAACAGTCCATACAGAGACAGGGTAAGTTAATGAGTCAACAATCACTTGTCGACGAGCTAACTAGTTCGAAGTTGGTGGTAGTACTAACCCAGAACATCCGGCGCCAATGCCGAAAAGGGTAACATTCGGAGAGCTACCTTATAGATTACCTAGACCCGGACTACCAATATTAGATTATAGCGCTATAGATGGTGACTTAACTATGCGGTACCGGAAGGTGAAGAATTTAAACAACCGGATGTCCTGTTGTTAAATGAAACTTACGTAACTTTGAACGAGAATCTAAATACCTTGGTCAAAGCTAAAGATGAAGTATTCCATGAAAAACTTCAGCTAGAAGAGGACCTAACTAGCATGCCGAAGGAATTCGAAGCCAGAAGGAGTGAGTACATGAAAGAACTCTAGAATGAAGAACGAAAACTCCAGGAAATGAGAGAGTCATTCAATAAGGAGTATGACAATAGACACATTCGTATCCAAACATACATAGATACGAACGACCAACTAAGTCATGATAAGGCAAAATTCGAATCCGAAATATGCCACTATCAAAACGAGTTGGAGGAATTGAAACTTCAGTGTACTAAACAAGCTGAAGACAATGAAGCTATCCGGGTAGGCATTATAGCTTACAATAAACAACTGGAAGAAGATAGACAGAAACTCACGAATGAGCTTCAGGAGATGCAGACTACTGCAATAACCTTAGATAAGTATGTAGAAGCCGCCCAGTTGACTATAGGTAATATAGATCCAGCTGTGGTGTCTAAAATGTTGGGGAAGACAACTCCAACTGGATACAACCCTTTCGTTAATGATGGGGCTACTAAGAATGTAGTATCCGGAGTCTATACGAAACCGGATAATGCCGCAGATATTGGAACCGCACCTACACCAACAACTCCAGCGCTGGATACAATAGGTCCGGCACCACCAATACCAGATCTGAGTCACAAAACTAAAACTACTCGCGATAGTGCTGCCGGAACCAAAAATAATACACCCGTAGCACAACCAAGAGTACCGGGTCCAACGAGGCATATGTTGACACCACCTTCATATTTCCCCCAACCTGGCCATAGTACACCAGCAGGTCCAAGATTACCGAACCCATCTTCGGGTCCAGGTAATGGTCCTACTGATGGACGTTTTCCAAGACCAAACCCGCCACAGAACAACGTTAATGGCGGAATGTATCAAGCGAGATCATCTTCCTATGGATATAGATATAATTATAATCCATCAGGAAGTGGTAATTATCAAAATCTCTACAACTCATCTATACTCCCGAATGGACTTATACCATATATTACTATTACTTCCGGACCAGCCTATATTGGACTATTTCTACTTATGTCAACTAAACTTAAAACGGATTACGATTCTATACAGTTGACAGAACCGGATCTACAATTCACTTCTACATTCTACACCATTGAGAAACACGTCACCATCACCATGATGGCTGAAAAATGTCGAGTGGTAAAATCACAACCGTCACCAAAATAGATTTAGATCCCCGAGTGGAATTCAGAGAAGGTCTTCCCAGCAAAGAAGACATAGCGGGAGAAGAAGAAGAAGAATTGACCACCCCTCGACCACACACTATGTTATTGGACGATATGATAAGCAGTTCCAATCGGCAAGTGGTAGCTGACATCTTCACCAAATATTCCCATCACTGGAACATGAGCGTCATATGACTGGATCCATTGAACGATGTCACTTTTGGGATTTTGGGGTCTTTTTGGATACAGGAGGCTGTAGAACAAAAAGTACTTAACCATATTTCTTTTTTCTGGTCTCATTTGAGAGAAAACACTTGGGGCTTCAAAAAAAACTCAAATTTGTGTATGTCGGTCCATTATTTTTTGAGATGTGGTGGCCCAAAGTTGAAAAATGGTCCAAAATGACCTTTTTTTCCAATTTCCACCTCATTCTAGGCCATATATCAACTAGTCAAGCAGTAACAGATCATCATAATATTATTTATTCCATAGTAGGGGGTCATATCTATCATTTCAATGTGGTTTGGAGCAGATGTGTTTCAAATTTTTTTCACCATAGCCTTTCTTATATGCCAAAATAGCGTTGTTTGCCCGACTGATCAAAATCTGATACCTCTATAAGGCATATTAAAAAACTTTCCTCAGCATTTCTGTATCTACACACAGAGAGGGTCTATATAGGTTGTTTTTTGGGAAAAAAAAAAATTTGTGTATTGCGTATCGTTTGCGCGCAATACACATTCAAGTATTTTTCAAGTCAACCTCCCCAACCCCCCTCTAAATTAAACTTGTGCTTGTACAGCCCATATTTATCAATTTAGGACTATTTCACCTATCATACAGTGTGTATCTATTGATGAGGTATCAATTTAAAAAAAAAATCGAGTCTCTACGTGCCTCGGTTCCCCCAAACCAGACTGATTTGACTCCTCTTCGCGGTCGTTTGCCCGACTGATCAAAATCCCAAGGTTCTCGGCGGGAAAAGAAACTCACTGGTTCCTTTCCAACCGGAACCAGCTACATCCGGGTCTTTGCCCAAGTTGTTTACTGTTGGTTCCAGCTCGCTGAGGCCAGCATTTTTTAGGTGTTTGATCGCCGATCGACGTGCGAAATTGCCAAAACCGTGAGTAATATTCTTCTAAAATTGATGGAATCTTGTTTTTAAATGCCGATCGAATGTTTTGATGTGCTTTTTGTGTACCGAAAGTGTGTAAATAGTGAAGAATACGTCTCTAACGATCGGCCCGGGCGATAATGGGGACTGTGCAGCCAAGCTGGGCACCCCAGGGAGGTCGAAATGCGCTTGTTTGCGCGACTGATTTTTTCGGTAGCCCGACTGACCAAAATGATATTATGGCCTGTAGTGGCACATATATGGGCAAAGAGATGAATAACAGTGGTTAATACGATAGAATAAGGCCCTGGCTTCGATTTAGTGCAGGTTTTGTACCTTCTCCGCCATTTTGGAAGCCCCCAGCTATGCAAAATCATTTTTCCCCCCCTGCTGGCACTGTTTTAGGTACCATTTCGATCGATTTTCTCCAAAAATTCCCACTATTTACACACTTTTCTGTGGTTATGAACCATCCTCTATGTATTTCTCATTGTTTTATTGTTTTACATCGCTGCTGGGTTTGGTTATATTGGCACAGGGAGCAGTTTCAACCACTAACCATTATTTCGGTCAGTCGGGCAAACAAGAATCTAAAATCCTCTCCTATTTGGTCAATATACACAAACTTACACTTTTTTGGTGTTAATATCTTATTTAGGACTATTGTCCAACATCCTGGACAGAAAACATATAGGTTTGACAATAATTACCATGATTTTTGGAAGAATTCATTTTGATCAGTCGAGCTACAAAGCATGTTTTTTGCATATAAAAAGTACTTCCACTCCACTCAGGCCCCCCAAAATTTAACACAAGGTGCGCCTACAGTACCTCTGTCATCTAGAATGGTCATCCAGTCATTCCTGAGAAAAAAAATTTCATCGAATCTGGGGCTGGGGGGATTTTTTGATAAATTTTTACATATCGGCCATGTATTTATTCACTGGATCGTACAACGCACGGTCATACTTGCCAGGCCTTCAAGCATCATATATTCACCAATTATTCTGACTCTAGACCTACTTTTATGATTAAATTGTGCTATATTCACACTGTGTTTTGTACACCTTTTTTAATCAACTTTCTATCTTTCTTCAGACTATGGGTAGAAAGCGCAAGCCAGAGGGGGAGAAGGTCCCTCACAGTCTTGTACAGGCGGAGTACGAGCAGAGGCAGAGGGAGAAGGAGGGCGAGGAAGAATTCCTGGCTAGGCGGAATGCCGAGAAGCGGGCATCAAAGGCCAAACGGGATGCGGAGAAGACGCCCCGGGAACGCGAACGGACGCGGCGGATGTCCAAGTTCCGCGTCCAGAAGGCGCGGGAGGAGGAGAAGGCCAAGAAGGAAGGGAGGGAGCCTGCCGCCTGGACAACTATGACCAGCGGAGAGGTATATGATGATATATTAATTTAAATTATAATTTGAAATTATAATGTAAAATAACTCTTTATTAATTGTAAATCTTTGACTGGAGTTCTATTATAGCTTGGGTCAACATATTAGCGATACAATGCTTGTGAGTAACTCACCAGTATTTTATTACTGACAAATAATTTTGTATTTTGACCCTTTTCTTACACAGTTTGTAGACCAGGAGATGGCGCGGGAGGATGCTGGAGGGGAGGGGACCTCGGGGCAGGCTGCACCCTCGGCCAAGGTGGTGAAGCCAGCTGCTGCCACTGCCGCCACCGATGCCACTGCCACTGCCGCCACTCCTGCGACTCCCGCTGCAGCCCAGACACCGGCTCAGGGCAAGGGCAAGGGACTCGGGAAGTCAACGGCAAGGCAGACACCTGCAGGTCGGCCAGCGCCTCGACGTGGACGCGGGCGCGGCCTGCTGGTGCACAGCTCGCTGTTCACTCCCCGAGCCCCAAGCCCCCACCTTAAGCCGGTGTCTTATGACACGTACGGAGTGAGTATGAATTAAAAGTGTCATTCGGTAATTGGTATAAATCTAAGTGCAGAGATGCCACTTTTCCTGATATACCAGGATTTCCTGGTATTTATTCCTTGTTCTATCCATCACGCAACTAGTTAATTAAAAGTGTCATTTGGTAATTGGTTATCTAAGTAGAACTATACTTAAAGCGGAAAGTTGAACACTGCATTGGTGTATCATCAATAATTGGACTGTACATATAAATGTTTTCCTTGTTCTATACATCAGGAGACTGCCGAGGACCCCCAGTCTGTGTCCTCCGACGAGGACGAGCGGACGCTGGCAGGTGATGCCCCCGAGCACCCCCTCCTGCTGTCTGACGAGGAGGAGGTCCCCGCAGTGCCTGCACCACCGCCGCCTGCGGAGGCCCCAACACAGGAGGGGGACGCGGCAGCCCCGCTGGCGGAGTCCACCCGGCCGGTCCGCCAGGCTGCCCGGCGCACCTCACCTGAGAGGCGCCGCAGCGACCGCGTCCGGGAGGAGTCCCCAGCGGAGTACAACGTGTCGCTGCTTGAGGACATCGCGTAAGTATTTATATATCATAGTTCCTTCTTTTTGTGTTGTTATTTGTAAATAATCTTTAATAGTTAGAGAAATTTTAAAGTACATTGGCATTAATTAATTTAGTCAAATTCAATGTGTGATTTATTCCCAATTTCATAAACTGTTATCAACTTACAGCGCCACCGTCCGCAAAGACACGTCTAAGTGAATGTAATTATCTAAATATAAATGCATTTGATCTTACTTGTTTAATGGTTCCTTGCTTGTTTAACTGTTTCGCTTAGAATTAAGATTTCTGCATTGTTTACAACCATTTTAATTGTATATGAATATGTGATATCAATCGGTGTAGTAGAATTATGATGGGAAATGAATTAGTCTATCTATCATGTATTTATCTATGTTTAACGCTCGTTTGCGCGACTGATCGATATACGAAGAATCACCATGTAAAGATTTATAAATACATGTTTCATGATGATACTGAAAATTAATGATTGTTCATTGTTTGCAGCCCGCGTGCCGGACTGACCACACCGATGACAACCCTAGGACCGCCCACCACACCGATACTGACCACTCCTAAAAGCCTGACGATACGGAGAAGGAAGACCAACTCTCCCAGAACCAACCGCTTCTACTATCGACACGGGTTAATCACCAAGGACCTGACTGACGCACAGACAAAGATTGAGGAGTTGCAGGCTCAGCTTGCCCACGCCCAGTCAAACGGTCCACCCGTAGCCGAACCCACTGTAGCGCACACGGAGGAGCGCGTTGCAGTGGCTGCACAGGATGGTGAACCCACTGTAGCGCACACGGAGGAGCGCGTTGCAGTGGCTGCACAGGATGGTGAACCCACTGTAGCGCACACGGAGGAGCGCGTTGCAGTGGCTGCACAGGATGGTGAACCCACTGTAGCGCACACGGAGGAGCGCGTTGCAGTGGCTGCACAGGACTCAGCTAAGTTGGCAGCCAAAGCCAGGGGTGTGAAGGCTGTGATTGAAGGGTTGGCCAACCTTCCTAGCAAGGACAAAGCGTCTATTATGACCAAGGTGCTCTCGCCCGCTGTTATCAAAGAACAGCGCATCACTATGTCTTTGGCAGAGACCTTTGGCATCGACAGGCGGACGCTCACCAAAACCCCTTCAGACCAGCCTGGCACCCGGCAGTTGAACCATGCGGCAAAGGTAGAGAGTGTGCTGGCGTTCTTGTCTGACCCGGAGAACTCCAGCATGGCACCCGGCAAGCATGAGACCAAGACCGTCAACAAAGTGAAGCACCAGAAGATGTACCTTAATGACTTCATCTATGTGCTTCACAAGCGGTACCAGGAGACACACCCTGACTTGCCGGTCTGTCGCACTACCTTCTATGAGATACGCGACGAACACCCCTGGTTCATCCCCATCGACCTCCAGAGTGAGAAGGTCTGCTTGTGCCAGAAGCACCAGAACTTCTCGCTCAGGCTTCATGCTGTCAATATTAAGATGACTGATAAGATGTTTATCGATATGACCATGGATGACCTTGAAAAACGAATCTGTGACAAAGTCCCAGAGCAGTCTACTGTTGAGTACCAAGTGTGGAAAAACAAGGATGTGTTGTACGAGTCGGCAGGTGCAGACGGAACAAGGAAACAGTCCACCATCAAGAAGCTCCGCCCTTGTACAATGGTGCAATCACGGGCGGACTTCATCAAAACGACCCGACTCGAGTTCCTCACCATGTCTGCCCATGTTGACCGTGCACACAATCAACACCGCATCGTACGCGAGCTGCGAGCGGGGATGTCGTCGTTGGAGGTTACCATCCAGATGGACTTTGCAGAAAACTGGATGGTATCATACCCCGAGTCCCCACAGAGTACCTACTACGCGAAGGAGCCAGTGACCCTGCACCCTGCAGTCATCCACTACCGTGATGAGGACACTGGCACCACAAACCACTACTCTGTGGCTCTCTGCACCGACGACCGGAAGCACGACACTGGCGTCATCTTGGCATTTCTCCGCTGCCTGGCAGCATTCCTCCGGGAGAACCTGCCACATGTCAAGGTGGTGCACTACGCTTCCGATTCCCCCTCCAGCCAGTATCGAAACATCTCGGTGTTCTCGGTACTGGTGCGCCACACTGAACTGCTCAACGGTCTCAGAGCAACATGGACCTACTTCGAGGCGGGCCATGGAAAGGGCCCCTGCGATGGAGTCGGCGCTGCTGCTAAGCGCAACGCTGACAACATCGTCAAACGCCACAAGGACGGACATCCCGTCATCAATAATGCAGAGGAGTTCGCTGCCGAAGGTAACAAACTGGAAGGCAGCGTTCACTACATCCATGTCCCTCTGCAGGATGTCAGCTCCGCCCGCCTCACTGTCGGCCAAGTAGCAGCAGACAAATCAGTAAAGGGCACCATGAGTGTCCATGCTGCTGTGGTCAAGGAGGAAGGAAGGTCACTCTCTGTCCGTGACAAATCCTGCTTCGACCCCTGCTGCTGGCTCGACCTTAGGTCTGTGAATGGCTGCTCTGGATGGACAGACCATGTTCTTAAGTTCTCTGACAAGCAGAAGTCTCCCCCACCAAAGCAAACACGCCAGAAGAAAACGCGGCCTGCACGTGTCCCTGCTGCGGTGGACGACGCGGATGACAGCACTACTCCCCCGCCAAAGCAAGCCCTGGTTCAGATGAAAAGCGGGCTGCCAGGGCTCCTGCTGCGGCGGACGGCGACCCTGATTATGATCCTGTTGTGCGCACCACTGTCTGCAAGCGCACCAGGGACGGCTCACCAGTCGTGGCACGTAAGCGCACTCGAAGTGACCGGGTGCCAACTCCTGCCACGGCTGACAAGGAGAACGTTGCCCCGTGTGCTGCACGAAAGCGTGCCGCGGAGCGCGCCGTCGCCGTCCCTACCACCAAGCGAGCACGGCAGGATCCACCGACCTCGACCCTCCCTCAGGAGGATGTACAGCCCAAGGACACTATTGGAAAGTTGGTGCTGGTCCAGGACGAGTACCAGGTAGGTGACATCCTTGTCACTGCTAGCCTGGATGGCACCAACTCCGGTAATGACATATGGTTTTTGGGTAAGGTGGTAGCCAAGGACAATGGCTTCTATCTAGTGCACCATATGCTGCGGAACATCATGAAAACAGCAAAGAGAAGCTTCAAGTTGGGGACAAGCTTCATGTGGGGGAAGGAGACCATTGAAGCCAGAATCCACCACCTCAACATTCTTGGCAGGATCTCGCTTCCTAGGCCAAGTCGGTATGGACACACGAAGAAAGCCCTCTACAACCTCGATCCCATCACTATCCAACTGGCCGATCGAAAGCTCCTCAAGTACCGCAGCAAGTGCACTGATTAGATGTCATTGATCCTGGTTATCACCAGTTTAACTTTGCCCACTGTAACTTGTATTTCTCAAGCATTTATCTATGTTTTAACGCTCGTTTGCGCGACTGATCGCTATTATTTCTATTTCATTCTATTGCATGCGCACAGACCCAAGATAGGTAGATATTGTAGAGTTATTGGTTTTAAACAGTAGCCCAGGTGCACTAGTTACTCTGTATGTAAAGGCAAGATTATAGGACAGGTTTAAGTGCCTCCTTGAGGTGTTCATCTATACATAGACATGTTCTACTGCTCGTTTGCCCGACTGACCGGTATACGCATGGCCATGGTAAAATGTTTCTTGTTATTCTGTTAAAAGTGTGAGGTATTCTATTGTTATTTCATCTATTAGTAAACCTTTTTTACTAATAAATGAAGGCTAATAGGATGGTATTTTGTTAGATTTTGTCACTTATTGGTCCAGTCTTCGATGAAAATTTGCGAAAAAAAGCAAAACTTAATTTTCCGAGCATGCGCACAGACCCAAGATGGGTAGATATTGTAGAGTTATTGGTTTTAAACAGAAGCCCAGGTGCACTAGTTACTCTGTATGTAAAGGCAAGATTATAGGACAGGTTTAAGTGCCTCCTTGAGGTGTTCATCTATACACAGACATGTACTACTGGTCGTTTGCCCGACTGACCGGTATACGAGGTATTTGCATGGTCAAGGTAAAATGCTTCTTGTTATTCTGTTAGAAGTGTGAGGTATTCTATTGTTATTTCATCTATTAGTAAACCTTTTTTACTAATAAATGAAGGCTAATAGGATGGTATTTTGTTAGATTTTGTCACTTATTGGTCCAGTCTTCGATGAAAATTTGCGAAAAAAAGCAAAACTTAATTTTCCGAGCATGCGCACAGACCCAAGATGGGTAGATATTGTAGAGTTATTGGTTTTAAACAGTAGCCCAGGTGCACTAGTTACTCTGTATGTAATGGCAAGATTATAGGACAGGTTTAAGTGCCTCCTTGAGGTGTTCTGCTATGTACTACTGCTCGTTTGCCCGACTGACCGGTATACGAAGTATTTGCATGGTCATGGTAAAATGCTTCTTGTTATTGTGTTACAAGTGTGAGGTATTCTATTGTTATTTCATTTATTAGTAAACCTTTTTTACTAATAAATGAAGGCTAATAGGATGGTATTTTGTTAGATTTTGTCACTTATTGGTCCAGTCTTCGATGAAAATTTGCGAAAAAAAAGCAAAACTTAATTTTCCGAGCATGCGCACAGACCCAAGATGGGTAGATATTGTAGAGTTATTGGTTTTAAACAGTAGCCCAGGTGCACTAGTTACTCTGTATGTGAAGGCAAGATTATAGGACAGGTTTAAGTGCCTCCTTGAGGTGTTCATCTATACATAGACATGTACTACTGGTCGTTTGCCCGACTGACCGGTATACGAGGTTTTTGCATGGTCATGGTAAAATGCTTCTTGTTATTCTGTTAGAAGTGTGAGGTATTCTATTGTTATTTCATCTAATAGTAAACCTTTTTTACTAATAAATGAAGGCTAATAGAATGGTATTTTGTGAGATTTTGTCACTTATTGGTCCAGTCTTCGATGAAAATTTGCGTAAAAAAAGCAAAACTTAATTTTCCGAGCATGCGCACAGACCCAAGATGGGTAGATATTGTAGAGTTATTGGTTTTAAACAGTAGCCCAGGTGCACTAGTTACTCTGTATGTAATGGCAAGATTATAGGACAGGTTTAAGTGCCTCCTTGAGGTGTTCTGCTATGTACTACTGCTCGTTTGCCCGACTGACCGGTATACGAAGTATTTGCATGGTCATGGTAAAATGCTTCTTGTTATTGTGTTACAAGTGTGAGGTATTCTATTGTTATTTCATCTATTAGTAAACCTTTTTTACTAATAAATGAAGGCTAATAGGATGGTATTTTGTTAGATTTTGTCACTTATTGGTCCAGTCTTCGATGAAAATTTGCGAAAAAAAAGCAAAACTTAATTTTCCGAGCATGCGCACAGACCCAAGATGGGTAGATATTGTAGAGTTATTGGTTTTAAACAGTAGCCCAGGTGCACTAGTTACTCTGTATGTAAAGGCAAGATTATAGGACAGGTTTAAGTGCCTCCTTGAGGTGTTCATCTATACATAGACATGTACTACTGGTCGTTTGCCCGACTGACCGGTATACGAGGTTTTTGCATGGTGATGGTAAAATGCTTCTTGTTATTCTGTTAGAAGTGTGAGGTATTCTATTGTTATTTCATCTAATAGTAAACCTTTTTTACTAATAAATGAAGGCTAATAGAATGGTATTTTGTGAGATTTTGTCACTTATTGGTCCAGTCTTCGATGAAAATTTGCGTAAAAAAAGCAAAACTTAATTTTCCGAGCATGCGCACAGACCCAAGATGGGTAGATATTGTAGAGTTATTGGTTTTAAACAGTAGCCCAGGTGCACTAGTTACTCTGTATGTAATGGCAAGATTATAGGACAGGTTCAAGTGCCTCCTTGAGGTGTTCTGCTATGTACTACTGCTCGTTTGCCCGACTGACCGAAATTCGCTATTCAGGGGGTCTATTTTGGCTACAGACTGCATGCAGAATGTATTTGATGAGTGGCAAATGATGTTGGTTTAAGCAAGAGTACATAGTGAGGATGTAATATAGTGATTTTCATGCATGTACAAAGAGTTTTAAGCCTGTGAGATCAAAGTTGAGAATGTGTGTTAAAATTTTCATCAAAATGAAAATCATCGAAAAATGAGAAATGTCATAACTTTGAAAGTTTATGTGCCTCAGTTCTACTTTTTGGTACACTTATACTAGACTATTAGATTAGTTTGGACATGCAATATGGTAATGATAGGAGGTTTATTGAAATAGTTACATGTATTATAAATTATTTCGATCAGTCGGGCAAACAAAATGATATGGTTTTACTGCGAGTGTGATAAAAACTGACCCCCTGGGAGTTAATGACTTGAATGAACCTTTTCATAAAGCCAAGATACAGGGCTATCAATAAAATAAAGTCTTAAAGTTTAATACTGACTTAGCCTGAATTACTCCTTGACCATGGAAAGTGACATAGTTGGGCGGATCCAGTCATATATTACTCACAACCTATTCCAGAAATCACCCAAATTTTGAACTATGAGATCATTTTTAAGAACCCTCGCGACATGGGTCAAATAGGCGCTCTGTCTCGTCAGATGTTTCCCTCCAAGGCGTCGGCGCTCTCCAGTATATTTACCCATGAACTCAAGCGTTCTTACTCATACCTGCTTCTGGACTTCAAGCAGACAACACAGGACGACCTGAGAATATGTGGATCAACACGGTAAAAGGTATGCCCGCGAGGGGGTGCGTGGGCATACCTTTTACCGTGTTTATCCACATATGCTTCTCCCTGACGACCATAGACGATCAGATCGTGTTCGTTCTGCTAGACATAAAGAGAAAGAGAAAGTAATGGCTACTCATCGACTCAGAAGACATTACGGCACCCTTAAACACTTGGCAAAGTGTTCGCCGGAGGATTGTGAGCATTTAATAGGCTCTGGAAGCGACTATTTGATCACGACATTGAGCGAAATCTGTCAGAATTTACTGCGTCGGCGCTCTCCAGTATATTTACCCATGAACTCAAGCGTTCTCACTCATACCTGCTTCTGGACTTCAAGCAGACAACACAGGACGACTTGAGAATATGCTTCTCTCTGACGACCATAGACGATCAGATCGTGTTCGTTCTGCTAGTCAAAAAGAGAAAGAGAAAGTAATGGCTACTCATCGACTCAGAAGACATTACGGCACCCTTAAACACTTGGCAAAGTGTTCGCCGGAGGATTGTGAGCATTTAATAGGCTCTGGAAGCGACTATTTGATCACGACGTTGAGCGGAATCTGTCAGAATTTACTGGAGGGAAACATTGCGCTCACCGAGAACCAACTGGAAAGTCTTTGAGAATCTGCTGATGTGTTGAGGACGGTGAGCAAAAAAGCTACCACCATCAAAAGAAAGAGAAACGTCCTGGTTCAAAGGGATGGTTTCCTCATTCCGGCTCTGATAGGCATGGCCTTACCTCTTATAAAAAGCGTTCTCCTTATATAGAGCTCCTCATTCGACACCTCACCACCACAGCTGCCTCGATGACGGACCCCGAAGAGCAACACTACAAGCACTTGGCTCTCGTAGATCCTAAGTTGCTCTCGAAATTACGAGGACCACCTGATGTCCCCACAGCTGGTGGTGGTGGTGGTGGTGCTGGTGGTGGTGCTGCTGATGCTGCTCCTAATGCTGCTGGTGCTGGTGCTGCTGATGAGCTTGAAAACAAGAACCCCTCGTCTTTCCAAATCCCACCAATATGCCTTATTACTACAGACAGGCAGAACAAGGTCTTCATCCCAATGCCACATTACATCAGGTGCTACAGTTTATCTACAGGGACTTGGATCTAGTATTGAACAACCCCACTTTGAAATCGCGTAAAGAAATGCTGAAATACAAGAGGTTGTTGAATAGGTTACAATTCTTTCTTGTAAATCCTAACAACCACACGATTCCTACATCCGCTCTCGTACCACCATCGACCCCCCGAGCTTCCCTCCTTGTGGTGTTGCTCGAACAAGTTCCACAGAGGAAACGTAATGCCACCACCAAGCTATTTAAGAGACTGCAAAAATCCGACTTGGTCAAGTGGAACCACGGCGGTTCGATGAGCAAGATGATGGGTTGAAAAATGGATCCCGCTAGTCGAATTAGCATAGTGGACTTACTGAATGACGCTAGCAGGATGACGAAGACAGTGTCGAGACCCGAGGGGTATACGCCATTAAGCTTGTGCTGAGCATGGAAGATCTCACCAGTTCCTTGATCAGAAACCAAGTCTATAAAGCAGGGGGTCCTAACAAAACTTCGGATAGAATACCTGCCAGCAGAGGGAGGAAACAAACTAGTTCCAACGAGTAAGACGACGACTACTACTATGAGGACGCCACTCCTCTCGTCTGCTCTGCCACCTCTTGCCCCTTTTCCCGTCACAAGGACAACGACTATGACAACGACGATATTTACAAAACTCCGACTTCCAGCAGATCCCCTGCTACACTCGAGGGGAGTGGCATCCTCGTAGTAGTAGTCGTCGTTGTCGTCTTCCTCGTTGGAACTCGTTCGTTTCCTCCCTCTGCCTGCATGTATTCTGTCCAAAGTTTTGTTAATCAAAGCAAGAAAAAGAAAGGACGCAGTCGCCAAGTGTACTCAGACTCAGACTCACCAAGATGGTGAGGTCTAAGAAACTGATCAAGAAGGAAAAAGAAAAGAGACGAGTTGTGGCTAAGTACACCGACATCAAAGCACCCTCTAGTTTCACCAGCGTCACCAAACTCTAGAAACATAATTTCCATGACCGAAACTCAGCTTTCCTCCGAGACGCCTTGGGATCTCTGGACGCCTACACTAAACATAAACCCATCTGGAGAAAATTCGCAAGGAACAAGACGATAACCGGGGAAATCGATCAACAGTGACAGTTAGATCTGATGGACATGCAAGCTTTTGTGTCTCACAACGACGGGTTCCGATACATGGTCACGGTAGTTGACTTTTTCTCCAGGTACTCGTGGGTGACTCCGGTCAAATCCAAGGCGGCGCAGCTGTCACCGAGGCGTTCGAGGAAATCACTGCCGAGAGACACCTGCGCTCCGTTCAAACAGACAAGGGGAATGAATTTCTCAACAAGACCTTCCAAGATCACCTGCAGAGCAAATAAATAGAGTTTTTCACCAGTGAAAATGACGACATCAAAGTTAGTCTAGTGGAGCGCTTGAATCGAAGTCTGAAGGAGAAGCTGTGCCGCTATTTCACACACAAGGGTACATATTGCTACCTAGACGTACTGGACGAGGTGGTGTCTTCTTACAATCACACTCACCACAAGACGTTGAAAATGGTGCCTGCTGACGTCAGCCCGGAAAACAACAAATCTATTTTCTACAGACACAACCTCCCTACTAAGAAACAAATTGAGGAAATATGGAAAAAGATGGACCCTCGACACTCTGACACCGACGTCATCATTCCAGGTGACAGAGTGAGAATGTTGAGGGTTAAAGGACCCTTCGACAAAGGTTACAAGGGAAACTGGAAGGAGGAAGTGTTCAATGTCGCTAAAACGTTGGGTAGCAGAGGCTTCCAGCTGAAAGACAACACCGGGGAGGAGATAAAGGGCATGTTTTATCCGGAGGAGGTTTAGAAGGTCTCCAAGAGTCCTTATGGCAAGACTTACCTGATAGACAAGGTGCTGCGCTACAAGACCGTCAAGGCCAATGCTTAGCTTTCGTGTGTTGGCTAGCTTATGCCGACAAGTTCAACGAGTGGATTCCTGTCAAGAAAATCTCGTAGGACGCTATGAACATCACCCTGCCTAGCAACAGTTCTATGGACTATTTCCCTCAGAACACTCTGACCTCTTTTCGAAACCCACTTTGACTTACCCCTCCTCCTATCAGAGGACCACGAAGCGGCTCTCAGTGAAATCATCCTCCTGACAAAATGGAGCAACGTGCGAGACGACGTCTTGATCATGATCGTTCCTCTGCACACAAAGATCTCGTTGGCCGAGGTGAAAAGAGTTTTCATCAAGAGAAAAACCTTCAAGAAAAATCCCAAGGTGGACTGGAAGACGGTGGACAGAGTGATCAACCTGCAGAAGATCATCAGAAGCACTAATCCTCTGACTAGGACAGAGGAGAACTTTGTCGACGAAATGACACCGGAGCTGTTAGAAAAAGAGTTGGAGGCGCAGATATTGAAACCTGGGAAGATGTCAAAGTAAGTCATATTGACACAAGAAAATTCTGCCCTGTACAAGCAATACCTGACAACGTCCAACAAGAGGCGAAAAATAAGGAGTATGGCACATGCCATGGTTCAAGACATGGAGAGAAAAACGTGCGTGCGAACGCTGTTGCCGAACATATTCCCAGTGCCACCCATTTTCATGGGAAACAACGCTCAGTTCATCGAGCGCTTGAACCTGCTCCTGACAGATAATTTAGAAGGTCAGAACTTTTTGAAAAATTCGAAGGACGTCTTCTCATACGACTCACTGACGAGATGCTTCACCATCAACATGCCCCGGCACACTGGCGTGCTCATCACTGAACATCTGGCGCACATTCTAGGATTCGGGGCGAAGACTCATTTCGTGACAACGACCATCTGCATCTACATCATGGACCCCTTTGGAGATGTGTACTCTGTGTACGTATACACCGACAACATTCAAGACAGACGAGTGGGCGACATGCACGTCCCTCTGTTACACTGCGTCGCAGTAAACAGAAGCGGACGGCGGAAAGGGGGAATGCAAGCTATCAGCATCAGAGGGTACCACCGGACAAGGATACAGCTATTACTACAACGCTCATTTTGATAACGGAATTAACGTGTACAGATGATCTTTCCAGAATGGTCACGGTTTCGGAGGTGCCCTCTTGGGCGCTCGGCCACACCCGTTAGGGAAAACTCTGTTCCACGCTGGCGTGGGTGTGGCCAAGGATGGTGTAGAGGTACGCATTGTCTAACCATAGAGTTGGGTACCGTCTGACGTGGCGGGTGAGTCGAGTCGTCGGACGTTCCTCAGGTTCCGGATAGGTGGCAGCACCGATCCGGGTCTGTGGGGACATCTGACGACGAACACCTGGGTCCTTATATAAAGCCCAGGGCTCAGTCGCTACGTCAGAGGCCCTCCAGGCCTCCGCACCATGTAGATCATTTTTCCATCCATCTTAGCTGCTTATTCTATACCATCCGGCAGCCGTGAGTGTACACTAAGAAATAAACTAACCGTTGGCATACACTTGAATTACCGTCTTACTCTTTCTTTCGAGTCGTAAGACCCGAACCCCCCAGATCCGTAAGGCCACAAACCCTTACACTGGTGCCGTGACCAGTTAATTCTGGTGTATAGCCCGGACGTCATAACGTCCGAACGTCTGGTACATGGGTTAGATAACCTTAGGGAAGCTAACCCAGCAGGGCAACTAATTGCCCAGGAGAATGGCAATGGATCATTAGTGCTCCAAAACCATTCGAACTCCCAAGATGCGGAATCTACATCTTGGAGAGATCCCGAACCCCACTATAATGATAGTGAGGAGAATCTACCAGACTCTGTACGATGTGAACAGTCCATACAGAGACAGGGTAAGTTAATGAGTCAACAATCACTTGTCGACGAGCTAACTAGTTCGAAGTTGGTGGTAGTACTAACCCAGAACATCCGGCGCCAATGCCGAAAAGGGTAACATTCGGAGAGCTACCTTATAGATTACCTAGACCCGGACTACCAATATTAGATTATAGCGCTATAGATGGCGACTTAACCTATGCGGTACCGGAAGGTGAAGAATTTAAACAACCGGATGTCCTGTTGTTAAATGAAACTTACGTAACTTTGAACGAGAATCTAAATACCTTGGTCAAAGCTAAAGATGAAGTATTCCATGAAAAACTTCAGCTAGAAGAGGACCTAACTAGCATGCCGAAGGAATTCGAAGCCAGAAGGAGTGAGTACATGAAAGAACTCTAGAATGAAGAACGAAAACTCCAGGAAATGAGAGAGTCATTCAATAAGGAGTATGACAATAGACACATTCGTATCCAAACATACATAGATACGAACGACCAACTAAGTCATGATAAGGCAAAATTCGAATCCGAAATATGCCACTATCAAAACGAGTTGGAGGAATTGAAACTTCAGTGTACTAAACAAGCTGAAGACAATGAAGCTATCCGGGTAGGCATTATAGCTTACAATAAACAACTGGAAGAAGATAGACAGAAACTCACGAATGAGCTTCAGGAGATGCAGACTACTGCAATAACCTTAGATAAGTATGTAGAAGCCGCCCAGTTGACTATAGGTAATATAGATCCAGCTGTGGTGTCTAAAATGTTGGGGAAGACAACTCCAACTGGATACAACCCTTTCGTTAATGATGGGGCTACTAAGAATGTAGTATCCGGAGTCTATACGAAACCGGATAATGCCGCAGATATTGGAACCGCACCTACACCAACAACTCCAGCGCTGGATACAATAGGTCCGGCACCACCAATACCAGATCTGAGTCACAAAACTAAAACTACTCGCGATAGTGCTGCCGGAACCAACAATAATACACCCGTAGCACAACCAAGAGTACCGGGTCCAACGAGGCATATGTTGACACCACCTTCATATTTCCCCCAACCTGGCCATAGTACACCAGCAGGTCTAAGATTACCGAACCCATCTTCGGGTCCAGGTAATGGTCCTACTGATGGACGTTTTCCAAGACCAAACCCGCCACAGAACAACGTTAATGGCGGAATGTATCAAGCGAGATCATCTTCCTATGGATATAGATATAATTATAATCCATCAGGAAGTGGTAATTATCAAAATCTCTACAACTCATCTATACTCCCGAATGGACTTATACCATATATTACTATTACTTCCGGACCAGCCTATATTGGACTATTTCTACTTATGTCAACTAAACTTAAAACGGATTACGATTCTATACAGTTGACAGAACCGGATCTACAATTCACTTCTACATTCTACACCATTCGGACTTACCTATGAACTTTAGCACTTCTAGAGGATTGTGGGTAGCTGCCCCAAACTCATCTACCGTGTTTCACCCTAATAACTATAGACTCTAGCACGTCCATCCCGTGGTTAGCTGACCACACCTATCATCGAGCATCCGAAGGGCTACAGCAGAAGACCCCAGCAGCAGCTATCATCTTTTCTAAAAATTGTACATGTTATCATATGTCTATTTTTCTATAATGTTATTTGTATAGACTACACTGGTCACATCGTACTATATATAGTAATACGGGTATATATATATGTATGTTGGTACGGATCTTAAATCACTGTTAATTATTATAATATAAGATCCGATAAACTACAGCAGAACTTACTTATTATTGTCCTGCGAGACATATTATATCGTAAATATATTAATCTGGTGTTATAAAGGTTATTCGGTACACGGTGATATCATATATATCATTATATTCATTACTACACCGTGATTTTTTTCTTTTCTTTTCAAGTGTATAATACAAATGGTTCTATTCGTACTACTCACAGAATCCTTAACGGATCCATATGGTTATGTCATACAATGATGTTACAAGATTATATGTCATTAGATAGTGTAGTTACTATAACAGTCTTTTTCAAGACTACATAATCAAATGTGGTATTAATAACTACAAACACATATGAATGTTATTACATGATGTATTTAATGTTAACAGTTCCGTTACACATAACTGTTACTATCACATGTATACGAATTATGATACTTATCTTATAATTTATACCGTACACATGATATGATATCCTATGGTATAATAAGCTAATTAACAGTTCCGATACATATAACTGTTATCCATATAATTAATTCGTATCATATTCGAACATTCAACTTTGCCATTTTGTAATTACATACACTATCGAATATATGTATATGACATTCAAATGATATCTAACCTGGTGTTAACGTTATATCTATGGTTGTACCTCTATTACTAATGGTTAAGACATATAGATATGTTGTCCTAGTAATATTACTATAACTATAACACCCTCCTAAATGTCTGGGGGAGTGGTGTAGAGGTACACATTGTCTAACCATAGAGTTGGGTACCATCTGACGTGGCGGGTGAGTCGAGTCGTCGGACGTTCCTCAGGTTCCGGATAGGTGGCAGCACCGATCCGGGTCTGTGGGGACATCTGACGACGAACACCTGGGTCCTTATATAAAGCCCAGGGCTCAGTCGCTACGTCAGAGGCCCTCCAGGCCTCCGCACCATGTAGATCATTTTTCCATCCATCTTAGCTGCTTATTCTATACCATCCGGCAGCCGTGAGTGTACACTAAGAAATAAACTAACCGTTGGCATACACTTGAATTACCGTCTTACTCTTTCTTTCGAATCGTAAGACCCGAACCCCCCAGATCCGTAAGGCCACAAACCCTTACAATATGATGGAGGGAGGTACTTTCAAGAACAGCGTGAAAAAAAAGAGTCTGGCGGGTAAAAAAACGACGCCCATGAAAGTGGGAGCCAAACGTTGGAGGCGAGCTCCACAAAGAGATAGCGGGTGGAAATTTTCGATCACTAGGGAGGCGGCCTATAAATAAAAGGACTAGAGGTCACCGGCGTCAGTCTATCACCGACGTGAAGTGGGAACACAATGGCTTATGTACACGAAAACAGCAGCCAGTGTGCGCTCTCTGAGCTCTGAGCTAAAGTCAGCCTTTGACGGGCTAGAAACGAAAAACTCTTTTAACTGACGGGAGCAACATCAACTTCACCATCAGTTAGTCCCAAGAGTACACGGACCAACGGTCGCTTTTCGCTGATTTCGAGACTCCACTTTGACCTAGCTCATCAACCAAAATTCATAGCTGGAGAGACCTCACTCTGAAACAAGCTGCCCCTGGTTTCTATCTGATGAGCGCGGGCACCACCACATACAAACTCAAGATACACAAAGCTAAGCTCTATGTGCGTCGAGTGGTCATAGCTGATTCTATGGTGGAAACACACGAAAAGGCAGTGATAGAATAGGGTCTCTTCGACTACCAAGCGAACAGAGTGGAGGTGACGACCTAAGCCATCCCTGCAGGCAACAGAGATCACACCTACACACACTCCAACACAACTACCCAAGTCCATGATGATTTGTTTCCTAGACCACGACGTCTTCAACGGAAATTACGCCAAGAACCCGTTTGAACTGAAACATTGCAATGTCAACTCACTTCAAGTGATAGTGAACGACCAGAAGGGGCCGAACGACGCCTATGTCCCTGACTTTACCAAAAGGGAAGCAGTGAGGGAGTACCTAGCACTACACACGGAAACGGGGATGTACGAGGGTTCACACTCCTGTAACATTTCCTACAACGATTTCCTGAATGGTTACACGCTGTTCTCCCTGGATTTAACTCGGGACAGATCACACAACGGGTGTAGAGTGAACCTTATAAAGGCGGGTCAGCTGAGGGTGGAGCTCAGTTTTGGCGTGGCGCTGACGGAGACCACAACGGTACTGCTCTACTTGGTGTACGACGCTGACCAGAGATCGACATCACATCACAGTCTACCACATGAACTGAAGACAAGAAAAAAGTGCATGAACACACTTAAAATAGACAAAGTGTTGAAGGATACCATTCACACAAAACACCATTTCCTAGGTGTTTTCTCTTGTGACACTATCTCCGAGCACCCTATCAAGAACACTTGTTTCGTGAATAACATGGATCCTCAACATTTACCAGGTCAACATTGGTTGGCGTTTTATGTGTCCAGGACAGGAGAGGTGTACTACTTTGATTCATTCGGCTACCTCCGTTGAGGGCAGAGTTCTGCTCCATTCAAGTGGCAAAGAAACTGTGTTCAACTCCAAGATACTACTGCTGACACCTGTGGCCCTCATTGCATACATTTCCTGATCGAAGCATGTCAAACAAGAAACCACAAGAAATGCGTCGGTGAGTCAGAGGCTCGCAATGATGATGATGTGAAAAATTCTGAGAAAGAGGAAACGGGATGCTGCAAGCGTCTACAATTCATGCAGACAAAGGTCCTATATGTGGCCAAAATAGTGTTGGATTTATCCAAACTAGTGCAATGTATGATGTAAAGAGTCAGTGACTGTGACACTGGCAAAGTGAGACTTTGCGGTCTGTTCAGATAAAAGAAAAAAATGATTGATTAAAATGATTCATGAAAAATGAAAAAAATGAAAAATGATTTATTTTGTTGTGTTTTATTTCATTCATAACTTATTTAAAAAAAAACAAAAAAACTAGTCGAGTTATCATTATCATCACGCACAAAGAATTCAGGAGTATCTCATTTGCATAATTAGCCCTGCCCCTTTGTTTACAAATAAGGGGACACGTGGCTACACCACGTGTTGTTGTTTACAAACAAGGGGTCACATGACCGCACTTATCCCCTAATTAGGTCATGTAACAATGGTTACCAGAATGCTGGCCTCTGATTGGCTGAGAGGTGGTCGCTAATCCCCTAAGTAGGTCATGTTACCATGGCAACGGGTCACGTGACCAAATGGAGGCCTCTGATTGGCTGCATCCAGAGTGTGTAATATCCTGTAGTTAGCTATAGTCCCCTTCCGATACATACTATACTACTACCAACAGTTTATAACATCAATACCGATTGTGATCTAGGTTTCAGTAAGGGAGAGGGGTGGGACCGCATGCCTTTGTGATAAGAAACAGTCTCTTTCTTTTGAATGTCATTGCAGAAAATTATGTTGAATTAGAATTGCCTCTCAACAGGCTGCTCAACAATGGTGACATGGACGAATATCCTTTTCAGGCTTCGATAATGTACAGATTTCCCACACATATGAATCTCAATATTCATCACTTGACAGATCATAAGCTTTAAAATACATTCATATATTAAGGTAAGTTTCCTTGATTAAGACCTCGTAGTTGTTGGAGAATTTCACAATATATCATCATGATTAATTTACTAGAGTGTTTTGGAACGAACCATAGTTTTTGAACTAGGGTAAATCGTGATTATCCTAAAGGATTATTACATCATATACAATAATATGCATTGGTGCTATTATGATTTACCACAGTTATGATAGATGCAATATCATAATATCTTATATATTGTACTGTAAATTTGATCTTGGCTTACTATAATATACCAGGGCACATGATAAACCAGAGTAAATTCACTGGGTACTTTGGAACCAATCATGATTATTTTACTGTGGTATATTATGGTCTGCATTATGGTTAATCATGATCACAGCACACCTTTGAATCAAATCGAAGTCTACATTGATTCCACATCTATTTTTTCCTGATTTCCGAGATTGAGATTGTTCAGATTGAGGAACTCATCTGCACACTTGGGACATTAAATGTTTACTTGGGACATTAAATGATCACAAACCATAGCATAATGTATATGTAAGCTTGTTCTCAAGGAATGGTCGAATTTTATCTCACCTCATGCCTTCCTTACGGTGAGAGGTCCCGCTGGTTGTATCCACACCGAAGTGAGATTACCCTTGTGGCATTGTGCCCGGACCCTAGTCTAATGGGGAGGGGGGATGATGGTGACCGAATCTATGGGAAGGTAGAAAGCACATGCCTACACATTTACTGAGGCAATGGTTCTTTGACATCCGTCACTACATAGGCATAGTGACAGATGGACAGGCCTGTTTTAAGTCATTTGTCTGCCATGACCCCAGAGAGACTTTAAAGGAATGTGTACAACAGGGTATCTAAAGCTACTCTACTTACCAGAAAATGGGTGTGTGTATCTTCACAAACCTATTTACTACTTATGTAGTTGCTTTATTGGGCACATTCTTTCCAAACTGCATTTTAGCTTCCATTCTTAATGCTTGAAAGTTGAATGCAATTGAAAATAAGAATAATTTCTATGCTTATTGATTTCATAAATGAACAGAACACCCCAAGAAATGTTTGCTCACAAATTGTGCTGCCACCTGGTGCAAAACAATGAACTAATCATAGTAGTATTTTACATGGTAAACCATAGTATGTTTGTTGTTGTGTGTGTAATGTTGTCATTTTCATGATAATCTTTAATGTCTCCTATAAGAAATGTGCCTACTAGAAGTAAAAAGATGACAACTTATCTGAACAAGAACCAAGACACATTTATATAGACATTTATAACATGGTTATCGAGTTTTGGCTCTGATTTGAGTTCTTAAAGTGGATAAAACGAGTTCCAATGTATTGGAATACAAGAATCCAAAATGACAGTGGATTGGACATACCTTGACAGTGAGTTGACACCAACGTAAGTCCTCCATTTTTGAAGCATATATACCAAATTATACAATATGGTTTGGATATAACATCCTTGAAACATTATTCTAACTCCCTGTTGAGTAGATTCCTTGATATTATGGCTGTATTTAATATAAAAAAAATTGTAAACTTTCGAAGCAGGCGACTGGCCGTGCGTCTTCGCCATTACGTTTGTCAACATGACCTCTCATGCCATCTGGTGTATAGCCTATCAACTAGCCACAGGCATTAACTTAATAGAAGTGGAACCATAGCGAACCTGTAAAAAGCAATGCTACCCACTGGGCACATCAATGTTGATTCAGCGTTGAAACAACGTTTGCAATGTTTGCATATCAACATTGATTTAGGGTTGAAAAAGAGTTGAAATTGAAAGTTGAAACAACATACTCAAAATCAACTGTGATTCAACATCTAACCATCAGCACTGATTCAATGTTTGTGTTTCTATGTTGACTCAACATTGTTTCAACAATGTTGAAACAACATTGACAGTTGTTTTGTTGACATATCAATGTTGAATCAACATTGTATCAACATTGAAATCAATATTGTTGATTCAACATTGACAAATCAATGTTGAATCAACGTTGAGTTGACAACAATATTTCAACATTGATATGTCAACTGTTGACTGGATGTTGAAATGGTGATGGTTGACAACGTTGAAATACAAATATTGAAAAAGTGTTGAAAACAGGTTGATCAACACCATCAACATAACATCAACTGGTTGTCAATGTTGATGCAACATTGTGTGCCCACTGGGTACTACTATCCCTTCTGTACTTTCCCACTGCAAGTGAGTTTAGGCCCATGAAAGTGTCGCTGCCTGGTGTATAGTGATTGAACTAACCGTCTGCTGGGATTTGCTATAACATTTCACCATATTTCACCATAACATTCCATCGTATTCTGGCCATTTTGAGAGAATTTACCCTTCAAATCATCCTCAGGAGTAAATTTAGAATATATAATCTTTTTTTTTATTATTTATCTCACGATACCTCACATAGTCTATAATATGTGTAAATTGAGTGTTTTTTCTCGGCAGTCTGTGCAAGTGGGACATCAACAAAAATCCAATATGGCAGAGCTCCTTCTCATCCGCTTACAGTGGCAAGAGAAAAACTTCAAATTTCTTCAAATTTAAAGGTAAGTAAATACGTCAAATTTAAAGGTAAGTAAATAATTAATGGTGGAAACCATGTTATAAAGGCAATGTGTAATGATTAGAGTTGCACTCATGCCTTTAAGGGGCTTTATATAGGCACTCTGCTTCGCGTCTTGCCTATATCATCCCCTAAAAAAGCATTCCTGCAACTCTAATCATTATATTTTACATTTGAATTTAATAAAGACGATAGTAGGTCTAATATTGGACTGGTCTGGTTACAGCAAGTCTTACGTCCACAGTATTTACAGTCCTAAAGAGGAAATTATTGAAAATAATAAAGAAAACCAATAGATCAACACATTTCTGGTCAAAGTTCAAAACATATGCATTTAGTCATCAGATATTCATAAAGAGGTTTACAGGCATAAGGCTATTTAAGTAATAATCCCCATTTTCCATTGCTTATGGAGCTTAGCACTGAATTGAGAAAATCACCATGGTATATTTTTAGCTGGGCATGATCCATGTAAAGTCGTAAAAAATAACATTAGTGAAGCAAACTCAATGTCAAATACTTGACTTGGCCTTCAGCCCTTAGCACCTTGAGTCCTGGTATGTATACTTATTACACGACTTCTGTGATTTTGGGTGCTTTTTCTGGATATTCCCATGCACATGCCTGTCATTATCACACAACTTCTGTGATTTTGGGTGCTTTTTCTGGATATTCCCATGCACATACCTGTCGATATTGCACACCATGATGCATGCATCATGACTTTTGTGAAGCGTGCGGCTATCCATGTAAGGAGGCATGTTATCCATGGATAACATGCCTCCTTACATGTCATATGTTACATGTTAAAACCTATGAAATTGTAACAGCCAGGGTAGGGGCGGAACCTGCAGTCTTTTGATCCCAAATCCACCTCCCTATGCAGTGCGCCACAGGGACTGAGTGGTTGGCTAGAACCAGGTCTATATAAAGATATAAAGCCACCCAGCAGTAGTGTAGTGTGAACGCGTCCAGCACCTTGACCCATAACCAGCAAGTCGCACACAGTACCAAACCAACGGCTGCCGGGCGCTGAGGTGTGTGCGCCGATAGTATAGTGGCTAGGTGTGTGGCCCGGTGGTCCAGTGGTTAGCGCATTGTGCTCAGCTGCTAGAGGTAGGCGGGACGAGTCCCGGTCCATGCAAACTTCTTTTTTTGCATTCAGACCAAACCAACGGCTGCTGAGTGCTGAGGTGTAGTGTGTGTACACACACTATGGCACTGCTGCTCCCATAACGGCGACGACTGCTTGACGTGTTCAAACCAAACCAAGCCAAGCTGGGCGCCAAGGTGTGTGTACCGATGTTCTATTGGTTAGAATAAGGTTAGAATAGCATTATAATTATAAAGGACTGTGGAACCCGTTCAGACTAAACCAATGGCTGCCGGGCACCGAGGTGTGTGTACCGATGGTCTATTGGTTAGAATGCCACCAGAAGCGGCCCCGTGGTCTAGTGGTTAGCGTATTGCGCTCAGATGCTAGAGGTAGGCGGGAGGAGTCCCGGTCCGGGCGTATACTTTTTTTCGCTGTAGCTGTCTGCGATGACTGCATGACGGGTTCAGTCCAAACCAACGTTTGCCGGGCACCCTTGTGTAATTATCCTTTGCTAACACACACTCGTCATGAATTTTCCATTGATTACTTGTTCCATATCGGTTTCTAGCCATTCAGCCCCCAGCCATCCGGCCCCTGACCATCCAGCCCCTTCCATTCAGCACCTTACCATTCAGCCCCTAATACATCATAACAACATCGTAAGTACATCATAAGTACATCATATATACATCATAAATATGTCATAAATGCACCTTAACTGCCAAGTTAGTTGAACAGTCTTTTCATACATCATAACTACATTATTCCTATGTCATAAATATGTCATTCCTACGTCATAAATACATCATAACTTCCAGTCACCTGAAGAGTCATATTTATATATCATAAATACATCATTCCTCCGTCATCCCTATGTCATTCCTACATCATAACTACATCATAAATACGTCATAACTACGTCATAACCTCCAAATGAGTTTGAGAATCATTTTTATACTAGGGACTTTAGGTCATTTTTTTAAAGGCTCTATTCCTCTTAGATAACCAGTGCATTGTGTAAAGGACAATCATACAATCTCAACGCACTTGGAATCAAGTCTCTACTCCCATTATTCGCTGAGATATTTCAGGTTGAAGTTCGGATATTGGGCTCTATTCCTGGACAGGTTGCCAATACATAGGGCATCCCAAACATGGCACGTAGACTGCCTTCTGGGTGGGTATATGGATGGGAAGTGCTCATATTGGCAATAGATGGCCTATTGGATTGGGTATATCTAGAGAACCGTTAAAGCTATGGCCTTGAAATTTTCGGTGTGTACCCGGCTTACTATCAACTTTATCTAGGTCACGTTAAGGTGACCTTCATGAAAGGTCAAGGTCATGAGGTCAATATTCTGGGTTTCTAGGTCAAAAGGGCCAAATTCTAAATACTTTGACTATTTATTGTCTATTATGATGCAATGTGATTAGGAATATGTATTTAATTGAATACTGCCCTCATGTGACCTTTTATGAAGGTCAAGGTCACAAAAAAAGCTATGGTGGCTATGGCGAAGGTCAAAAGCCCATTTTTGCTTAAAATCTCTGGAAAATCATATTTCTAGATGTCATAGCATTGTCTCATGTACAGCTAAGGACATCTACCACTTGAATTATCATAACTGCCTTATTCAAGGTCAAGGTCATCTGCAAGGTCAAGGAGAGTGGGCTATCTAAACTTCAATTCTGAATAACTCTGCAAATAATTGGAGTAGAGACATGATTTCAAGTGCGTTAAAATTGTATGGATGAGCTCTATAACATCTGCTACTTTGTTAAGGTGCATGGTGATAATGACTAATACACTATTCAAAGCCAGTAGTAAGTTCAAGGTCAAATCTTAGCTAAACAGTCAAATTTCAACTGAAAATACCATATTCCCCCCTCCCGTTTAGGTTGCGCATGGAGATCGAGCGTTGGGACATGCGTGACGCGTCGTTATCGCAACGTAAAACATTTCCGGATGTGCATAGTGCTTTTCATTATTGAAGTGTTCATAGATACATAAGAGTGTTTATGCATGTATATTTGACATACAAACACTTCTATATATGACAGATATTCACAAAATTATGAGTTATATATAAATATTTATTCCAGACACTGCCTAAGAGTGACATTTGTCTACCACAATAGAAGGTATTTAAAACCTACTGGATGCTAAGTGTTAACATAGATAAGTGTTCCTTGTTAATTTGCATTATTTGTCATCGTTGGATTTACAGTTTGCAGTTGCTCGCTTGCCATGTTTCATTATGATAATTGGTAAGTGTTGCTATTTATTGGGAATATCACACTTGATATGATAAACATACAAGGCCAAGATAAAGTGTAATCTGATCTGTGAGTGCAGGATGCCTTAAGGCCCCCTTTGCCAGTATATGTTGTGTTGTTCATGTAACCCAACCCTACTTAGTATATATGCTGGCTCTAAAATTCTTTCTCCAATTTCTTAAGATTTTGAGAAAAAAGTAATTGACAACTCAGTACTTAGACTGCAAGTCCTAGCATAATTAAAAAAAATCACTATTTTGGTTGGTCTGAGTATGCAGAGATGATCTCCATCAATGCTGATGAGAGAAATATGATCATACAATTATTTTGCTTTTCAGGTTACACAACTTGAAGAACACAGATAACAGAATGACACAAGAATACCATGGATACTACTTCAGAAGCCAACCATCAATACCATCTTGTACAATGTATGCACTTGACAAATAAACGGTTTTGAGTGCCTCATTTGAATATTCTGTCAATCATCTTCAACTTCAACAATTCAACTTTAAAATGAACATTGTCAACATAGATTGAAAGTTTGCTTAGCTCTTGTCAGCCAGAGAAGAATGAAGTTTGTTGAAGTCACATATTCTCAGTAAGAAATCATGAAGCAGCAACACTTTTTTGAAAAGCAGGTGATGCAGTCATCAGTACCAGGACGAGGACCCAAACGCAGCATGGATTAACCTTAAAACAAAAGAAATTTACATTAGATCATAATACTTTATAGGTTAGTTTGCTGAATGCATCAAAAGGAAATCTACCTGAAAATCTAGGATTGAACTGTTAACACTTAGTCTCACATATCAACGCTATTGAATGTATTATCAAAGGATGACTCCAATCTATACTTACCTTTGTGTTTTCCAGTCATATCCCCTTTTTTGTCCCCTTTTGAGTGTGTCTGGTGCCATATCCATGAACATGCACACATGTATCCATCAACCAGATGACTAATGTAGTTTTCTCACCAAGAATATAACCTTAGTGGTCAAAATGGCTCCAGACAGCTAATATTCATTCACTCAACACAATGCCTAAAATGCAAAAAGTAAATTTGCCTATGCAAGTAAAGAAAAAAAAAAGGAAAAAAAAAAGCCACCGCCACCACCATACTCTGTTCCATGACATTGTACTCACACAAAATATTTATGTAATACTCTGTTGCTAATACCTGTTCCTTCAAATAAATCCAAATCACTATAATGGTTGATACACACCCATGGTGCAGCCTATATGAATGTTTAACAGTAAAGGGGTTTACACAATTTTGACTAATAGAAATAGCAAAAGGAACACTGAAGATCTAGTGGTATTCATTTAAATTTGTTTCTTAATTCTTTTGTTTTCAAATGCTCAGAGATTTCTTCAACTGGTCCACAATATGATTTCCATATTAATTTGAAAGATGTTGGCTTATGAAAGATTCTAGTGCCAAGTGCAATGTTTGATGGAAAAAAGCCCAGCCTTCCTTATCTGCAGACAAAAATTAAAAGCCGAAAAAAAGGGCACCATTTTGTGCATCACTTCCGAATAGAACCTGCAATCAATGATACATTACCGTAAAACTTCTCACACAAGCCTATCTCTCCTATAAACCACCCCATTAACTTGTAAGCAATTTATATACCAAATTTTGACCAACTGAATTTGTATTGGACTGTAATACCAAGAATAAAAACCTCCCTTGTAAGCCCACTCCCCCTCTCAATATCAAACACATCTACAAGTCAAATTGAGCCTCAAATGTCAAAAAACCCTCCCAATTTCAAACACATCTACAAGGCAAATTGAGCCTCAAATGTCAAAACATCCTTGGCTTGTATGAGAAGTTTAACAGTAGCAGAAAAACTCATAAATATGAAATGTTCAGATTAGCAGCCATGGCGCCTAGGTTTTTTTTTACTATATTCAATTTTTTTTGCCTTTTCTATTCATCAAGTGAATATATACATATCAACAGAATATATACATATGTACATGATATTTACAGTATGGCAGCCTTGGCGCCTAGGCTTTTTTACTATATATTTTTTTTTTATTTGTTTCATCTACAATCAACTCTAAAACAGAATTTACATGTACAAATTAGCAGGGGAGAGGTAAGAATCTATACATGAGGGGCTCATCCAGACTGGGTAGAGTTACCTCAAAAGATCTTTTCTCCCCGCTGCAAAGCTATTTTACACTATCCTAATATATATTTTAATATGAGGCCGAAAGATTCTGGGAATAGTTATAAAGGAAATATTGTCTACATTTTTTTATCTAGAAGTTGTTGGAGACAACGGCCATAGGCGTTTGTCCCCTCGCCTTTGCTGTTTTGACCCCAGAAGTCATCATTCACATTGTGAATGATTACACAGCCCCAGATCTGGCGCATAGCATCCCTAAAGGATTGCTGATCACGCCACCTTTTAGCCAGGATCTCCTTCATGAGCTTGACTTTAAAATCTCGAGAAGCCTGCTTGTTGGCAATCTTGCCCTCTGCCTTTGCAGAGAAGGGGTCTGGCGACGCAAGAATTTTTTCGGCTGCTCTGATATGTCCAAAATATTGCACCTTTTGGTGCTGGTAGGCATGCTCAGCTGTAGGATAGAGTATTCCATCATACAAAAGATCAGCCTGGTACATCATGGAAAGGATGTGATCTTTTCCCTTCACATAGATGACATCCTGCTCTGACTTTTGAAGAGAATTTGGAAGATGTCTGTGACTGGCATGAAGAATAACGTCTTCAATGCACCTCACAGCAAATACAGCAGCCTCTGGAGTGAGGTGAACACCATCAGAAGGCCTTAATTTTGGGGTGTCTTTTGTTTCCATACGAGCTCTGTGCACGGCCTTAAAAGCGTTGGCAAACAGGTAATTTCCTTTGTTTGCAATTTGTTTTAGCATGTCATTGACCCTGCTTATGTTAACCCAGAAGGCAGGTGATTGACGCATTGTGGCACTTACTATAATGAGCTGAGCCCTGGGGCTCTGGACCTGAATTCGACGGCAAAAGCCAATCACATCTTTCCTAAACTTACCAGGTTCAAAAACACTATCATCACGGGGGTGGGCATCATTGCCCCCAACCCAGATGGCAATGTAGTCAAACTCAGCCAGATCACCAGTGTAGTCGTCCAGCATCTGATGAAGATTCCGCACCTTAGCACCGGAGCGTGGCCAGACCGTGAAGTTGGCGGGGGCGTTGATGATGTAGCCCTGGCTGTCGACAAGTAGGAAGACGGACATCTTGGCGCTTCTGATGACTCTGGAAAACAGATTGGTAACAAAGCATTAGCACACATCCTTTTTCTTCATTCTCACACACAAAAGTACACACATTTACCATAAAACCCAAGCGAAAAAGATCTATTCATGAAGGGCTCATCCAGACCAGGTAGAGTTACTTCAAAAGATCTTCTTCCACTTGGGGAAGGACAACTGATACTTTAAATCCAACATAGTGTCTGCCTGTTTGAGAATCTATACATGAAGGGCTCATCCAGAACGGGTAGAGTTACTTCAAAAGATTTCCCATGACCGGCATGTTGATTCAAAGGAAGATTTTTTGTGTGATTTATGTATGTGACTCTAAAAACTATACTGTAGCTACCTATTGACACAAAACCTCTACCATAAGTCAAATAAATTGTGAAATTTGGGACCCAGATAGTACTAGTGGTTTCAAAGGCAGGAATTTGCCTGACAAGTCAGCTTTTAATTCCACTGGTGATGGTTTAAAGTCAATCAAAACAGATCACAATAAAATCATATTCACATATCATTTCAAAAGTAGGTTGTTTGCTTATAAGGGAAGTTAGCTTTTGTTGCTTTTGTGAGTGGTTTTATGATAGGTGGAATACAGTAGGTGTAACTGGATATGAACATAACCTGAAATATGTCAACAGTATCATTAATACCTATCATTTGACCTAAGACCTCCCTACATCTATTACTCTATGTACCTACCTTGCACCAGCCTACTTCACAATCTATACATGAAGCACTCATGTGAGCTGACTGAGAATCTATACATGAAGGGCTCATCCAGAACGGGTAGAGTTACTTCAAAAGATCTCTTTGTCCTCTAACCAAGAAACAGACAACTAACAAGCTCTCTAAATCCAAACTAGAATCTGACTGTTTGAGAATCTATACATGAAGGGCTCATCCAGAACGGGTAGAGTTACTTCAAAAGATCTCTTTGTCCTCTGACCAAGAAACAAACAACTAACAAGCTCTCTAAATCCAAACTAGAACCTGACTGTTTGACAATCTAAACATCTCACCCAGAGAGGATACTTACTTAAAAAAAGGTCTGGTATTACTCACACATGGAATGATAAACAGCTCATCCCAAAAGGATGACATCCCCTTTCCTCATATCCTCAAGTAGAGGGAAGTGCCAGACATTTTCCTCATCTTCATCACCGTCATTCCCATCGGGAGCATTTGGATTTGGATTCCCACCATATCGTACATGATACTCTGTCAAAATGGGATTTTCTTTGGCCTTGTATATCTCTAGAACCTCTGCATCATACCATTCAACTTTTTTACTCACCGGATCAAGACACTGGTGGAGGATTAACCTACCAACAAGTTCTGATGGTTCCTTCAGGTATGCCGGGAGCTTTGACATAGCAGCGTTGGCTCTTCGCTTCATCTGTTCATCATACAGACGCTTGCGAAGGGCAAGTTTCAGACTGGTTACGTTGGCCGCACGCTCATTTGCTGCTACATATCTCAGCCCTGGTTCTGCAGTAGGTGCTGCACCTGACGTGTTAATTTCCAACACCTGCTTCAAGTTCACAGTCATTTCAGCTACACTGTATGAAACACCCATACACTGCTTTTGATACAGAGTCCTTGGACCTTTTGCTGAAAGGATAGACTTACGAAAGGTCAGCTGGGTGTACAAAGCCGTTATCTTGGCAGCATCTGTTTGATATAACTGAAGGCGTTCATCGATTTCTCCAGCTTGCCACAGTCCCCCCATCGCTGTCAGTTGTTGGGTCAACTCAACATGGTTATCATGTCGCTTCTCTTCAATCGTCGCTTTCCTGGCCTGCCTATCTTTTAACCTCTCCAACTTCTTTACCCGCAGAGTTTCCTTCCTCTCCTTGAGCAACTTCTTCATCTGTGGCTGGAATTTTCTGGCCCGGTCAAGAAGCTCATCTTTCTTTGTCCTATCCATTTCTGCTAGCCACTTAGCAGTGCCATTGTTTGTCCACATGATGATGACTTCTAACACATGAACACCGGCGGATGGCTTGTTGTTGATGATGTGGTCCAGCATCCCAAAATCTCGTTCTGAGATTGTGTTGGTCTTAGGGATGTGGTTCGCAGCTGCCATCTGCTTTGCAGTTGGATTCCAGTGTTTGCCACCAGGGAGGTTGTCTTTTGCCTGTCGCTCCAGGATCATCTGCAGACTGGTCATCATAACCTCCAGTGCTAGCTGGGTTAGAGAGTCAATTTCAGGGGTTGATGGCTCGAGAAGCTTCTCATACAATTTGTCCCTGTGAATAGGGGCTACATCCTCCTTGAACAGGAATGTATCTGGTGTTAGCAGCTCTGAAGCATCCTTTGACCATTGCTCCATTGTGATCTTCATCTGGTGAAGGTGATCGTTGAGGGTCAATATGCCACCATCTGCTTCCAACAGCCTCCAATACGGTCCAGTGATGACCTTATCTATAATACCTAGAGCCCTGATTCCTGCAAGGTATGCAGGCTCATGAATGTCAAAGGCCACTGTCTTCAGCAATCTGTTGAGGTCAGGTATCGATTCGAGGAAGTCCTGTATATCATCCTTGTGATAGTACACAGCAGCTCCATTGTAGAACGTGATGTTGAAACGGTTCCCTTTGTATGTCACAATCTCATTCTCCTTTCCCTTATCCACAAGTTCCGATTGATAGTAACTGTGGATACCAGACATGCCACAACCTCTAGAGGTAAAGCTTTTGCTCGCTAACCTCAACAGGCGGACAGACCCACTTTCTTTGTTGTTGAGTGCATAAGGATTTCCCCCCTCTGTCACCTTGTCCTCAAACATCTTCAACACTTTGTCTGCCTCTGTTGCAAAATTCACCACAATGTGCATCTTGCAAAAATAATGAGTCATCTCTTTGACTTGATCTTGTGTCTTTGAAGGCAATGCTTCCCAGTTGGGCACTACCTTTTCCACAAGACCATCCCTCAGAGTCTTGAGTTGAGCGTTAAAGCAGGGGTTGACAGATCCTTGGTCAGACATTGTGCTCTTGATAGATACAATCATCTTGGCGACAAGGTCCTCCTCTGTCTCCTCACTCTCAATGCTCTTAGCCAACATACTCACAGAGTCTGTGAATGCCTTGATAAGTTCTTCTGCTGAGCCTCCACTGGTTTCAACTGTTGCCAGGGTCATTGTCTGTCCACTGGGTGTTGTCAATTGGAAACCTTCATAGTGCCGGTGGAACTTTGATGTTCCATCCGAATGAAGATTGATTCCTGAATCTTGCATGGGATCAGCATAAGCCATCATGGCCTCACAGACTTGAACATCTGAAATTGTTTTTGCCTCCATCAACAGTCTGTGTAAAACAGCTTTCGATGGTAACCGACTCAATGTCTTACCTGACAATTTCTCCACCACCTGAGACATCACAAAGTTAATTTGCCTCATGCTCACACTACCTGTGGTAAGGAGAATCATTATAAGTTCACGTAACTCATTTACATACTTACCATCTTCGAAGGTCTCAACGACATCACTCTGAAGAACTGTTACCAGGTCTTCATAGTAACGGAGGTCTGCAACGTGATCTGTGATCTTTTGTTCTAAGTTGACAATCATGGCATCCTTAGCTTCTTCACGTTTCTCCTCCTCCTTCTTGCCTTTGTTGCGGTAGTAGGAGCACCGGTTCTGAGCAGCGCGTTTGGCCTTTCTCATAACTTCCATTTTTCTCCCCATTTCTACTAGTTCTAAGGTACACTCATCAAAATCAATTTGTGCTTTCCTCAGAGCTATCTCATTCTCTTTCGTTTCCTTCTTGGTGTCTCTCACCTGGGACTTGAGCACTTCAATGTTTTTGTCCCGTCGCCTTACTTGCTTGTTCAAGTTACGAGTTGTACTCTCTTGCTTATGTTTCGAAGCTTTGAGTTTTTCCTCTAGATTTTCAACCTCCATTGAATGATGCCCAGCCATTTCCTCTGTTGCCATTCGCACCTTCTTCTCAACTTGTTGTTGGATATCCCCATTGAGCTTCTCAATCTTCGCATCCATTACTTCATCTTGCTCAACTATTCTGCGTTTCAATGTCTCATTCTCGTTCTGCAACTTTTGAGCTGGAGTCAGTGGTGCTTTGACCATGGTAAAAGCAGCAGCTAAAAACTCTGCAAGAACCTGTGGCTTCCTCTTTGTACGTAGTTCTGAACATTTACTTTTCAGCCGTTTTGCCCTGTTGAAAAGTGTTTTGGAGAGAGTCTCCTGGAAGTCTGGTGAGAATGTGCTGATCACCTTATGCAACTCTAATTTTGATTCATTGACATAGTCAAAGATCTCCAAGACAGCTCCATTGTTCAGTCCCACTACAACTGAAGAATCATATCTTCCATTGAGTATTGAATCAATGGCCGATGATGTGATTTCAAGCGTCTTTGAAAATGACTGAAATCCAGTTAGTTTTAATGGATTGACAGCCTCCATAATGTTATGACCAAGCAAACAGCAAGGGGCAATTAGTATGATAAATAACTAGAACAAGAAACAATAATTCAATTATAACAATCCACTCAATACTACTTCTCCGTTATGAATTTCCAAGCAGAAATATCTTCATAAAAAACCTGGAAAAAACATGGTAAGCAAAATGTATACTAAACTATGATCACATCTACTACACATGGACATTGCATGATGCGTGGGAACCCTGACCTGGGCTTTACAATAGTAATCATCAACCCAAACAGTCCTCTTTGTGATAGTGGGGGCAAATAGTACATATATATATATATACAAATATACATATATATATATATATATATATATATATATATATATATATATACATACATATATATATATATACATACATATATATATATACATATATATATATACATATATATATATATATATATATATATATATATATATATATATATATGCGAAAAGGGCCCTTAGTGCAGGGTGCATTAAGGTCCCTATTCCCTTGTACATGTCCCCCTGTGGAGTGGGGATGAGGGAACAGAATAACATCATTGGAAGTCCTGAAGGGGGAATTCTCCTTCCGTTCTATCAGTGGGCATACCAGCTTCGTTAAAGGCAACAAAGGTGAGGTTCCTTGTGGCTTGGGTTGAGCATGTGAGCAGCTGGTGTCCATATGCGTGGACCCAGGCCTACATGCTTTTCTCTTATCAGTCGATTTTCCCTCATTGAACCACATCTGAGAGATCAAAGGATGTTGTTTTGTCTGGCCCTGTCTATGGGAAAATGCAAATAAACGAACACTAGCTATCCTTCGAGAAGAGTAGGGGATTGAAGCCCCGGTAGTAGTTTTCCCCCTCATGACTTCTCACTGTGATGATTCATCTCATAGATCTGGTCATCCATAGATTAAGTCACTGCTGTGTTGAGCAAGCACTATTACTGGAGGTAAAATCGACCAAACCAAATATAGATATAGATAATACTACAAGGAAAATTATATACCACTGAAAGTATATATACAACAAGCAAGTCAAAATGCCATCATCAAGAGGGGTAACCACCCAAACTTTATTTCACATGTTTGAGTTTCTCTTGAACTTTAGTTAAATCATCTTTGATTTTAGTTATGTCCCTTTCACACAATCCCTCCAACAACTTCACTCGCTCTCGGAGAGTTCTGTTCTCCTGCTGCAGGTGTGTATTTTCCTCTTTCAACTTTTCACAGGATTGGCAGAAGGGAGGGGAGAAGGGCTCTTGTGTGTCCTAGAAAGTAACCACACATGCATTAAAGTCTGACCCAGATGGGATGTGGTCAATGTAGATCTTGGAAACCCTTTAATCACCCCAGAGAACTAAGAATGTGTATCAAATGATGATGACTGATAAATTATCAGCACTGAATCAATACTGTAATGGCCTGATTGAGCACATCTATGCTATCAATTGCATATCTATACCATCCGCTGCACTTATGAGACCTATGCTTATTCGAGCGCCTGTGCTTATAATGTCAAGCCCATAAATGAGATAAAAAGCTTTAGGGGAAATAATGTGAAGTCATTTCAAATGTGGCAGTCTAGACCCATGACTTGCCCTTCAACAAAACCAACACCTGCACAAACTATTCAGTGCATAAAGCTAGCTGTCTTAATGCAGGCATCTGTGACAATATTCACATGTGTAGAAGACTATCCTGCACTCAATTGACAACCTGTGCTTAATGAGGTCATTATGGTAGTACTCTTGTGCAATAGCATGGTTGCTGTACATACATGTATGGTAAAAGATATTTGATTGAAAGCCTTAAAGTTTATACCTCATAAAAGGATGTCATCCCTAAGCACACTGGGTTTTGACCCCCGGCATGTCCTATCATTTCGCCACATCCACATCTCTCCCTAAAAACAGTTATTTTGTTGTAACTTTAGGTACAGCAGATTGTTATTGAATGCTTCATATCAATTTCATATAACATTGAATGGATCATTGACCTGAGGATGCTGACTGAACTATAAATTGAAATATGACAAAATAGTCACAAATCATCATGAATTGACTTGACAAGAAAGGATATAGGAGTATTGTTTGATTATTCTGATGACAAGTTGATTGAGTGGTTTCCTGCCCAAATTCAAGCACCGTAGCAGAGTGCTTCATGTTTTATGCCATGGCGAATACTGACAACACTATAGATTTGTATTACTCATGCCATATTTCTCTTTACTTGATCCCAAGAAGATTTACTGAAGGTTAAGCAAAGACAAGTCATTTGATGATGCCTCATGACTATTGGTCATGTACAACCACAGGTTAAATTCATGAAAATAAATTGGTATTCTGAGGGAAGCCATACCGAACTGGTTCTGGAATAGATTCCATGGAGTCCATGGCTGACGGTCCTAAGAGTAGTAGAGTAGTTACTGAATATGAAATAAAAAGATGACCATATTCAAGGGAATGTTTGAATGACTCCACTTTGCTGATAGAACTGCAGGAATATTGCCAGGAGTTTTGCCTCGTCTAACCTCAGAATGTACACATTGGACCTACAATCCCTCAGACTAACTTCCTCAGGTGCTCATCTTTCCTCAGAATGTACCGGATGGACCTAAAATGCCTCAGACTAATTTCCGCAAGCGCTCAACAAACCTCAAAATGTACCAGATGGACCTAAGGCAGGATGCAGAATTGAATCAACGGCTATTTCTCTGTTATATATTGACTAATTGATGACAGATTGTGGGTAAATCCCTTAGGGAGTGATCATTTTTTAACAACAAGGGGGGGCTGGTGGGTTTGCGCGCGGATGCGTGAAAAAAATTTCGGCCCCCCCTGTTGACGGGTCAAAATTTTTTCGACCCCCTCAGGAGGCGAAAATCGTGTGTGAACGCGCCGTAGTAAAGGGGGCAAAAAGATTCTGACCCCCCCTGGTCAAGGGGTTGAAAAAATTCTGACCCCCCTCAAACCCACCAGCCCCCCTCCTGTTGTTAAAAAGTGATCACTCCCTTACCTAGCCTATTCTGGGTCAGGCTGTGACACTGGCTTGTGCACTGAGTGAATCACTGAATGAGCCTTCATCAAACCAAATGTCAATTCCAACTGTTCTAAACAGATCAATGACTCCAATTTTTTTTCCTATTCTATTATTTAGGACCCCAAGTATCTTATTTCTGCCTAGTCATTAGTTAAAAGCAATTTTATATTTATATAATAAGAACAAATTGAGGGGACTGTTTGTCAGCAACCAGAGCTCAGCATGGTGCTGCCATAGACTCAGGCTTGGCAGTGCCAGAAGCACCACCACCCCAACTTCCAACTCAATTCCAAGCAAGAAATAATCCTTTGACCTCAATGCAAATGGTACCAGATTGAAGACACTTTCAAACTGTATTAGATGATGGCTGAGTCATTTGACAATAAAAATGATACCATAGAACTATTCACTCAAGCATGGGGAGAAGTTCTGCCTAGTCATTAGTTAGGGAGAGGTCTATTGATGTTTATACCACGATTTCGGGACTTCCGGTGGGTTTATATGCAGTTTAGCCGTGCATTATTCTGCATATACCACCCTTGTGCATTTTTGAAATTTTTGGTATATACTTTTTCGAGGTCACGTTGGACTTATATTTTTGCAGACGCTGGCGGACATAGAAATTTAGCCTCGCCATTGTTTCAATGTGAAAAATCGTCCCAACTCGTATGAGGATTGAACCCCGGCCGCAGTGGTGGTAGGCGAAGGCCTTAGCCATAGCGCCACACTGAACGGTGATGAAATCCAATGCGAAGGGAAATAAGTTCTAACCTGCTATGTTTCCAGTCAGTTTTCGTATGGAATCCAACCATGACATGTTATAATATTAAAATCCCAAGAAGTATTCGATCCATAGACGAGGAATGCGTGCTACTTGTATCCATTTTCTTCAATATAAATAAGAATCCATTGATTTTCCCATGGTAAGCGAGTCGCGGTCCGGCCATTCCCACCCGCCTCCTTGTTCGGCGAAAGTGTGTCAGTGGCCCGGATGTAGATATAGGTCATCCGCTCGCCGTACAAGGAAGACGGCGAAAACTGCGGACCGGTTTGGAAAATCAATGGATTCTTATTTATATTGAAGAAAATGGAGAAAACTAGCACGCATTCCTCGTCTATGGATCGAATACTTCTTGGGATTTTAATATTATAACATGTCATGGCTGGATTCCATACGAAAAGTGAGTGTAAACACGGCGGTACCTCTCCCGGCCAGAACAAAAACAATGGCTTCGCGCAGGGCAGCCACGGGCCGTGTCGCTAGCACTTACAAAATGTCTTCGCCTGGCTATATTCTTTGGATTTCAGGTAAGAAATTAATACAAAATGGAGGAAATGGTGGTATAAACCTATTAGGTCATGGATATTGGAGCCCACGGGGAGTCTATGCTGGATATACCCTCGCCGCTGCGCGGCTCAGGTATATCCAGCATAGACTCCCCTAGGGCTCCAATATCCATGATCTATTAGCTTAGTATCAACAGTGATAATGCACTGGTAACTAGCATTTGGATCTAAAAGGTCTAAGCACCTGATCAAGCAATGGCTGCCTCCATTGAACAACTTGATTCATGCAATAGAAAGGTAGGGGAGGGGTATTCCATTTCTATTGTTCAGATTCCACTAGTCTCTAGGTGCAGTCAGTAGTTTACACTTGCAAGCATATGAATTCTATAAGGGACCAATGGAACATATCTATATTATATTGAACAGTACCAAGATACTGCATAATTATGCTAATTATGCAAATAATATGCGCGGATATGGAATGTTTGGTATCAATCTGGGGTGTTTCGTCCCCCTATAGAACATGCCCCCCTAAAAAATTTGTTTCGGAAAAGAATAAGCGAAATAACTTTTTTAACTAGCAGCCTTTTCGGCCTGAGCCGGTCCACCTGCGCCCTACCCCCAGCCAAAACCTACCTGTTTTAAGTGTCAGCGGCGAAAAAGGGCAGGTTTGTGGAAGGAATGGATCGAAATAGAGGGTCTTTTGGGATGCGGGGGGCAGACGCCAGTCCAGGCACTGGCAGAGAGGGCCAAGAACTGGCAGTTTTACAAATAAAATCATAACTCCCTTAATATAGGAGTTTCCCATAGTGTGACCTATAGATTAAGGGTAGCTCGAGCTGGCGAACGTCATGGCGGTCTTTATTTTCAAATCTGCACAATGGGAACAAAGTTATCGATAATTGAAGCAATTTTGAGGGTATTAATGATACCATAGGCTTAGATATTGATGTTTTAAAGCTATGATATCACAAAAATGGCCATAACTTTCCACCAAATCGTCGTAGGAAAAAAATTCAAACAGCTAAGGACTCCTCTGGAAAATCGCTTCTCTCTCGGAAACCTATTATCGCCCAACGATGTAGTAAAAAAAATGTGGGCAAAAAAAATTCTGACCCCCCCTGGTGATTAGTTAAAAGCAATTTTATATTTATATAATAAGAACAAATTGAGGGGACTGTTTGTCAGCAACCAGGGCTCAGCATGGTGCTGCCATAGACTCAGGCTTGGCAGTGCCAGAAGCACCACCACCCCAACTTCCAACTCAATTCCAAGCAAGAAATAATCCTTTGACCTCAATGCAAATGGTACCAGATTGAAGACACTTTCAAACTGTATTAGATGATGGCTGAGTCATTTGACAATAAAAATGATACCATAGAACTATTCACTCAAGCATGGGGAGAAGTTCTGCCTAGTCATTAGTTAGGGAGAGGTCATTTATTATCAACAGGGGGGGTGGTGGGTTTGAGGGGGGGCGTAAAAATTTCAGACCCCTCTCGTGGGGGGGTCTTAAAAAAATTTGACCCCTCTTGAGAGGGGGCTAAAAAAAATTTACCCTCTTTTTAGCAAAAAAGCAGCGCGCTACTATAGATCGAAGAGGGGGCGCGAAAAACTCTCCGTGCCTCCGGGGGGGGGGGGGGGGCCCAGAATAATTTTGACTGCCATCGAGGGGGGGGGCGTAAAAAATGTTCACAAAAATGGCCATAACTTTCCACCAAATCGTCGTAGGAAAAAAATTCAAACAGCTATGGACTCCTCTAGAAAATCGCTTCTCTCTCGGAAACCTATTATCGCCCAACGATGTATTAAAAAAATGTGGGCAAAAAAAAATTCTGACCCCCCTGGTCAAGGGGTTGAAAAAATTCTGAGCCCCCTCAAACCCACCAGCCCCCCCCCCTGTTGTTAAAAAATGATCACTCCCTTACCTAGCCTATTCTGGGTCAGGCTGTGACACTGGCTTGTGCACTGAGTGAATCACTGAATGAGCCTTCATCAAAATAAATGTCAATTCCAACTGTTCAAAACATATCAATGACTCCAATTTTTTTTCCCATTCTATTATTTAGGACCCCAAGTATCTTATTTCTGCCTAGTCATTAGTTAAAAGCAATTTTATATTTATATAATAAGAACAAATTGAGGGGACTGTTTGTCAGCAACCAGAGCTCAGCATGGTGCTGCCATAGACTCAGGCTTGGCAGTGCCAGAAGCACCACCACCCCAACTTCCAACTCAATTCCAAGCAAGAAATAATCCTTTGACCTCAATGCAAATGGTACCAGATTGAAGACACTTTCAAACTGTATTAGATGATGGCTGAGTCATTTGACAATAAAAATGATACCATAGAACTATTCACTCAAGCATGGGGAGAAGTTCTGCCTAGTCATTAGTTAGGGAGAGATCATTTATTATCAACAGGGGGGGTGGTGGGTTTGAGGGGGGGGGCGTAAAAATTTCAGACCCCTCTCGTGGGGGGGGCTTAAAAAAATTTGACCCCTCTTGAGGGGGGGCTAAAAAAAATTTACCCTCTATAAGGGACCAATGGAACATATCTATATTATATTGAACAGTACCAAGATACTGCATAATTATGCTAATTATGCAAATAATATGCGCGGATATGGAATGTTTGGTATCAATCTGGGGTGTTTCGTCCCCCTATAGAACATGCCCCCCTAAAAAATTTGTTTCGGAAAAGAATAAGCGAAATAACTTTTTTAACTAGCGGCCTTTTCGGCCTGAGCCGGTCCACCTGCGCCCTACCCCCAGCCAAAACCTATCTGTTTTAAGTGTCAGCGGCGAAAAAGGGCAGGTTTGTGGAAGGAATGGATCGAAATAGAGGGTCTTTTGGGATGCGGGGGGCAGACGCCAGTCCAGGCACTGGCAGAGAGGGCCAAGAACTGGCAGTTTTACAAATAAAATCATAACTCCCTTAATATAGGAGTTTCCCATAGTGTGACCTATAGATTAAGGGTAGCTCGAGCTGGCGAACGTCATGGCGGTCTTTATTTTCAAATCTGCACAATGGGAACAAAGTTATCGATAATTGAAGCAATTTTGAGGGTATTAATGATACCATAGGCTTAGATATTGATGTTTTAAAGCTATGACATCACAAAAATGGCCATAACTTTCCACCAAATTGTCGTAGGAAAAAATTCAAACAGCTAAGGACTCCTCTGGAAAATCGCTTTTCTCTCGGAAACCTATTATCGCCCAACGATGTAGTAAAAAAAATGTGGGCAAAAAAAAATTCTGACCCCCCCTGGTGATTAGTTAAAAGCAATTTTATATTTATATAATAAGAACAAATTGAGGGGACTGTTTGTCAGCAACCAGGGCTCAGCATGGTGCTGCCATAGACTCAGGCTTGGCAGTGCCAGAAGCACCACCACCCCAACTTCCAACTCAATTCCAAGCAAGAAATAATCCTTTGACCTCAATGCAAATGGTACCAGATTGAAGACACTTTCAAACTGTATTAGATGATGGCTGAGTCATTTGACAATAAAAATGATACCATAGAACTATTCACTCAAGCATGGGGAGAAGTTCTGCCTAGTCATTAGTTAGGGAGAGATCATTTATTATCAACAGGGGGGGTGGTGGGTTTGAGGGGGGGCGTAAAAATTTCAGACCCCTCTCGTGGGGGGGGGGGCTTAAAAAAATTTGACCCCTCTTGAGGGGGGGCTAAAAAAAATTTACCCTCTATAAGGGACCAATGGAACATATCTATATTATATTGAACAGTACCAAGATACTGCATAATTATGCTAATTATGCAAATAATATGCGCGGATATGGAATGTTTGGTATCAATATGGGGTGTTTCGTCCCCCTATAGAACATGCCCCCCTAAAAAATTTGTTTCGGAAAAGAATAAGCGAAATAACTTTTTTAACTAGCGGCCTTTTCGGCCTGAGCCGGTCCACCTGCGCCCTACCCCCAGCCAAAACCTATCTGTTTTAAGTGTCAGCGGCGAAAAAGGGCAGGTTTGTGGAAGGAATGGATCGAAATAGAGGGTCTTTTGGGATGCGGGGGGCAGACGCCAGTCCAGGCACTGGCAGAGAGGGCCAAGAACTGGCAGTTTTACAAATAAAATCATAACTCCCTTAATATAGGAGTTTCCCATAGTGTGACCTATAGATTAAGGGTAGCTCGAGCTGGCGAACGTCATGGCGGTCTTTATTTTCAAATCTGCACAATGGGAACAAAGTTATCGATAATTGAAGCAATTTTGAGGGTATTAATGATACCATAGGCTTAGATATTGATGTTTTAAAGCTATGACATCACAAAAATGGCCATAACTTTCCACCAAATCGTCGTAGGAAAAAAATTCAAACAGCTAAGGACTCCTCTGGAAAATCGCTTTTCTCTCGGAAACCTATTATCGCCCAACGATGTAGTAAAAAAATGTGGGCAAAAAAAAATTCTGACCCCCCTGGTCAAGGGGTTGAAAAAATTCTGAGCCCCCTCAAACCCACCAGCCCCCCCCCCCCCTGTTGTTAAAAAATGATCACTCCCTTACCTAGCCTATTCTGGGTCAGGCTGTGACACTGGCTTGTGCACTGAGTGAATCACTGAATGAGCCTTCATCAAAATAAATGTCAATTCCAACTGTTCAAAACATATCAATGACTCCAATTTTTTTTCCCATTCTATTATTTAGGACCCCAAGTATCTTATTTCTGCCTAGTCATTAGTTAAAAGCAATTTTATATTTATATAATAAGAACAAATTGAGGGGACTGTTTGTCAGCAACCAGAGCTCAGCATGGTGCTGCCATAGACTCAGGCTTGGCAGTGCCAGAAGCACCACCACCCCAACTTCCAACTCAATTCCAAGCAAGAAATAATCCTTTGACCTCAATGCAAATGGTACCAGATTGAAGACACTTTCAAACTGTATTAGATGATGGCTGAGTCATTTGACAATAAAAATGATACCATAGAACTATTCACTCAAGCATGGGGAGAAGTTGGTAAAAACGTCATACTTACTCGGATTTTAGTCTGCTTTGGCGCTACGTGAAAGTCATGTCATCCCTGATTGGTTCAGCCAGGTCATGTGATTTCTATTGTCTTTTTTATGGACACCAAGATCATGTGATCAGGCTGTGTCTCAGGCAAATTTTCTGTGCCACTTCTGTAAAACTGCAGCAGCAGCAGAAAGTTGAACAGCCCTCCAGATATTTTCGTCACTGGAGGGCTTAAAATACTCCGATTTGAGCCAGGAAAACAACCACATGATTGTAAAACCATCAAGAATAATCCTGACAAAGAAGTGAGTTGATTAGAATAAGAGTTTTGGCTCTAGAAGCCCAGAAACGATCACGTTCAAGTGCGGCGAAGTTGCGTCACGAATGTCCCGATCGATTTTCTCCCTGCGCGAACCTCCCTATTTATACGTAAATATGTCATAGATATGTCATAAATACATCATAAATACATCATGTGACCAGAATTTGGAAGTTATGATGTAGTGATGACGTTGTTCTGATGTAGAAATGACATATTTATGACGTATCTATGTCCTGTATGATCAAATCTCCATAATTGATGTATCTATGATGTATTTATAACATATTTGAAGCCTAATGGTCGGGGGCCAAATAACAGGTCTGAATCGCAGGGGCTGTTTGGCAGGGGCCAAATTACCTACAGTCGCTGTAAAAACTAAGCTACATTTCAAGGGGATATGAAATTGCCAAAAACGGGGTTATAGTTTCCCATTTGGGACCCACTTTCAAAGGGTTAGGCCCTCCCCCGAGGTTCTACAAGAGTAAGGGCGTGTAGCACACAGCATGGACTAATGTGGCAAAGGGGAGGGGGGGATATTGAAGATTGTAGCCCCCACCACTTTTTCGAAAGATGTCAGTTAACAGCCCCCCCTGCCCTTTTTGTGGGCCCTCTTTCGTGAAGACTATGGTTCTTTGAAACTAATTAATTATTCACTGCTGTGAAGTGAAGGGAATATTGACATTACTTCCTTTCTTGCAAGTTATGATAGAGTATGAACAGCCCCCTAATATTAAAATAGAAGTCAATCAATAGCCCCCTTTTTCCCCTCACTGCGAGTTGACAGCCACTGCTCCTCAGGGTCGGTACTGCAGTTGATACTCAAACCAAGGCCCAGTGGCCTCCACCCGCCAGGCAGATAACCCACACTTACTCTTCTTGTTTGATGATTCATCATAACTTCTCCTTACCTGCACTATTCAGTATGCAGTTTATAGATTATACTGAGTCATCATAAATATACAGCAGTTTCTAATGATCCACCGGTACTTCCTGTTATGTGCTGGGAGTGAAGGGGTAATTTCAGGCAGGAAATCACTTTACCATATCTTTAGGTATACTGATAAACCACCAAAAAAGCAGCTGGAATCAAACCACTGAAATTCCCCTTCGTCTTGGCCTCTGATAGCAGAGATAAAAATGAAGATAATATTATTTGTTTTCTTCCCGGAATGAAAAAAACCTTCCCAAATTCAGCATGAAAAAGAGGTAATATCAAAAATCAAATCAGACCTAAATAACAAAAATGTACTACAAGACAAGCTATTAACTATCTAAACATTGAACAATATGATTGTACATTGTTTTTGAAACGACAGAGGTTACAGACAGGAAATTCTGTGAGGATCAGCACGGGAGGCCTTAGACCTAAAGGATTCCTTGACAGACTCAATAAAAAGTGGTGATGATACATTTCCATATATCTCATAAGCACATAAAGGTGGCTGATACATATATGTGTATGACACAAAAGATGTTCAGGGCACATTGCCTAGCTTCTCAGCCTCCATCCATGTTTGATGATCAGGGAAACATAAGAGATCAATCCAAATTCAGTCCTAAACAAACTAAACAATGCTCAGAAAGTGCAATGCTGATGGGGATTTCCCTGTTGGATGTGCGGTAATTCGGGTCATACAACTGGTATTGTATAGAACTACCTAGACATGTTAAGACATTATCTCTTATAATACTTTCAATCTAGTGAAGTTTGTCTTATATTTGATAGGTATGATAATGATGACAGTGAAGTTTGTCTTATATTTGATAGGTATGATAATGATGACAGTATAAAGGAAACTATTAGAAATGGGAGTGGAAAGGTTAGAGTTGTGTCTACAGTTTAACTCCAATGTACTACACTTGCACCACCATAGGTGCTACTGACTGTGACTACTAGAAACAAGACCTGAAGACCTAAATTTGCAACGCCCGAAATTCTGGTGGCTATCTTGAATTTCTTAATTTCTCCAAGCACATCATTATGGATATGGTCACAGAGACCCTATAGGTGAATAATCAACAAAGAAAAAGTTGTATATCAGAGTATTTTGGGTCAGGCTAAAAATCCATGTTCCACTACTGGACTATGACTGAGTTTGAAAATATTTTGGTGACCGAAAAACACGTGTTATAAATGCGTGATGACTGAAGGTCTGATGGGGCAAAGCCAAGTAAGCAAACCAACAGTCAGGCCAACTCTAAGGAACATCTGTTTATATACTACATTGAAAAGGCACACCTGTACTAGGCCCATATCAAATACATAAACTATTGTTTAATCATAAGATTTATTCCAGGAGCAAGGATAATATTTATATGTATAATTTTTTTTCGAAATTAACATCTTAAAGAGTGGATTTTCATTAAACCGTCGGCACACCATAAAGTTGAGATAGTTTAGTGGAGAAAATATAAGACGCTTGGTTTAAAGAGGGGAAAATAACTACCCACCCAGTCCTATAACATCTGAGAAGTTGTCCTAAATAAATATCCAAGTGAAGCTTCGGGTATCACTCCGATTGTGGCCAAAAGGTTTTAATCAGGTATCAAGGAAAAAATCCCTTCCCTTGATGTAATCTTTCTAACCATTCATGTAGAAATTAGAGTCCAGGCTTAAGAATTCATCTTCACTAGTATATCATTTCATTATCCCTCATTACACTGATCAGATATGTGAAACTCAGAGCCAGCCACAAGTATGTATACATATCGACATAAAAGTAAAAGCAGGACTAAAGCACCTACAGAATGGAACCTATCTGTGTAACCTAAATTTCCTTCTGATTGAAATTAAAACTATGATCATAAGGTGCACTCACCTTTGTGGTTTAAGTAAGTAGGACCGAGTTAGACCTGTGCCTGTGTGTGGTGGTTCGGTAGCTGTGTGTAGACCTAGAGAAGAGGACAAAGCTGTGGCCGACCACACAGCGTTTACTAGAGATACAACTTATAAAGTCTCCTTACATTGCCACACCCAAATACCACTTGGGCCTGTTACACAATTGGTGTTCGTTAATTTGTATTATTAATAGAAAATACTTTGAAAAGAACAGCTATGAAAGTGAGTATGGAATAAATGTGTTTCATAAAGCCTACTCGTCCAGACGAACACCAAATGTCTTCAGGCTCGTTATTTTTCATGTTCTTTAATAACTTCATATTCATTAATATTAATACATAGGTACATGGTAAAGTACACAATTCTGTGGTCTACGTCATCACAGGGCCCCATAATACCTGCAAAACGAATACAAACCCCATATGATGTTAAAAATAATTAGATTAACTGACACCAAATCAAGTTAAATATAGATCAAAAGGCCCTATACAACAACTAAAATTCCATTAAATGGCCCCTAAAAGCAATTGAAAACAGACCCAAAATACTGTAGTGGTTCGTCCGGATCTGGTCCTTGAGGTTCCAGAGGTACTGCAACAACCAGATTGACTTTCTGGCAGGCTTTAAAAAGATCCAAAGCATGGCCAGGGGTGCCATCCCAGTTGTCCAGAATAACTCCAAACACTTTGAGGAACCTTTGTTGGTTCCTCATGTTTGTTGCTCTCTCAACTTCGAGCATCTGAGATGTAGTCTCCTTGTTTGATAAGGCCTCTTGCCTCAGATTTGCAGCTTCCTGCTTTTCTTTGGCAACCTCAGCCTTTATCTGAGCAGAGATACGTTTTATCTCAGATTTCTGGATGGCGTCAATACACTGTAAGGTGCTTGATACCGTCCGACGATACATATCCAAGTGGGGGTTCTCCATATGGTGTTGTAGCATCTCAAATTGCTTGGTCTGGATGGAACAAGACAATTTCTCCTCCTTCCTAAAGAAGGTTTCAGCAGTCTGGACGACCTTTGGCTGATGAACCACAGCATCAGGAGGAGGTACCTGACTCTGTGGCCTCATGTTCGGCTGTCCAGAACCACTGTTGAGACAGACACCGCCGGATGCGAGGAAGCAACCACGGTGGTCATCACTCTAGCAGTGGGCTTAGAAGGTCCCTGGTTTGGTATTCCCTGGATTAGGGGCAACCTAGCCAGCTCCCTTCTAAGCTGCTTAGAAGTAATAGTAACGGCACTAAGAGTCGGTCTTTGGCCTTGACCTCTCCCAGCCGACAGTTCCTGTTTGGCCCTACCATACTGATCAAAGACTTGCATCTCTGCTCTGGATGGGCCCATAGGAGGAAACTGCTTTGGATTCCTCTGATTCAGCTTTGGTCGTGGGTGAGGGGCATGGCCACCCGGTCCACTGACACCAAATAAGGTCAGGTTATGAGCACCACCTTGCGGTGTTGCTGCTCTACCATAGTTTGTGGGAGTTCCAGTGGGGACAGGAAGATGTTGCTTCTTCCTGTTCGAGCCATATGCCTGACTGTTTGGGTGACCTGGATAGGCTAGGAGAAGCAGAGGCCTGTCTCTTTCTGTCTGCAGCAGAGAGACCTTGACAGTATTCTCTGTGGCTACGGACTGGCTCTCCCCTTGGAGTAACATAGGCTCCACCATGTTTGCAGGCCATATTGCTTCTCCACTTGTTCAGCAAGTCGTACTCCTCTTGAGCATACTCCAGTTTACCTGCTCCACGAGACTGGGCAAACAGAGCCTTCAGCTTCTGGTTAGTACCAGGAACCATTGGCGCAAACTGCTTCGTACTCGGAGTGAGTGAAGACAGTTTCTCGGGGTTCAGTTTTTGAAGGTTATTGTAGAGTTCAGAATGTACATGTATCACTCTATCAATAGCATTCTCCAACCCTTCTCCATGAGCTGATACCCAATGCCGGATCATATCTCCTCAACGGGGGTGACACATCCTGTGCATTTGAAACATTTCTTGCCAGCGTCCGGGTCCCAGACGTACTCCCGCCTCTGGTGCATGTGGAACTCTATGGTGCAAAAATGTGTCTTTATCCAGGATGAGTTCCACTTTGCACTCCATTTAAGTACAACGTTGGAATGGGCAATCCTTGTCCTCATCCCCATAGTACTCCTCTAAGGCGAACTTTAACTTCGCCTACTGGTTGTAATTGTACAGGTTGTTGGAGGAAGTCTTTATGAATTCCCAATACAACCAGTACATGTTGGCCGGCATCCGGTCAGAAAACTTCTTGCAAAGCCATTACTGCATGTCCTCAAACCCTTCACATGTCTTCTGAGGGGGCAGTCTCCATACATATTTGCTACCCTTCAGATGTCCACGCTAGAAGGGAATGAAGTCGGCAAAGTTGTTATTGGCATTAGCCCAGATGGTCCAGCTGTCCGTTGCACAACAGATTGTTGACCTGCGACCACCTGGGCTGCCATATCCTGAGCGTCACCACTCACGTCGGCCATAATGTCGTGTAGTTTGACAACTGGTACACTAGCTTCTACTTTTACAGTAACAGAGGTATCAGGCACAGCCGGTTGACTTGGTGGCTGGGTTTCTACCTCTACAGCTTCGGGTTTCCATTGAGAAACCTTCTTCTTGTTCCTCTTCCGAGTCTAACCAGTGGCGGAGCCTGATTCTGATAAGTCTGTCTCATTGCCAGAAACATCGGAAGTCTTAGCTGCCTTCCTATTGGCTGATCTTGGAGACAAACAGTGGCGCCGGGTGCCTTCAGCCACACTGGTACTGGCACAGGGTTCAACATTTATGTTTTTCACTTTACCTTTTCCTTTAGTGGATTTGCCTTTCCCACTCATAGTTTTTCCTGACTTCTTTTCAGACTTCTCCAGAGTAGACTTAGCAGAAGCGAGAAAACTGTCGGTTCGGGGCAGGACGATCTCCATCGTACTGCCACGTACTGGAATGAACCGGTCTATGGGCTTCACTATGGGATAACCCTGCATGATGGTTGTCATGCATAGTGGTTATCCTGTGTGACGGGTGTCCTGCCTAATGGTTGTCCCTCTTATGTTCTTCATGTATTCTGGGCTATTAGTGGTATGGTTTACATATAGTTGTTTTTAGTGGGGTCTAATTGTACAGAAAGGTGAAATATGGGTGGTTAATAGGTAGAGGCGATAATTGTATAGGGATTACTATAGGGTGAGATTTATAATGAATTCCCCTCTTCGGTTCAAAGGTCTCCTGACTTTGTAAACATGGAGTGCAATGTTTTTAAAATACATTCATTTTAAAGTATAAAACAAAACAAGTGACTTGGAATAAGTCTCTTAACCAAGTGTCAGTAATCATACATTTTAACCTGTTGTGGGATGTATTGATATCGTGTCATCAAACACAGAGGTGCCTAATGGCGCGACAAGTCCCATTATGTGGGTTGATGAATAACCGTGTCATTCAATAACCAAATTATAGCATTTGTATGGTTGTAATGAATGTTGGTCCCCTGCATAGGTTTGTTTTATGAGACTAAATGACGCCTCTAAATAGTCTACTTGGGAATAAATACAACCAATGAGCATTACAACTTGGGTTACTTTTAACCCTGTATGATGGGTTGCCCATTATTTTAGTTTCAGCAAGGTTAACATTGTATTCGTCATCAATATGGCATACAAACGACAACGGGTTGGTTAAATATCGGCGTATGTAAATTCCCATTACCTGCAAATCTCTATATGACGAGTATTTGAGGTAATTAGGACGTTGACTCGCCACAACCAGAACAATATTTGCATTCACAGATCAATTTTGGAGAATCTGAGCTTGTCTACTGCAGCATCCCATCTAGATTCTCGAGACATTGGTTTGTGCATGACCTGATCACGTGGGTCCCTGTTTTGGTAGATCGCATACTTTTCCCATTAGTCGGTGGGTGGTCAGCGGAGACACAGCCAGCGCTGGTCATTACTTGTGTCTTAGGCCCGGGATGGGGGTTGTGATGGTCACTGTCCATCCATAAGATGGTGACCATTAAGCCTTTACATCTGGGCTACCTTTGTGGTGTTAGTTGGTCATTGCTTGGTAAGGAGGATTGTGACAGAAATAAGGACTTTAAAGCTATACTATGGCTTGTACTACCGGTGGAGGATTGATGGAACTATATATGAGGGTGTGCCCCTGCAGGAGTGGATTAACATTGGTCATCCGACTGGAAAAAGGACTTTAAAGCTATACTATGGCTTGTACTACCGGTGAAGGGATTGATGGAACTATATATAAGGGTGTGCCCCTGCAGGAGTGGATTAACATTGGTCATCCGACTGGAAAAAGGACTTTAAAGCTATACTATGGCTTGTACTACTGGTGGAGGATTGAGGGAACTATATATAAGGGTGTGCCCCTGCAGGAGTGGATTAACATTGGTCATCCGACTGGAAAAAGGACTTTAAAGCTATACTATGGCTTGTACTACCGGTGGAGGATTGATGGAACTATATATAAGGGTGTGCCCCTGCAGGAGTGGATTAACATTGGTCATCCGACTGGTCGCTACAGGTTAAGTGGTTGAGTGCATTGCTCCATCCGATGAACAAAACATTTAACACTTGTGATATTATGAGATTCTGAAATAATACTGTATTTGCATACACGATAGAAGACCAATTCACAGTGAACAATGACTTTCACATCTAGGTTGTTGAGTTCATGGCTGAAAAGGTGCCGGTGGCATGATTGAGTATGAGTGGGTGTGAGTGGATGAGAGTGGATGTGTAACATTGGGCGGTTTTGGGTGGGGTCTGGAATGCGGTGGCCATTTTGGACACTATATTTGGGGTCCCTGCCTTGTGTAGAAGGGGTAGGTTGATGAAAATTGTGGCCATCGCTCTTCCAATCATATACAGATTATAAGTCTGTCCTATTCTGATTCCAATTTGTATTTTCCTCATTTTCTTCTGTATCAACTCTTCTATCCTACTTCTTATTCTTTCTCCAATTGTAAAACAATTTCGATATCTATTTTATTTTAGTTATTTCCATAATGTTTCTTATTCATACAACCTTACCAGAATGTTGAGCCTTTTTATACATGGCATCCTATTCAGATGTAGAACTCTTTAACTTGTTAGATGGGGAGTCCTTGACTATTTGACTCAATGTCTACTGGATGTCCAGCTACAATCTTGCTACGGATATATAAGTTTATCATGTTGTTGGTCTCATGATCCCGAAGGTCTAAAATGTGACTTGATTTTAAAACATTGGTCTAAAATAAATTGCTGCTTAGATCTCTGTTGGGCGTTTTATATTTCTGGTTTCCTTCCGAGTCCTTCTGAGTGGAAAGTGGTTGTTAGGATCCTGAATTTTTCTCAATTTCCTTGTACGGGATATTATATTCATTCAATTTCATAACTTCATTTCTGACCATATTTGTTGTTGTGTTCTCCTCAATTGGCTTGGCAGGTGTTTAGCATACATCGGTATATCCAATGGTCCTCAATGGGTCAGTAAAAGTCAGTGTAAGTGCTGTCGGTTCTGTTGGGTTAGTCATGTTTGTCATTGGGCAATAGTGCAGATAGTCTGCAGTATATAACACAGGTTCAGTCGGTAGTGTAGTTGGAGGTGGTGGTGACTGTCCACACAAAATAGGTTCGTAATTCGGGCAGTGTATTGAATGATTTCTCACATGTATCACAAATGAGTCTCTTCATTTAGGTATTCAAATCATTTGAATATACATGTATGCAGATAACCTGGGCGGTGAGGAGAAAGTCAGTTTTCAATTGATCTCTTGCCGTATCGGTTATTGCTCTCATACATGTATGTATCTAATATAAATTAACTGGATAGAAAATAGGGAAGTGAGGAGCAGGTTAATTTTCAAGTCAGATGGTTGCTGATCTCTTTCTGTCTCTAACAGATGTGTTTGTGTATTTATAGTATAAACCATGTGGTTGGGTTTGTGAGGAGAAATGTAAGTATCCGATCAGTTAGCTCCTGATTTCTTGCTGTCCCTTAATATTCAGTGATTCAGAAATACTTTTTCTTACCCAAGGCAGGTTCTAAATGTAACATAGTATATATTTGTTTGAGTTAATCTGGTCAATTCTAAGGTATCTTAGTGCTGTCTTAATACCATGGTTTCTATATCTAGTACATAGGGGTCTCTTTCTCACTGTGGAAGTCGTCCTTATTTCTCTTTAGAAAAGATATGCCAAGAGATGGGTGTGTTTTTTTAGGTCTGTGACAATTTTTGTCATCTCTGCATGTTACTTACCCATTGCTATTTTTTACATTCTAAATAGTAATTAATTTGTTCGCCCCTACAATTTGCTTGTCCACAAAAGGTGGTTTACCACGAACTGTGTGGCTTAACAGTCAGCACGTAGTAGTCTGAAGTAGGTATCCATATATATATATTCCTCCATTGACTCATTGAGTCATGTATTTAAAGGATGGGTAGGAATATTTTCCAATAGCGTGCAATGCTGTGAGAGGGTCCAAAAAGAGTGAAATATTTTGATTTTTTTTTTGTGTGTGGGCTTTAAGATGGTTTGCAAAAACAGTCCATTTATCTAGCTATTGATGGTTTTAAGAACAGTGGTCATTAAGAAGTCTGGTCGCGTGTTTCATATTCTCACAGTCATCGCTCATTATCATTATTTGTGAGTATCTGTTCTGGCAAGTTACTTACCAGCTTTGTTATTCTCATAACAAGTATTAGTCCCATTTGTCCGCATCTATTCCATTCCCAATAGATGAGTTGGTCATTGGATGATGGTAAGTGGGAGCAGTATGCCGGTATCGAATTAGTCTAGATGGACATGGCGGGGGGTAGGGGGGTGGTACACAACGGGGTAAATGAGTGATGAATGAGTGGTGTGAATTGATGAGTTAATGGCATGTTTTCAAGTCCCAGAGTCACATATATAGATGTATTGCAAATCGATTCAATATTTATTATTAATCAAAATTATGCTAGTGTATTAGATATTGGCAGTTTTATACTCTTTATGGTGTTATGATGAAGATTCATAAAATATACAATGGCAATTCAAACAATGATAGCAATGATACTCATAAACAATGGACTTGTTCATCTCGCTGTGCCTTTCTAATGGATATTATACTGACTGTATATATTGTGTCATTTCAGGAGCGGTACATATCCATATATGTATGCATATACTTTCGCATAAGTTTACCAAGCACGACTTAACAACTACACCCTTTTGATTACATCTATGGGCTTTCAATCAGCGATGATCTAGGTAAGCTCTTATTCCTAATTTGAATAATTGATATGTACCTATATATGTATATCACCTTGATTATTATAAGTGATGTCTTTATGGGTATTCATATGATAGCTTTGTAGATTATTGAATTGACCATGCTTATTGCAATGTCATTCAAAGTTCAACATAAAGGGCCATTTTTGTCTGTGAGTGACCCTTAAAAGTCATTATTGATAATCATTATAAGTATAACCTTTATACTCTTAATGGATATAATTTTCAATTTTCATAGAATATATTTGCTTGTAATGTCGGTTCATCATTTAGTTCATTCATCCTTCATTTTGGATGATAATTCGTATGTATAAGTCAATGATTGTAGGTGTATGCCTATTCTGCTCTGAAAAACAAAAATGTTAATATTGTCCTGCACTTTAAAGTCATGTTTTTCATTGCAGATTTAATGCATGGACGTTCTCCTCGCACTCATCAAATGCTGCAAAGAGATAGTAGCTGTCGATTTTGCTCCAGTCGTCGTCGACTGAGAACATCTTTTGTGGGGCGAAGACGGCTACTGGGATTGCTGATAGGATACCAGTAAAGGTTATTGGATTGCTTACTGCGGGGGCAGGAGTTTCTGCCTCCTATGATTCTTGAGCGTTTTCATTCTCGTCCTTTACTGTTGTTGATGAGAGGATGGGCGGTCCCTCTGTAGCGCCTTAGGGTGAGGTCACGTCCATTGGGCTGTCTATACAGTCCCGTGCCGTGTCCCTTTCCCAAGCATCAGCTGGGCTCTCTACGGTTGTACTCCATGCTTTCTGGCGAAGTGATGTCTTCCGGAGGGCGTCACAGTTGGGTTGTCTCATCACATACGATTCCCCGAAGAGATCCGGGTCATGTACCTTGTCTACCTTGCGGTCTATGTCTGCATCAGATTCTGTTTGAATGCCACAGCTGCGATGGTTAGACCAAATGCTGGGATAGTCTGGGGTTTCTTCATCACTATATTAATATAAATATACTGGTATGAGTTCACAATTATATGTAATATAATTGCATGCTGTAACACCTATGGGACCATGCATTATGTCAACTCACAGGTTTCTTACCTTATTTCCAAGGAGTAAATGTATGATTATTATACATTTACACATTGCTGTCTGTGACTACATTGTGGAGTGTTGCTGGGGGTAGTTGATGGTGTTTACCATTGCATATGATTACCATTCCAAATCTGGGGTATTCATGGTCCCTTAATGATTTCCATATTTGGAATCGGTGCCTAAATGGGATGTATACCTTGTTAGGTAGTACAATTTGACCTTTCACTTAATGTTAATCAGATTTTGTTTTCATGTGCCCAGATCAGCTCAAGGTGTTGCTTCACACAGCTGCTTTGGCGAACATTCAACATGGGTGTTTGTGAGTTTATTTTGAACACATTTGGTTCATACCTAATTGATGTGAGTGGAATTATAATACTATTCCATTTTCTGTACAGTTTCAGTGCTATATATGGCATATCGATACAGTCAAATGTTTGGCTATCTTACAATTCATTATCTTTATTATGATATAGATGATCATGATCAATACCAACACTACTGTGAAATCATTGTATCTATTGCCGATTTCCAATATCGAGAGTTCAGTTTTCAAAGTTTTGTCAGATTCCTTATTCATTGTGTCAAGCGATTTAAAGACTGATCTCCATGACGTTATATTCATACCTTTAGTATGTCTGCTGAGCAGAAAAAGTGTCCGAATTCCCGTTTTCTTTCTCCACAAGTACAGGCATATCAGCAGTGAGCATACTGATAAGGCTATACTTAGACCTTCCAACAATGGGTGTGATGTTATTGAATCCATTGTTGACAATAGACCTTTATAGTGGTCCAAAGAGTGAGCCTTATTTCTAATAGATTTGGCTGTGTTTCTTAAATCTAATGCATGTGAGGTGAGAGTTGCTTTCTCCATGTCTAGCTGTTCGTGTGCTCTTTTAATTTGAGTATAAAGGGTATCAGTGATGTTCTTGAACCTGAGATGTTCAACAGTCTATTGCTAAAATGATGTATTATAGGCAGATTGTATGTATGGAACACTACTTGTCCTTTGAACGATTTGATTTCACATGATATGTTGTTACCTGTTAATATCAGTCCACCAGTCAACACCTTACATTGACATGGAACTTTAATAATTAAGTATGATCCTAGATTGTGAATTATTCTTGACTTTTTGTTACATGTCATTATAGATATGGGTTCGATAGTTCTTGCTACGAATTTGTCTAATCCTATGGCCGTTGCAGTGGGTGCTAGTGTAGTGTAGGGTTGAATTATATCAAAGTTGCACAATTCATGAATTATTCCTGCATGGTCAAAGAACAGTGCAAGTAAGCAGGTAGGATTACTAACATTCCTAATGGGGATAGATATTTGGCATATCATTGTCCTGTCCGTGTGACATAAAGATCATTATTCATTTCTGCGTATAGTCCTACTTTACTAGATATCGCTAGGTTGGTGTGTTCTGTATCTAATCGAGTGTAACTGTTGCTTTTACTGTGGTGTGGTTTGATTGGTTCTGATATGATATCTATTTTGTATACGTCGTACACTTCATTCTTTGAGCAAAGTGGCAATTTTAGTATTAGGCGTATGGAGTTATGTCTAATGTGTCCAGTAACCATGTTCTTCTGATAGTTGTATGAATTTGTAAGATCGCAGATTCTTAGGCTGATGTTACTGTCCCTTAATGCTCCATTCAGTCTGTTCATGGTCACTTCTTGGGTGTTTATGGGCATTATTATTGATGATAATTTGCCTGTCTTTAACAGTTCCATTTGATGCAATAGATTTCCTAACCTGTCATTGTAGTGTTTCATTGTGAGCAGTTTCATTATGCCTGAATAGACTGGCATGTAATTTCGGTCATTGAAGTATATCTTTGCCAGTAGTGAATTGTAGAGGTTGGTCATGTTGTACTCTACTTTATTGATAGAATCTTGCAAGAAATCCAAAGTCATATCTGTCAAATTTTGTCTTGTGATTTGAGATTATCATATACCATTTTATTATTCCAATCATCTTAACATATTACTGTATTAATCAAAGAATATATAAGAAATTAATAATAGAATGTCTAGGAGAGCGTTCAGACATTCTAGGAGAGAGTTCAGACATTCTAGGAGAGCGTTCATGCTCCACTGAACACGAGCTATGTCAAATATACATAAGTTACATCACCAAAGAGACCGACCTCATGGTCCACTGCACAATATAATGATCTAATGGTCAAAGCAGACCGACCTCATGGTCCAGTGAACAATATAATAACTTGTAAGTGAATGCAACTGGCCGTCACGGGTGCCTGGGCACCGCTGATGCCGTCATGGGTGTCTGAGCACCCCAAGACTGAACAATTGGTTACATAAGTAATGATGCCATAACTTTCCGGTCGCTCTAGCGTCGCTCCTGAGCAACCTAAGTCAAATATGAAAGCATTTATAAAAAGACCATGATTAGACGGTCAAAATGAGCCCAAGATCAAGGCGGAACTCCCATTATTAAGGAAGTTACACTCCCGAGACTATTTCAATCTCTGAATGAGCTACAGACAAACCAGCGCAAGTTACGCGCCCGGAAAGCGGGTGGTGGTAATTTGACATATTCAAGTCCACGCATGTGCAAGATGAAGGCTGTAGCGGCGTAAACGATTGAGATATGAGGGTCTGGACATGCCATACTGACCAAGACAATGGGGGACATGGCGGCGTCCATGGGGGTCCTGTGTGCACCCAGTGACACATGAAAGACTCCCCTCAAACAATCACAGAGTTAGGCAGATGCCACTGGCTCCAGTCAGTCTGAGGGGCCAAGCCAGGAAATGGTACTTATACCACTGGCTGCTCCCTCTAGAAGGCAGAATCACCAGAACCACCCTTGAGGTAACATCTCCAGTCAACTCTCCTGCTACCTGCTATAGCTCTGCACTATGCTGGGTTAGACTATGCCAGACAGGCATAGGACTAGACCACTAGTGGCCAGAGGCTATCTCCTACAAGACACCTACCAGAGGGTAAAGTTACACATTTATATATTATCCCTCTAAGCAGCAGGTCAGGAGCTAGGTGTGGGAACCCACCTAGGACCATACTGGACAGTGTATTATTATTATTATTATTATTATTATTATTATTATTACCTCACAGGTGGAGTGGAACAGAACATTATATTTTACAAACAATTGTATATTTACTGTATGTGGAAATTACCTGCATATTAACATGTGTATGATTGATATTCTTACATGTCTGCCTTAAGCTGAATAAACCAGTGATAACTAGAATAGCACTAATAAGAGCTTGATATTCTTACTCACTATATACTACTAGTCATATGATATTTCTCATATGACAACTTGATCATGCACAATTACTAGTATGACAAAGTGGTGGAGAACATCCTACTAAGATCCCAAATTTCACAAGCTCTTATCAGTCAAACTGGCAACATTACCAAGAATAATCACACACACAGAAAAACCCACTCCACCCACCCAGTGACCTTGCCACCATGTTTAAAAGGTCACCAGTGAGGTCTCCCACACGTCGGTGAGGTCTCCCACACGTCGGTGAGGTCTCCCACACTTCAGTGAGGTCTCCCAAACGTCAGAGAGGTCTGCCAAACGTCAGTGAGGTCTCCCACATGTCAGTTAGGTCTCCCACACATTAGTGAGGTCTCCCACATGTCAGTGAGGTCTCCCAAAATGTCAGTGAGGTCTCCCACACGTCAGTGAGGTCTCCCACACGTCAGTAAGGTCTCCCACATGTCATTGATACCTACAACACACCAGTGTCCCTTCACCTTCCACCATGGCCGACGCTGATGAAGGTCCTCAACCCAACCAGGCAGCTGAGAAGATAAGGGCCTATGAGAAGACCATCCAAGATGCAGTTACTGCCCTAGAAGCAAACAAAGCCCAACATGATGCTCATGCCCTTGCCTCAAAGGAAAGGAAGAGGATCCTCAGTCAAAAGGTGGCACAAAGGAATGCAGAATTAGATGACCATCGGAAGGCCCTAGAACAGGCACAACAACAGATAGCAGATCTCATGAAGCTGGCATCAATTCAGACCTCACAGCCTCCCACACCCACCACCACACCTATCGTCACACCATCTGCCTCTGGATCCAAGGAGGATGTCATGATCTCCATGATGTCCAACATGACCAGGATCCTAGACAGACAACAACACGACGACAGGAAGATCAGGCAACACAAGGTAACCAAACCCAAAACTTTTTCTCACCCATCACCACTCATGTCAACAGCACTATTTATTGATCACAAATTCCCAGAGTATCTGAAGGACCGGTACAAAGTAACAGACAGTGACACCATGGTAACATATTTACCCAAGTACCTTGAAGGACAAGCATTTGCTTGGTTTGAAACCTTCAAGGAAAGTGCCACACCTGATAAGTTGACATGGTCCAATGTAGTACATGAACTAAAAGAGTATTTTGCTACTCAAGACAATATTATCTCCAGGACTGCACTCCGTGCACAAGAGATAGATGAACCTGTATCTGATTATGCAATGTATCTCAGAAAAGTGTGTAATGCCCAATGCCTAAAGGACGATACCTTATATAGAACATTCACCCAAGGCATGAGGCCCTGGATTGCTATAGCCCTTCAGAGTAAGAAGTTAGACACCTTTGACCAAGCCCTAGTAGAAGCCCTAGAGGCTGACACCCAAGACAAATCTAGAAAGGCTAGGGATGAAGAGTCCAACCCACAGTCTACTAAGAAAAAGGTCCAGGAAGTCACCACTAGTTCAGAGGAAGAAGATGTTAACCTGATGTCCAGTGCCCATGTAAGGCAACAGGAAGCTAAGGTTGTCTCCAAAGATCCCACCGGTAGATATAGAGGAAATAACTTTGACCCCAACTACCGCTCCAATAGAGATAGAGGTAGAGGGGGCAACTACATCAACAACCGAGGGGGACACAACAGTAGAAGGGACAACAACTCATCCAACTCCAACAATAGTAACTCTTCGTACAGTGATAGGACAGATAGAACTCCAAGTAATGGCAGATCATATAACCAAGGATCCAACAGCAGGAGCCACAGTCCACATAGGAACTACAACAGTGGATCCTACAACAACAATGGTTCCTACAACAACCAGTGTTCCAACAACTCTGGTCGCTATGACAACAACAGTGGATCCTACTCCAACCAGGGATCCAGTAGCTCTGGTTCCTATAACAACCAGGGTTCCAGCAACTCTGGTTCCCACAACAACCAGGGATCCAACAACTCTGGATCCTACAATAACCAGGGTTCCAACAACTCTGGTCACTACAGCAACTCTGGTTAATATAACTAGGGTTTCAACTCACATCAGGAAGATTACAAACCCAAAACAAGAGGTTACCAGGGGAACCAACAGAGTAACCCCCACATACCACCTCACGTGATGGATCAAATCTCCAAGCTTCTGGTGGCAAACATCACAACTACCCCACAGAACCAGGAAAACTAGGATGTCACAGTGCCAAGGGGCCAGTGCACTGTGACACCCCAAATACAAACAATCACTCAGGATTAACAAAAATTCAACCAGAGACAATTGCTAGTGCCAATCTACCATCTAACAGACAGAGACGTCCATCAGTGATACACATCACCCCACCAGATTCATCATCAAAGGATACAGGTGAGAGTACCAAGCTTTCTATTGTACTTCTTCAAAATGGCTGTATCAATGCAAATCTGTATGATGTTTCAGATGTACAATGTTTGCTACTATCACCTGTGTCAGATAAGCATTCCTCATGGATCTCCAAAAGAGATTCCATATCCAACTAAAGAAGTCAAAAATCAACATCCATTTGGCAGATGGATCAGTGTGTCATGTTAGACATTCAGCTATGCTGAATTTTAGAATCCAAGGTGTCAAATTCCAATACCAATTTGCTGTAATTCCCAACCTCACACAGCCCATTGTTCTTGGCACAGATTTCTTAAGCACTACAAAATCTCAAATTGAATTTAATATTGATCCTGAACAAATTCTCAAACCCATAAGGGCAGTGAGGGATTTTACCATCCCTCCATTCTCTGAAATTGCAGTAAGGCATCAGGAGGCCATAGGCTCGTAACAGATTTTCGTCATCTGAACCAGAATACGATCAATCAAGCCTTATCTACACCCCGGGCCGATGACACTCTAGACATGATAGGGTCACTCAGACCAAGAGTATTGAGTAAGCTAGATGCCCAACAGGGATTTTTTTCAAATTCCTATAAGAGAGGAGGACCAGCATAAAACCGCATTCATAGCAAATGACAAAAAATATGTCTACCAAAGGACGCCGATGGGACTTGCGACCGCCCCTGCGGGATTTTGCCATCTAGTAACATTGATTCTGAACAAACTCAAATACAAATGTGCCCTACCATACCTAGACGACATATTAGTATTATCACCATCAATCGAACAACACTTCCATGACCTGGAAGATGTTTTCAACAGCTTAAGACTTGGTAAACTCAAATTGAAGAAATCAAAATGTGAATACTTCATAGACAGAATAGACTTGGGAATGAGAGTCATACCCATGGGACTACAACCATCTCCCACAAAGGTGGAATCAATCAAAACTTTCCCAACACCAAAGTCAGTCAAAAATGTCAGATCCTTCACAGGACTATGCCAATACTTTAAAAAGTTTATCAAAGGTTATGCCCAAATCGCTAGACCATTGTACGATCTACAGACACATCTCATAGCATTTGTCTGGACAGAGGATGCAGATAATGCTTTCAAAGCATTAAAGCATGCCCTCTGTACCAATGCTCTTCTCAGATATCCAAACTATGAGAAAGAGTTCAGTTTGGCAACTGATGCTTCCAATGTGAGTTTAGGAGCTGTACTCTCACAGAGAGATAATGAAGGAGTACTCCGACCAGTAGCCTTTGCAGGTAGAACCCTCTCCAAACATGAGAGAAATTACAATACCACAGAGAGAGAACTACTGGGAGTAGTGTATGGAGTATTACACTTCAGACACTACCTAGAAACTAGACACTTCCAATTATACACAGACCATGCAGCCCTAATTCCACTATTAACCAACACAGGACTCACACATAGATGGGCCAGATGGGCTCTAGACATACAGCAATTTTCATTCACCATTCAACATGTGAAAGGTGATGATAACACACAACCAGATGCTATGTCTAGAAGGGAATACCCAGATTCTGGACCCATGACTAACCCTCCACCCCCACCAAGGAGTTAGAGCAGCCAGTAGAACCAAGTTTGCAAAAGTAACAAAGAAAGTACCATTCAAAAGGGATGATCCACCCAACACCATTGGAAGGCCAGAGACACCCATTAGGGGTATCTTGAAACAATCTACACACTATGTGTTTTGCCATTGTGAGAGAGAATACTCACAACTCTTTCCAGATAATGACTTCAAGCCTATTGAATTCTCATCACTCAATCAGATGCTGAAGGCAACTCCTAAAGAGCCACCCTTCACCCCACCTGACTCAGATGATGAAGATTCAGAAGACACATTATATGCTATTACTCAAGCAACTTCCAAATCAGTCAGATTCCTTGAATCAATGCAGGGAGAGGAAACATCAAACCATTTGTGTCCTATGACCACACGCTCAAAGACTAGAGAAAAGTTTCAGGAGGGCACACCAAAGCCCCCCACACAATCACAAACTATTCTGAAAGAGAGAAAGGTCACAGGAAACAAACCTACCAAAACCCCACCTGCCAGGAAAAATGTCACAAAAGACACTGCAACTAATAAATCAAAGAACTCTGAGAGACAGAAGAATGACAATAAGCAAAATGTGCCTTTAAAGAAAAAGGTTGCCACTCCCACCAAGGCGAGAATAGGCCCTCCAAAGGAGCCTACACACCAAAACAAGAGTGACACACCCCAACAAAAGGCACAAGATAGGCCAATAGTCGATGAAAAACAAAAAGAAAAAGACAGAATAAAACAACATGTGCTAGACATAAACCAACTGCTGGATCAGATTCCCGACACATCCATCTCAGGTACAAACCTTGGCTTGGAACAAAGGAAGGACAAGGAACTATTGCCCCTCATACAATATCTTGAGGATGGGACCTTGCCTGCACTAAAAGCACAAGGAAATAGAATCATCAACCAAGGCCAGACTTACATCTTGGTAAATGGTACATTAGTCCATATATGCCCCATAAATTGGAGAAAAACCAATACTGTACTACTTCAAATTGTTATACCACAGCAATGGGTAACAAGTACACTACAGTATTTCCATGACTCACCTACTGGTGGCCATCTTAGTTCAAGTAGGATGATGTCAGCACTCCGACCTAGGGTATATTGGAAGTCTATGCTAGAAGACACAACCAAATATGTTTCCACCTGCCACACTTGCCTCACAGCAAGAAGGCAAGTACACTCACACAAAACACCAATGACAGTCAGAGATTACATGGCTTCACCAATGAAGTTCCTAAACCTTGACGCGGTGGGACCACATCCCACAACTGCCAGGGGAAACAAACATATACAAGTCTGCATAGATTATGCTACCAGATATGCAACAGCTTGGGCTACTACTGACTTAAAAGCTGAAACAACAGCAGCAGAGTTCTACAAGAATATAATTTGTCATCATGGAACACCAGCCACTCTTCAAACAGACAATGGAAAGTGTTATACAGGTGCAAAGTGCACAAAGTTATCTAAACACCTCAAGATCAAACATAAATTCTCCTCACCATACAGGCCACAATCAAATGGGCTTGTAGAGAGATTCAATGCTAGCATCGGCACAGCACTCAGAGCATTCTGCTCAAAGCATCAAAACAATTGGGATTCATTTATTGAACCCATAACCTTTGCATTAAACAACACCGAATCCCAAACCACAGGATTCACCCCTTTCTTCCTACTCCATGGAAGAAACCCAGCCACCCCAATGGACTAAGGGCTGGGAATACAGGAAGACATATCCACTGTAGCAGACCATGTAGCTAACATGATAATAAATCAAGATACCTCTAGGAGGAAAGCTATACAAAGGGTCGCCAAGCTACAGAAGGAAAGGAAGGATAGATATGATAAAAAACTTACACCACAGGAAATCAAGGTCACCGACATGGTGTACCTCAACATACCAAGAATCCTGACCAACACAGAGTGTAAGAAACTTCAACCCCTTTTTATGGGACCATATGTTGTAGTAGATAAAACTCAAAAACTTGGACACCAATCTACTGGTGGCCAGACCTGTACACATAGACAGACTGAAAAAGGTTGTAGCTATCAGGAACAATGAATTTGCACACAGGCTCATTCCACATGAAGCCAAATATTACAACAAAATTGTAAGAAACAAAAATGATATCACCCTTACAAGAGAAACCACAGGTATAGGCCCTATTAAGCCTAGGCCTGCACACCACATGCTAAGAAAAACATCTTTCGGAAGTGTAGTGCACTTCCGAAAACCTGTTTAATTCCACATTTTAAACAGAATAATTTTGTCAATTTTGATGTGAATATTGATCTATTGTCACTCATGAGTATGCTTTGTAGTCCATGTATGCAAATTACTTTGTCAATGTAGTCTAATATGAATGACGTGCTGCTCAATTCCTTGCAGTCCCAAGTGGTGATATGCCTGGATGCGTGATCCACAACTACCTGTATGTACTTGCTTCCGTTCCTTGCTTCAGGTAAAGGTCCTATTCTGTCTACAGTGATGTGACTGTATGTTGTAAGGATTGGTTCCCTTATCTTCATTGGTAATTTCAGGCGTTTATGTCGGTGAACATGTTGGGCCAAAAAAATACCTGTATTTAATCAGTTTGTATGTCTTTATTATGCCTAAGTGTCCTCCTAATGGAGCGCAATGTAGTGTCTCCATCAGTCTTTACTTTGAGTCTTGATAAGATCCTCCTTCGTTGGTGTTAGCTTATTGTGTCTGGAGAGTTTTATTGTTGCTTTCTCTGCAAGTGGAGCTGCTTTGGCTATTATCTTGGATCGCTTTATCTTAGCTGCGGATCTCGAGATTACGGGCTTGAGCTTTCTAGCAGGTCTACCCCTCCGTCTGAGGCTTTGAAGAATCCCTGTATGATATGTTAAGGTCCTTTTCATGCATTGCCTTTGCTCTTGTGATGGCATTTAATTTGTGCTCTTTTCTTGAGTTCTTCGACCTTCTTGGTTTTTTGTATTTTCCGCTGCATGTGTATCCTGCTTTCTTGGCCTTGTCTCCCCATGTCTCTCCGTCTTTAAATGTTGATCTTGGCTTGAAGTGCAGTATTGGAGTATTGGGTGTTATGTCATCTTTGTGGAACGTTTTGGTGATGGTGATGTCAGAGAATTTGGTCTCTTTGAGTGGTATTACAACCCTTCCTTGTGTTTGTATTGGTAGAGGCTCATCCTCCTGCTGTGGGTATTTATTTCGGGATAGGTAGTCGGCTTTTATGTTTGCCCTCCCAGCTAGGTATTTGACTGTGAAATCGCATGACATGAACAAATCTAACCATCTTGCTAGTCTGCCGTTTGTGATTGCTTCCTTTTTGTTGAATAGTGAGACTAGGGCTGTGTGATCTGAGTATATTGTGAGGTGAGAGAATTCTGTGTAATGCTAGAATTTACTGATTGCATACACAACACCTATCATTTTGCGGTCTGTTGCGCAATATCGCTTTTTCTGGTCCATCAGTGCTCTACCTACCCATTCGATTGGTCTATAGAATCCATTTTCATCTTGTTTGGTCAAGCAAGCTCCAATTGAGTACTTTAAAGCATCAGTGAAGATTACAAATTCCTTGGAGTGATCTGCAAAATTTAGGAATGCATCTTCGTCTATCGCTTTCTTTATTGTCTCATGTGGTCGATGGCATTTAGATGTCCAGACAAATGGTGAGTTGTCTGTGGTCAGTTTATAGAGTGCTGACATTACTTTTGCAAATACTTTGACAAATTTCTTATAGAATTGTGCCATTCCATTGAAACTTTTTACTTCGGTTTTATTTTTGTAGTATTCCTGTGACTTTGAATGGCCATATTTTGTTTGGTGATGGTGAGACTCCGTTTTCAGATATTCTGAAGCCTAAGAAATCTATTCTCTTAAATCTGAATTCGCATTTCTGTAGTTTGATTTTCAGATTTCCCTTGATCACTATTTTCATCACTTCGTCCAGGTCTTGTATATGTCTTTCCCAAGTTGGACTGTACACGGCTATATTGTCCACATAGGCGCATGCATTGCGGTATTTGCATTTTGCCATTAGGCGTTCCATTATGTCTTGGTATCTGAGTCCACTTATTTTCATTCCCATTGGGATTGAATTCATTACATAGCGCTTCTCATTTGCTGAGAATGCTGTTATGTATTTTGACTCTTCGGCTAGTGGAATTTGATGGTATTAGGTAAATATGTCCATTTTGCTGTAATATTTTGCATTTGATTCTCCAATGGTGTTTATTAGGTCTTCAGCTTGCTGAAAACTGTACTAAAAGGTTTTGAGACATTTGTTGGCATTGCAGTAGTCTATGATTATGCGCCAACTGTCGGGCTTGGAGAGGTCCATTCCTGGCTTTGGTACTAGAAATGCTGGCGAGTTGAACTCACTTGGATATTCTAGTGGTGAGATAACTCCTTGCATTATTTGTTTTTCTAGTTTCTTTTTCATTATTTCCTCTTTTCTTGGTTATTGTCTGTATGGGGGTTTGCTTGCTATTTTGTTTTTGTCTTTCAGTTCCAATGTGATTGTAGAATCTATTTTCTTCCCAATAACATTCTCGTTTGTTGCAAAAGCTTCTCTGTTTCTCATTAGGACTTCCTCCAGTTGTTCTTTTTGGACTGTTGACAATTCGTCATTTATTTTGTATTTTGGTTTTTCATTTGGTCCTCTGAGGTCTTTCAGAACCTCTTCTCCACAGTTTATTGGGGTGAAGATTGGTTGACTTTCCTCTGAATCTTCTAGTGATATAATTTGGGTTTCATCTTGTAGTGGGTTAAAAACTCTGATTGGTGTGAACTTCGGTAATTTGATTTGTTCTTCAGTGATATTTGCTATGATGACTCTTATCAAGTTGTTATCTCCCTTTGGTTTCACCATAATGTGTTTCAATACATAGTCCTTTTCATGATGATTGTTTTTGGTTATCCCTATCACTCCTGATAGTTTCATGTGTGAAGCTACAGTTCTTGTTGTTTGTAGTTCAGAGTTATACATTTGATTGAACCACTGTATTTTCTGATGAAGTTTAGTCCGAGTGTTATTGGTAGGTTTAGTTCAGCTTTTTAGTCAGACTGTCAATGCTTGATCTGGTTGTATCAAACATTGATTTAGTTAGGACCTTTCCTTATCTTGGTCTCCTATGATTCTGCTGTATAAGCTATCCATTGTTGACTGTAAGTCAATACGCTGCTTTTCTAGAATGGTTTCTGTCGTTTCTCTTTGACTGCGTATATTTTCTGATTGTGTGTTTTGACTTTTGATTAATGATTGTAGTTTTGAGCATTCCTGCTTCACTTCTGCTCTGATCTTGTTGATTTGACTGTCAGTGTATTCAGTCAGGTGACTGTCTAGATCTCTGATTCTATCCTCCATGTTGGCTATTTCAGCGATTTCCTCCAGTTTAGCCTCTCTCTTTCTTCTTCTAAGGATAGGTTTGCATTGGTGCCTTTTTCTGTATGTTGCCTTATAGGATTGAATTTAGCTTCTGTACCTGTTCCTAGGTTTATATAATCATGTACTGATAGTGTATCTACATTACCAATTGTTGGCAGTCTTGCTGTGTAATTGGTCTTGCGCATGAGCCTATGCAGTTTGCATTGGCGTTTGTTGTGTTTGTATTTGATAATACGATTTCTGCTGCCAAATTGCCTAATTTTCTTATGGTTTCATCGTTGTCATTCGATAAATTGTTTACTACTGGCTGGTTATGTACCGAATATATGGGCAGGATACCTATGATAGAACTTGTGCTAGCATTTGTTTGGCTATATGATGGTGTATTTACATCCTGTCTTTCTGGTGTTTCCTCAAAGTCGATTGAGCTTTCAATGTGGAGAGGGGTGTAATTTGTTATGGGGTTTTGATTTGGGGTTTTAATCAAATGTACGGTCTGGTATTGGGGTTGAAGTGGGTGGTATAAATCTTTGTGGTTACGGTGGTGCTGGATATTGGCCTTGTGTGTGTGGGAATATTAGTGAGGGTGTTAAAGATGCGCTGTTTGTGTCTGATACAGTGTTTTCTTCAAGCTTGATTTCCTGTTCTGTCAATATCACGTCTGCAGCTATGCTGTTTGAGTTGTTATTGTCTATAATCTGTGAATTACTGAATTCTATGGGACTGGTGTTGATGTCTAATTGTCGTTCATTTGTGTTAGTATCAAAATTGGTACTTAGCTCATATTGGTCCAACATCTGGTCATGTTGAATGATGGCCTCTCTTGTAGTGGTGTTGTCTTCAATAGTGTCAAGATAACCTAATACTTTCTTTAGTATGGAAACTCCTCTTTGCAGTTTGTATCTGAGTCTGCTTCTTCTTTCTAATTTTTCATGTAAATGGCTTTTGCATTGAGCAACAGTGGTATTTCGAAGATTGTGTCTTGAATTTTGATCATTCATAACTCATGAAGGATGTGTACCGAAAAAAGACGGGTTCTCCACCAAAATGTTGGGTCGAGACATCCTTTTTAATATGATGATTCTAGATGACATTGATGAAGAGATAACTCAAGAACCCGTAGATACAATTTATATATCTTTATTGCATAGGCTTAACAATTGATATTTCATGGTGAACAGTACTTCTCCCTTGGCTAATGAGGCGATACACATTTCCATTGTGAGAGATTCCATACTCAACTTACAATATAATAAATAAGTCCTTCCGATATTCCTCGAACTTAAATCCCTGTGCATGTTCAAAAACCTGCGTGTCACCTGACTGACCTAAAGTCTTTCCCGTGTGCCCTTAATTAGGTCACGCATTTTACATATAAAAAAAAACAATCTCTAAGCGGTTATCTGCTCGTAATCGTATCTCAACTGTGACAACTCGTAAGGTATTATTGAGTTTATGGATAGCATAAGCATATCCGTCCATAACCGTGGGTACATTGTTACAGGTCATTTTCCAAGAACTCATGATCGGCTCAGGTATACATTGAACTAGGTTACAATATTATAACAACACACAGTACAGGACCCGACACTCATTGTGTTTAACAGGTTAGGTTACGGCAGTCCCCAGCAACCTAGGGCTGCGTCAGAGAGGTTTAGAGGCCTCTTTTATTGACCTGGTATCCATAAGAGCCTTTTCCAAGGTTTCCTTAGCCTTAGAAAAACCATTCCTCTTATTTTTACCTGAGCCCGCCGAGACTTTATTTATTCGCCCCTGCCTGCCAGATGTAACGACAGGGGGCACCACTGACTTCGGGTCTACAACCTTCCAAGGCCTCCCGGGTCTTCTCTTCTGGGTGGGAGGCACTTTAAGTTGCTTTACACGGTCAAGTTCAACTACTTGTTCCATACCATCGCCATACATTTCGGTGGAGGTATCTCTCCCCCTCCATGGATGTAGGCTGGCTACATTCGACTTATAGTATCTCCCTATCTGTGATTTGATTATCACAGTGCAGTCACTAATAACCTGAGTTATAGTGAAAGGTCCATCCCAATTACTGGCCAATTTCAGGTTGGCAAGAGGTTGATGTAGACGCAGTACTCTATCCCCCAAATTGAAATATCTGGCTTTTAGGCCTGTATCATGTCCAACTTTCTGCCAACTTGCAGTTTTCTGCAATTCATCTCTTACCTTTTCATAGGCTTGTTTGAAGTTGTCCCTTAGGGATTCTACAAACATGACCTGACAAGGTGCTTCCTGATTCATCCATACTATGCCAAAGACTAAGTCCGCAGGCACAATAAGATCCTCTCCAAATACAAGTAGATTAAGCAAACAGCTTGTACTTGAATGTACAGTGCTATTATAAGCATGCACAACAAATTCCCACTGATCATCCCAATCATCCATTTGCTCATTTACTAATGATTTCAATACCTGGATCAGAGTCCTATTGAATCTCTCTACCTGTCCATCACTCTGTGGCCGATAGGAATTAGTTCTTGTCTTACAAATTGCAAGGCAATTGCACATCTCCTGCCACAAATTCCCTTTAGTATTCATGGGTGCTTGCCAATTTGACACAGCATCCAACTTCTCCCGATCGGCTTTAAATCCCTTCATTGCCAATATTGGCCCAATGTTGGCATTTGGTACACCATTGATCGGCCATCGGGCCTACATCGCCCCAATGGGCAGCCAACGTTGGCCCTACGTTGGTCCAATGCGTCGGGCCAACGTCGGCCAATTTTTGTGTGCTACCTGGGAAGTAATTAATGGATCTCATGAAGAGATCGCACTTCTTAGGCTTCAGCTTAAGACCATTAGACATGATTCTTTTCAGAACCAGGCCCAAATTTTCTAAGCATTCTTCAAAAGTCTTGCCAAAGAAGATAACATCATCCAAATAGACCAAACATTTCTTCCATAATAGGTCTCTTAATAAAGCTTCCATCATGGCTTCAAATGTCGCAGGTGCATTACATAATCCAAACGGCATCTAGTTATATTGGAATAGACCAATATGACTAGAAAATGCTGTATTTTCCATATCTTTCGGATTCATACCCACTTGCCAATACCCGGATTGTAAGTCCAAAAACCAATACCATTGATTGCCCCCAAGGGAGTCTATGGTCGCATCAATCAGTGGCAATGGATACAAATTCTTCTTGGTCATACCATTCAATTTTCAGTAATCTATGCACACAGGGCTAGACCAAGGACTGGTGGATGGTGTAATAACATCCTGTTCAAGCATCTTAGCTATCTCTTCCTCAGGAACCCTTTTCTTGGCTAGAGGAAGTCTCCTGTACGGAATCTTAAAAGGTTCATTCTCACCAGTGTCAATTGTATGGAGTACTGTATCAGTACATCCCAATTCTTCACCTGGTGCTGCAAAAGCTTTTCTATACTTGTCTAGCAAGTCAGTTAAGGCTTCACGTTATCTCTTTCTCGACATGACTTTTAGCTATTAGATTATCTAATTCCGGATTCCTTTCGGATAACGAAGGGAGCTCGGTTGCTAAAGCATGCTTACAGCTTTCTACTACTTCCGATAGGATAACCGACCCAAGAGTGGTATCCTTCTGAATGTAGACAGTTTTGTTACCCAGATTGGATACAGGAACTACAGTCCAAGCAGCATTTGCTACTAGAACATCAGCAGATTCAAGTCCAATACTTGACAACATGATGATGTCAGGCTCAACAACTCCAACTTTCCCAGAAAGTTCACGGTCTGCTGGACATAAGACATCACAGTCTAAGTACACATTGTACTTCGAGATGGTACAGGTCTCTTACTTCCAATATTCCCCTCTGGGAATCTAACCTTACTCCATATAATGCAGCAAAATCCAGACCTGATATACCATTATCCGCAATGTTCTCTACAGTTGGAGTAAGAACAAAATCCTTATCTTCCTGAAGACTGAACCTCAAACATGTTCTACCAAATGTTTGCATCGTGCTACCATTGGCCGTACAAGCATTTCCTTCCATTATGAAAGTTTCATGTCCCTTAGGCAAAAGATCATAGAGCCTTTTTGCAATACAGGAGTGGCTAGCAAACACTCAGCCGTAACGACCAAACACTCAGCAGATCTACCACTCACAGATACAACTGCGTACCACTGCCTTCCTTTCAAGTAGGTAGGACAACTTGCATACTTAGCAAGTTCTGTCTTAGTGCCAAGGTCAAATCCACATCCCTTCAAATACTGGAGACAAGGATGACCTGGGGGAAGTTGGGCACACCCCACCCTGGCCAACCCATTGGCTGATATTGGGTTTCCCCACTGTGTTCTTCTGACAGTCTCCACGACCCAGAGTATTCTGGTGTCATGAACTTCTATACACCGGTCTTTCTGCCTCGCATTCCGTGGCATAACGACCCGTTTCCTGGCATCTGAAGCAGTTGACAACATTTCTGTCCGGCCAAGGCTTTTGTAGATTTTTAGAAATCTTCTGAACCAAGGTAGTGACCAGGTCCTCGGATAAAGACGGACCGGTATTGGGAGTGTTGGTATCCGGATTTGTCTCAAGAGTTTGTGTGATAATCACTTGCTTCTTGACATAGCCCGGTTTCTTTCCCCAGTTCTGGTTGTACCAGGGGTTGCCTCGGCCTATGGCCCCGATGTTCTCATCGTCTTCAGTGCTACCTGATTCTGATAAGTCATCGTCACGTTTCCTTTCAGGAACTATTATTGCTGACATCCGATGGGTTACCTTTTTGGCAAATATCCGGCATGTCCAATCATAGTGATCCAGGGCTTGGATCATTCTTCCAAGCATCACTTGCTACAGTCCTATGTTCCTGGTTGCGCAATCTATCGATGAATTGTCTAAACATTTTATCAAGGAAGTGCTCATCGTCCATCCTCCACTGAGGCCTGGCCTTATGTAGCAACCGCTGACATTCTAGGCCAAAAACTTTAGCAGACTCTTTGGGTTTCTGAGTCTTCTCCCACAATATTCCTATATAAATATGAGGCAATTTCTCATCATATTTTGATGGGCGGGGATCACTCGAATCAGGGAATCCCTCCACTGTTCTACGGCTCCTTTACCATCACCTTTTTTTAACCAGCATACCAGATAGGGTAGAGCTTCTTCTTTTCCCCATCCGTTGCAGTTAAACACATCCGTGCAGCCTTGATACTCCTCCTTCCAGGGATTCCTTGCATTAAATGCAGTGGGTATCTTAGCTACTCGGCGAGCCGGATTCTGGGATCCAGTAAGGATAAGTCCCCTACTCCATTCCATGATTTCTGTATCTTCAAGTCCCTGATTGTAACAATCAACACCTAGGTTAGCAATAGCTAATTCCTGGTACTGATGATTGATTTACATTATGAGAACCAGTACCTCCTGACAATCCGTGTCCTGTATGGGATACTGATGTTCCCCCAGATGCATTGGAACATCCGTTTGTGCTCCTGGTTGTACCTTTGGTATTACCGGTTTGTGAGTTTATCCCATTCGGAGATTGACTCCACCCATATGTGATGTGTTTTCACAAAACCAGTCGGAAGTCGCACATGCTAGACCAGAGATAATGAGCCTAAAAGCTCAAAAATGGTCATTTTCAAGAAATAGGGTTTTTTGGTTATTTGAATTAATCATCACGTTTGCCTCACTATTGTTGAAGAAATAATGCAAAAATATGCCTAGAAATATCAGTTTTTGGGTGATATGATCTTCGGAGGCAATCATTTTTCTAAGAATTTAAGTCAGAATTTACCTGGTACTTTCTAAATCCCATGCTTTGTACCCATTTATTCTCAAGAATCCTACCAGAACATTTGATATTTTCAAATAGCCAGGCCTTTTCTCTTTGCAATGGTGCCAAGCTTATGGGTCAGGTTGTCAGAAAGTGTAAGATTTTGCCCTTGAAGGCCCTTAAAAATTAATTTTCTAATTACTTTATATAACCCTAACAAATTTGTGAAGGGACATCCCCTCAGCTCAGGAAAGCAAAAAATACCGACTTAGGACATCCGGTTCCATTTTTATTGCTTGTTTTGTGTCATGTAACGTCCGGTACCAAAATGATGAAATATGCAGGTAATTAAAGTTGCTGTCAGTAATATAGAATATCCCATTTTGCAGAGCAAACACATGTAATAGCAAGGCCATTATGTCTATTATTGACTTCAATTATGAAATGGAACAAAATTTGAGTTATGCATGCACAGTAGACTGCCTATTACATGATGATAAAAGTACTTTTTTTCACCAAAGTAGGGGATAAAAGGTCCCTTTATATAGGTCATAACAAAAATGCTGAAGCTTTATTTTTTCCATGTAATATAACTGATTTAGATTTAGGTACCGGACGTTACAAATTACAGATTTCCATTTTCAAAGACACATGATGAAAAATTCCCATTCAGTAACATGTCCAAACCTCATGGAAATGATACCTATGATCATATACAATATAAAAAATAACTTTGGGATACTCCAGATGTTCTTTATTCGATACAGGACACCTGTAAAAAATACAAAAAGTCAAAAAAGAACAAATTTGGCCATTATTTTCACTTTGGCAGGCTACAAGTCTGAGATTTTTTGATGCATGATCACAAATTAACATTTTACTGATAGCCCTAAGTGTCCTCTATCAAATGAGTCTATGTAAGAGAAGAGTCCAAAATGACCCCAAAAACACAAAATCTACTGCTTTCTGGCGACCTGACCCTTATTCCTTTTATATCTGACACATTTTAACTGGCATGAGGGACATTATGGCATACCTGTTCTGTGTGTACATTTACATTGATGAAAGGTCCTGTGCTTAAGGCCCTATTCCCAACAAATTTTGTCCGAGAATTTTTAAATTTTGAAAATCCACCAAAAATTGGAAAGTATTGATATAATGATGGATTAAAAAGTGAATTGAAGCTAAAGGTATGCTCTATGCAATAGGATTGTAATCTGTAAATCCATTTTTGCAACATGTGACTGGTTTTGTGAAAACACATCACATATTGGGAAAAATGGCCATTAGGTCCTCCCAAAGGTGCCTCTTGTGGCCATCCACCATTACAGTATGTGCTTCCTACCAAATGAGTCTGTTGAGATCCAATTGAAGAAGCATCTCCAGAATTCCCAGATGTATCGGGTTGACCCTTGTTTCTGGCCCCCAAACCTATATGGTTTGTTGTGTTGTCTGTAAACTTAAAATGACGTTTTACTTTCATGCTACAAGGCATAGTCTCTTTAGTTTCTAAAGATTTCTTTACCTTGTCTCTCTTCCCATTAGAGTCATCACAGTCCCCAGCTATATTTAGGACAATCCCTGAAACAGTAAAGTTAGGTTCCAGAGTGCCTATAACACGGCCTGTATCCTCAAGATACTTTGTCATCTGAAATGCCTTTGTTTCCAGTTCAGAATAATCATTCAACATTTTTGGACAGTCAGTTATTCAAATCGGTAGATTCTTGTATCCATTTAGCCCTGAGATTCTCGTTTTCTAGGCTTTGTCAGTCAGGCACCACTAAAACGCTTTTCTGATTTTTCTGTTTAATTTCCTAAATAAAATCCGAAGTCCATATAAAAGTTCAAAACCTTTTCTCCTAGATAATATCTAAATGTCTAAAACATTTTCCCTCAATGTCAAGAAATTCAACATTTTCTGACCCCAATCATGTGGTTTCCCTGACCAGTGAACATGGGCTGGATTAGCCTTACACCTACAGTGTTTGGATGCTGCAGCCTCCCCCCTCCCTCCCCCACCACATGAGCAGAGTAAAACTCACACCTTCTATTGTTTCCTTGCCACTCACTATACACATGGCATGTCATGCTCCAGTCTTTAGGGGGTAGGGGCAGGGTCAGAAATGGCCCTGGGTATACTTCTAGTACTGTCTATAGATATGTTCATGTTGATATTCTTGACCACAGTATATGTTCTAAGTCTTGGGTTTCTTCACAGCCTCGTCTCCAACCTGGTATGAGTATCATTGGTTGTTCCTAGTTTCTTATCAGGTAACGTAACCTTGTACAATATCATTGGTGCACAATGCTAGATTGAACCTGTTGAGGTTATTATCATATTGCACTTCATTATTAAGCTCTGGGGACAATATTTGATTGGGATGTGCAATATAAGACTATACATACTAAACATATGGTTCACTACTGGCCTCCAGTGGGGGACAGTGCATGTAAGGGAGTGGTCATTATTTATCAACAGGGGGGGTGGTAGGTTTGAGGGGGGGCGTAAAATTTTCAGACCCCTCCCAAGGGGGGGCTAAAAAAATGTTGACCCCTCTTGAGGGGGGGCTAAAAAAATTCACCCTCTTTTTAGCAAAAAAGCCTGTGCACTACTATAGATCAAAGAGGGGCGCGAAAACTCTCCGTGCCTCCGGCGCAGGGGGGACGCAAAAAATTTTAACTGCCGTCAAGGGGGGGGGCGTAAAAATTTCCGCGCTCCCGCGCAAAAACCCACCATATTCAGGTGTTTGTGGACCATTTATTGTTATGTTTAGGCCAAGAAAAATAAAAGGTGTGTTTCCAGTGACATTGCTCAAGAGCTACCGTCGGTAGGTCGGATTTCTTTCTCTTTTTTTTTATTTATTTTTGATTTTATATATATATATATATATATATATATATATATATATATGAAATATTAGGGCACATATCAATGGATGTATCAAATTCTTTGATTTCATTGTAAAATAATGATGGGAAAATGACAACTGTGAGAGAGGGGATGTACACAAAAAAAGATACAGGAAAAGTCCTCGAAAAGTAATGAAAAATTTCTTTGAAATATGAAAAAGGGAGACAAAATTCTTTTTTTTGCCCCTGTTTTGCTAGGGTCGGTCGGGTTTCTGGAAACAAACCTCTCTTTTTAATTTGGCCTTAGCTCATACAAGCTTAGAGCTTAGAAAGAGGGGTCCCATGGACCTCTCCATACCCATTTAACAGTGTATTTCCTATGGGCAGACTTTCGGCATGCACTCCCAAAGTAAGAATTTGGGTATAAATCTAACAATTCCTTCAAATATGAGCTTAATCATGGGAAAGGAGAGAAAATGACAGATTGGTAGTCCATTCCCGGGAGTCCTTTATCCTTAGGGTTGTATTTTTAGAGCATGGAGTTTTCTTGGTTCCTCGTCTTCCTCAGATCTATCAAATGTCATCATCAAAGCAAACCAATGGCCAACTCCCTGCCGACACCTGGCTGACGTACGGCTATTACTGCTATCATCACTGTGTATACCATCATGAATTCATGACCTCATTTGCCTATATATGGACAGGTACATGGGAGAGGAGCAGTCTCGCCTGGTCGGGATTCTAGGGAATACCTCTCTCGTGTATGGGGATGATGGTCCCCATTTTCTGGGGAAGATTACTACGCGAGGTACCTGCCTACAAATAAGCACTACAGCAACATGCGGAAAAAAACTTCTTTTACCAACAAATGCTAGGTGCCAGAGACGACTCACGCTAGTGGTCGAGCTGGGGCCAGATTGGGAGAGGAGTGGTTATGTCACCCCCCCCCCTCCCCAAGACGTCACTGCCCGCCAGCATTGGACTTGTCACTGCCTTGTGGACTGGTCACCAAGGTTGCGGATTGTCCAATGGACGCGGCCATTGCTGCAGCTTATTACCAGCCTGTTTTACTGATAAGAGCTATACGATGGGGAGCTGCTGCCCCCCAAGAGGCACGCAGTGAATAGTTGGAATTATTCCATTGGTAATTAATCCCGCTTAGTCAGTATAGCTTGCACTGGTGGCAGTCAGGCCGTGACGATTGTTCTGGAGGGTCTTGCCAAAAGAAAACGATTTTTAAAACATACACGTTTTCTCCTTGCTAAAAGTATTCTTGTCTTAATAAAAAGTGAAAACGTGCATGGATGCTTGATCCTCAAAGAGTGCACGTTTGCTATAATGTATGTGTTATACTGGGGGTTGTTTGGCAATGCAGTCCAAATGAGTTAGACCATGCTCCCACAGATCAGTGATGTCTGAAAGTTTTTAGTCAGGTTCTTCCTCATTTTCTTTTGGCAAGACCCTCCTGGGCTGGTTACTGCACTTCCACCTCTCCCTGGTGCTCTGAGGGAGTATGGGAGGTGGTTGGCGGCATACGCAGGTGTATCGCTTAGGGATCATTCTACTATTGATGATGATGCTAAGTTAGACACTGAAATATGTGAATTTAGGACTACCGTAGTATCTCTGTAATGAGCTGTGGCTTATACACAAATCTAACGCATAAACAGATCCCATACTACAGAACTTCCAAAAGTATGAGGTGTGCCTTACAGGATGGTTAAATTTACATTGGATCAGTAATCAACTGCCCAAAAAAAGACCCTAGCTGGACCCTCTGGAGGGTGTTGCGAAAGGATAGGAATAAAGTTATGTCGGAGGTGCCATTCCCAAAATGGAACCAACTGACCTTAGAGAATCAATTCCCTGTTGTGTTGCCAAAAGTTAATTTGTCATTGAAGTGGCTCAGGAGTGGTCCTGAATTGGTGAAGACTTCCTAAGCTGTTCTGCTGATCAGAACCCACTTCTCCACTTACCAGTCAGTGGTCAGTCGTTTTTGGACCCTCCCCACTGAAGAGGGTGGGGTGGGCTGAGAGAGTGGAGCTCTATACCTCTGGGTCATAGTAAATGTCAAAAGATATAAAGACATTATACAACAAGTGATGAAAATCAGAGAGAAAGATCACGTAAACATTGCAATATAACTAGGATATGTTTTATGTGAAAATTGAAAAGAAAGAAAAGGTTATTCAGTAAAATCACCCTGTATTAGAATAATGGGCAGATGGGGGCCAGTGCATGGTAGGGAGCCCCAGATGGACGTATGACCACTGACTGTTACACTCATAATCAATCGTCTTAGTGTGAGTCATACTGGGAAGCATTCCGCAATTCGTGAAAACTTAAGAATCAATTCTATAACCTATAAGCTTGCTGCAAAACAGTGGAGAACTCATTGCCTAAGTGTGGTCAGTTCCTATTCGGAGTAGCACCTCTGGAGGGTCTTGCCAAAAGAAAACAAGAAAGTGTGTCTGTATATTCTTTCGGAGAGTGCTGATGAAAACGAGTATGGCCTAAATCGTTTTCATAGTATTGACAACAAATGTACACAGGAATCCAAGGGAAACTCTTTTTGAGGTGTAAAAAAAGTGCATGTTTCATCCAAATGATTATCCAGACAATCTTTTAGCAATATAAAATCGTGCACGTTTTAATTTTTGGTTCACGTTTATTATTTGGCAAGACTCTCCTGACAGAATTGAATTCCTGTCCTCCTTGGTTTTCTTTCAACTCAGGGTGCGTTTTATACGTGGGGTGGCCTTATGTACAATGGTAGGTTTAGGCAAAATTGTGACGAATGCCACGAGTATATAATCAATGGTGGAAAAACTAGAACTTCTATGTTACAACTCGTTTTCTGTCTGTATGTTTCCATTATACATGTAGATACCTCATTTCAATGCCAGGTACAATCAGAAAAAAATATCATCTTCATGAGAGTTTTTGTTTATAAGCTCCATATTCTTGACAAGAACTCTCTCATATGCGGTCACCTCGCCGATGTGGTCACTTTTGGAAAGATGGAAAGGTAACCAAGAGAGAGTTGACTCTGCTAGGTCGTGTTAGGTATATTTCTAGTTGAAAATGTGTTATCCAGTACGTTTTCCAAGCTCTCTCAGTGGGTTTTTGTATGACTGAAGCTTGTTGTCCTGTGAACTACTACACATTTTACTTGTCAAAGGACCACTCTGCTGTACCCATACATGCACATACCAAAAGAGCATTATTAATTAGGGCACAGAGCCGTTCTACTGTGTACCGAATGAGTCAGCAAAATTGAAGTCTTTTTTTAAAGTGATCCAACTTAATGATCAGCCAGAACCAATACCTTTTATATTGACAAATCTTTTAAAAAAATCTGTTATATATGACTTGTGTAGGCATATACATTGTACTAGTTTCGAGCTCACCATTGATTAATTATAAATTAAGGATAGACTGGTTGTACTGCAGTAAGAAGGGAAAAGAAGGAAAGTGAGAATACATGAGCGAAAGAAAGAAAGAAAGAAAGAAAGAAAGAAAGAAAGAGCAACTTATTTGTAAATGACAACACACATTAATTTTAGTGGTAGCTACAATGGCACTGAACACCAAATTGGCATTCATCACTGATTTCTATTCCCATGCTGCATACCCGATACGTGCATTTTGTCTCCTTGCAATGGAGGAGGGAAATTCCAAACTAGGATCAGGCCACAAGGTGGCACCACGGATATAGACGCTTGTTATGGGCTGCAGAACACTAATTATTTTTCCACTGTTGGCCTATATAGCTTTTGGGCGAAAATAAAATACTTGTGCAAGTATCTGGGCTTAGCCACTATTATTTTCTTGTAGATATACATTTTTCCCAATAATTTCGGGCCATGGCATGTGGTACAATGTGATTAACTTTTTTACTATAGGCCTTAGAGTGCGGACATACCCAGATTTGGGGGTTTTGCAGTGAATGATTTCAATACATTCTCTAATTAAATAGAGTGCACCCCCCTCAACTTACCATCAAATATCAGCCTAAATAACACTTAAATCGATTAATATACACCCTAAGGATTAATTTGATACCTGGTTTGCCTACCCACTGTCAGATTTTAGACCAATAATCATTGTACAACACCCTTCAGTGCGGAGCTACAAAGTGTCTCCTGCTGCCACCTCCCGTCAATTAGTGTTCTGCAACCTATGACAGCAGCCCGTACTTTGTGGTAGATTCATCTCAAGTCGACCACACACCTGGAGTCGGCCTCCCGTCCAGGGAGCTTGAGGATCAGTATGTTACTGAATAAGCAGTGTAAGATAGTTTCACAGCTATCGAACTAGTTGGCAATGATCATTCAGAGTCATGCTGATTTTCATTCTTGCTTGAGGGTGGCCAACGCCAGGTATATGGCCACGTTATTGTGGATAACACATCTGTGCATCAATACTTTATAGACAGCAGTCTGCTGAAACAAAGCGTGTGAATACTGGTTTTATATAATAACAACGACAGAACAAGGTTAAAGGTGGATTTATATCATGTACCCATGTACTCCATACACAACTAATACATAACTAATACAGCAACAACAGCAGTATCGAACAGCATATTGATAATTACGAGGCTATTGCGAAAAGATTGGGATTTCCCAATCTTAACGGCCTCCAGTGCCGAGTAAAATTTTGAATTGGCGCAGAGCAATAACGATGAACCTAATGGGGAAAACCCTAAAACTCAAACACATGCACCAACAAGTAAAATATCTTACAATGATTCATGATATAACTACCACTGAGATTATACACAAGTTTCACAAGAAAGTTCATGCCCATTAGGCATATTACCCACCAGAATCACTCACAGACATGCATTCAGTTGCACGAAAATGTGCATGATATATACATGATTACGACCAACCGATAATGGCATTGTCAACTTGCAAATTCAGTGTAATTATTAAGTGACCAATACCTTCACATTATTTTATGCTGAATACTATATATCTGTAACAATGAATGTATTACATATGATGTCTAGCATGCCTATAACTGATAGGACGGTGCGCCATAACAACCTACTGATATGGTTAGATAACAATTTATACAGCTTGTCATTCATCTCTGCATGACACAGTACTATAACTAAGAGGGGGAAGAGTGTGAAATATATCAGTTTACATAACTACATAAATGTTAACATTCAATCATACAATAGGTGGCAGCACCAACTTTTAGGATAATCCACTCTGAGGGACACAGGCAGTACTCTAAGGGATGTCCCTCAGAGTACTGCCTGTGTCCAGTACATTCACATTGACGTTGGAAATGGTATATGTACCCCTCAGGTATTCGTAAATACTCTATTGATCGAAGGGCATGACTATAATACTGGCATTACTCAATTAATAAAAAAAAACGTTCTCCAGCAGGGACCATCAAGGGAGTCAAGGAAAATACAAGTATGTCTATCATCCAATGGGCTGTAATTGAAGTGGAATCCTGACAGCATAACCCAAAGATTATCTGCTAGTCCATATGTAAATGACATATAACTTAGTTCCGTGGTATATTCAACAGTTATTCTTTACAGTACAGACATCAGGCTGTTAATTGCTACTTTGTTCTTGAAGTGGTTAGTCGGGTGACCCGAACCCATCTTCCATTCAGGATTTTGTTCCAGCCACCCCTTTACTGGTCTAAGCGTTACTTGCTGCATTATAGCCGAATATATATATATATATATATATATATATATATATATATATATATATATATCATGTTGGCAGTCACTATGCAATAGGGTCGGTGTGAAGGGGTTCCTTGAGACTGTTGTCATTGTTACCATTGGCATGCATATCCTTCATCTCCTGCATGGCCTTTTTCGCCGCCTGTAAATAATCAGAGGCATCCATGGTCAAAGGAGATAAAATGAAATAAATCAATAGGAAATTGTAAATGTGTAATGTACACCGACGATGTTATGCTGTATGTCTCTAGAGAAACTGCTGATGACGCAATAACAGCAATGCACGTGGATCTAAGCAGCTTACACAACTGGTGTCTTCAAAACTATATGTCAGTAAATGTACAGAAAAGCATGACCATGTTTTTCGACTCCAAGCACAAATTGAAAAATCTAGTAGGACCTGTTGTTGTGCTTGGCCAGTCTAATCTCCCAACCTTTCAAAGCTATAACTACCTCGGGGTAGACCTGGATCGTCACCTTAATGTGAATTCTCATATTAATAAAGTTAAGAAAAGTTTTGGTAACACATTATATAAATTAAACAAGGTGCATAAATTCCTGAATTAAATTCACAGTCTTTCTGTTTATAGGACCATGCTTACTCCCACACTAGAGCATTGTTCATTTTATACTGGAGGCGCACTCTCTTCTGATCGAGCTACAGTTCTAAGCTACAGCGCATGTAGAATCAGGGAATCCGCATTTGCTTACGTGTAAGGGGTATTTCTACTGAAGATTTGCATAATCTTTGTAAAGTAAAAATGTTGACTGTCAGGCATGATTCGCAGCTTGTAACCATTATGTGGAAAAAATGCCAAACAGGAGATGCTATAATTCAAGCTAATATTAGCACTAGAGGCGACAGGAAAATTAAGTTTGCTTGAAGGCGAGCAAGGACCTCCTTCTATGAGAAAAGCCCCTACTTAAGGGGTATAAAGCTATGGGCCCAGTTATCAGTTACTCAGCAACGAATTGTTAGTAAACCTAGCTTTAAATTCATGATCAATGATCTTACATTTGTTCATTAGTTAAGATCGCATTACCATAATGGCTATCAGCACTGCATTTTTCTTCCCTCTGCGCATTTCCATGCGCTTGGACTTGATGCTTTCGCACTATGGATCACTTTTAGCGTCCAAAAAAGCGACCCCTAAGAGGGACGAAAGCACTCAATAAACAATAACAATAATGCAAATCATGTATTGTAATTTTTACATAAATCCTTCAACTTGCATTTCAAATTTAGGGCCACAAAAACTTGTGGCCTACATGTTACTTGATCCTGCTTGCTTCAGTGGGATAAAAATAAAGTGAACAAACTTTGCTTTCACTTAGCTTTCTCTTACTCCCTGTTACTAACGCAAACTGGGATTGTCTGAGAAAAAAGAGTAAATTTTAGAGTGTGCCCAAAGGAATAATTGCTCCCTTCCTATTTTTGTCATAATTTATATGCAGAAATCCTTGAAAGACGAAAGAAAACGTCTAGCACACTTTGACAACATGCTCGTTTATGTACCATTCAACTAAAACGGCTGATGAATCATACTTTTGTTTATGAAACATGTTATGGTTTCTCACCTTATAGCGGCGTTTCTCCTCCTTACTCAAGGTCCTCGTCCATCCTTCTATATCCTCAATAGTTTCAGGGAGAGGTCTGTTCAGTGTTTCTGGCAGGTATAGGGTCAGCAGGGCAGCCAGGATAGCCATAACGCCAAACACAACGTTAGGTAGCCACCACACCTTGGAAGCCTGCAAATAAGGCAAAGACTAAGTAACAATTTGATAAGAATGCTCTATGTATGCAATTTGATACCGAGAAGGATCGATAATCATAGTTCCCAATGTCTTTAGACCAACAACGCTCGTGTATCCATGGAGTTCCCCTACCCCATTGAATATATATTTTTTTCTTCTGCGTGGAGCCCTCGGGTGTTATATGATACTATAACATACAATCCTTTCATCACCCAGTGTTTATTGGAATCCTTTGCTACGTATGCCATTTTTGGATATTTACCACAAAGCTGGCGAATGGAGCGATGATGTTGCCTATACGGCCTCCAATGGATGCAATACCAAGGCCAATGTTTCTGTAAGATATCAATTAAAATATGAGCAGGTAGAATGAATTCATAGCACAAATAGAAGATCAAATTGATGTCTAAAACTTTTAAAGTAGTATAACTTTTTCATATAAGTAGGATGAACGAGCATTGTGGTTTTTGAGATATCTAAATTCATAAGACAACGGCTTTAAATACATACTAGAGCACAGCAGCATGACCCTCCCCTCGCGGTTCCTTGCCCCTCCTCAATCCCTAATTGATGACACACTGAGTGTTTAGGTTCTGCTTAGATAACCATCTGACACCAGGGTCATGTGTCCACTGGATAGTGGGGCTCACTATTGGCAAGTTCCCTGTCTGTATGCTTGCTGGGGAACAGCATAAGCTCACTTACTACTTCTGTTTACTCCACCCATGTGCTGAGCTGCTCTGCCCTACACACAGACACACTGGACACAGGAGGGTGGAACCCAACATATTAGGCCTCAGAACTAGGCCTTTAGGATTTATCCTATATATTTTTTTTTTGTCCTGGTTATATATATATATATATATATATATATATATATATATATATATATATACATATATATACATATATATACATATATATATACATACATATATATATATATATATATATATATATATATATATATATATATATATATATATATATATTCAATGCAGACAGATTTGACAGACACTTGTGCACTGTCAGGCTGTTTTGTCCACTCAGTGCCTGTGCATGGTCACCCATGTGTGACCTGGAGGTGGATGCACATACATAGAACTATGTTACATGTACCCTGTATTAGGCTCCACATACATAACAACACAGACTGTATACATGGAGAAGCAATGCACACACACATGGAGGAGCAGTGGATACACTGGGATATTTTAAGGTAAGTGCTACTCTTCTTGCTATTGTTGCTTTTGAAAAATGAATTCTAACATGCAAAAAGTCTGAATGGTTTGGTTGGTACCAAGGCCAAAAGGCCAAACAAAATATATTGTAACTTTCCGGTAACATGGTCCAAAAGGTTGAGGTAGGTAGGTCAGACTTTTTTAATTTTTTGCTGGCCGAAATATTGAGTTTATATCATTGATCACCATCAATTTTAGCTATTGTACCAGCCAAAATGTATAAAAACTTCGGTAAAAATTTTTGATTAAAAATTTGAAATCAATGTGAAAAATTATGAAATTTATTGAAAAAAAAATATGAAAAGTACGAAAAAATGGAAAAAAAAAACTCTGAGGTCGGCCCTTTTTGGCTGAGGTGGGTCGGGTGACCAGAAACCAAACTTTATTTTGGCCCAACTATGTAATTTATAGATTTGCAGGTTCATTTTCATACATTCCCTACATACGTATATTTCATTTCTCACTACTAAGGGGCGCCCCAATTAAATTTAACTACTGTCAAGGGGAGGCGAAAACCCATCACCATTATTTGTTGATGAATATTTAATCTTCCTCTACAACAAATTCTGACTCGCTGTACTCTGTGTTTGACTTGGTGACCCTTTCTGTACCCTAATTCTCACTTGTCACCACTTCATATACCTTATGTTTGACTTGGTTAAACTTTCTGTGCCCTAATTCTGACTTCTCATCACTTGCTGTGCCCTACATTTCACTTAGTGACCCTTTCCGTGCCCTTATTCAGACTTGTAACCACTTGCTATACCCTGTGTTTGACTTGGTGACCCTTTCTATGCCCTTATTCTGACTTGTAACAACTTGCTGTACCCTGTGTTTGACTGGGTGACTCTTTCGCCACCTTGATGGTGATGTTACCACTACCTGTACCCAGCATTTCACTTGGTGACCCTTTCTGTGCCCTTATTCTGACTTGTACCCACTTGATATACCCTCTGTTTGACTTGTTGACTCTTTGTGTACCCTAATTCTGACTTGTAACCATTCCCAGTACCCTGTATTTTACTTGGTGGCCCTTTCTGTGCCTTTGCTTTGACTTATAACCACTTGATTTACCCTGTGTTTGACTTGGTGACCCTTCTCCACCCTGATTCTGACATGTTACCACTCCCCATACCCTACATCTCACTTGCTGTACCGTACATTTGACTTGTTGACTCTTCCTCTACACCTATTTCTGACGTGTAACCACTCGCTGTACCCTGTGTTTGACTTAGTGACTGTTTGACGTTTGTATAAATATTTAATTTCATCACTTTCTCTATTTTTAGAATATCAGCATGGACTTCTTCCAAAGGCACTTTGGGGTATCCCATGTTCAGCATCATCCTTCACATGGTACACTAGTTGAATTCCTGATATTCATAGAATTTTTGAAGGATAAGTCTCTCCCAAGTGACAAAGTAAAATTCAAGAAAGGCAATGTAGTAGAGAGAGTACATGGCTACAACAATGCAATCATTCTTCTTCAGGACGGTGAAAATAATACTCAAAAGCAGTGGATCACATCTGGGGGGTATTTTGAAGTACATATTAAGATACAGTTTGGATATTGCTGTTTGCTCAAATCTTGCTCAGGAAAATGATTCAATCCTCTGTACCCGTGATCATATAGGTCCTGAAAGAGGTGTTGAAGAATTGTTGACACTCCTGCTACAATACTTGATGTCTACAAAATTGTCACCAGTCTCTCTAACAGAGAAGATGAGCTGCAAACCATTTCGCAGTGGATGACACAGATCTTCCAACCTTGTATCATATGTATTCATGAAACTAAAGGGAAGGCACTTTTCCTTCACAAAATTCCCACCAACAACAACATTATTATATACGTACTACTGCACCTACCTTACTGTCGTTGGGAAGAGTTCTGGGGCATACAAGAAAATACTGCCAAACGACCCTGTGATGCCAAATTTGCCAATCATGGAAAGGGCCAGTATAACATTTGACAGGTCAGTACCATCAGCTGGAAGTTATAGATAAATTGGAATCAGACATACTCTATTATGACTTATGTATAAGAGAGTGTGAGTACCAATAATTCGGGAGAATGTGTTTTTTTGTACATAGGTTTTCGGTCAATATACACTATTAAAAAAGAAAGGTTGTAGATATTGCAGGTATTTTAGTATAAAAGGTAGGAATACCCAAGGTAGAAACGGTGAGTAAATGTAAAGCTGTTACAGGCATAACCTTGACTTGGTTGGCAGTAGTACAGTAACCGCATCTTACTTTTGATAGGAATAATATTTTTTGATTAAGTGAGAAATTTGAAAAGAGGACAGTAAGGTTCTGTGCACTAACCTGTCTTTGCTGGGATGAAGAGAGTGACAAACAGTGGTATTCCAGCAATAACATGGAAGGCAAAAATACTCCACCGACGACCAATACTGCAGAATGATAAAGATATTTGTGAAGATTTTTACCAAAAAAGCAGGGATTGCATACACGTATTATGTGTAAATACGTGCATTGAAGAAGGATGTAAGCTTTGCTTCATTAGCTTTCTTTTTAAGCAATTCTTCACAATAGATGACCTTTTGAGGTATCCAGTCTGGCTTTATGTATCATTCTAGCATACTATCACACAATGCCAATTTACAGTTTCCTTATTCTGATTTAACCTCTCTTGACAACAGGAATAACTTAATGCATGTAAATGTGATAATGTTTTCAGGCTCTCCACGGTTCATTACTTACTATTTCAAAGCAAAAGCTGCAATAAGGTAGGCGGGGATCTCTACCAGACCAGACAGGAAGAAGTTGAGGTAGGGATTTCCTGCCAAGCTACCAGTACTCAGAGACAGCCCATAGTACACTAGGGTGTTGGTGCACCTGTAGATATAGAACAGTAGTTAGAATGCTGGTATTTAGATTTTCCCTGAGGGTTGGTCGGCCCAATAAAGAAAACATGTAACTTCATGATCTGTTCTCAGTAAAACCTTTTTTTTAAACTTGAATGCCTCATAGATCAATTATGTATGAATCACCTGAGAATTTAATAGATTATTCGTAGTCCAGCTAGGTATTTTTCAAGCACTACGATCTGAGCCTCCCTACACCCCCTACTATCCAGTGCAATCGTAGAAAGGGGCAGTGGCTGAGCCGTAATTCCCTATGAAGGGCTATTCAGATGCATGCCCTTTCCCTCTATACCTGCACCAGCTGGAGTGATTGACCATGTGTACGTAAGGATTCCCTTCCGATCCAGGCCTGGTCAGTAAGATTTGGAGGCACCCACAACTTAGTGTCTGAGAAATGACTTCCAGATCTATCTAAGAACGTCCATTGTATACACTGATTTCACATAATTTCAAACACTAGGTGGCTCCTTGCCTCCAGATACCTCTAGCCTATGGCGAACACATTATGATTTTTCATTGATAGCATCCCGCGTCCCAGTCTAATATTGATAGCTGCATTGTAGACATCTATGATGGTGAACACTGAATCCTTCTTTGCATTCAGGTATATTTTACAGCGCATTGGCGTATGAAAGATGTCTAACACCTTTCAGTCATATCTTTTGTGGTAAATTCAAAATACAGCCGTTATTATGAATAGGAACTATCACCCAAATATTTCTAAAATCTTCATCGCATACCAATATTGCTTTAAAACCGTTATTATGATTATTATGATAGCAAATACGTGCATTCATATCTCAAGTCCTTTGAAAAAAGCACTGCACGGAAAGTTTCTCAGTACAGATACTAAATCATATCAATCTATATATACATGAAATCGACATGCTGAAGTTATCTATGACATACCATAGGTAGGAGTTGATGATGGCAAACATGAGCAGTTTCCGAGACCTGATCACGTCCATTATTGTATATTGAGCAGCCTGGTCCTTGTGTGAGGTCACCTCTTTCTTAGGGCAGCAGTCTCCCAGGCACTCCTTGAACCTGGCAGACAGGCTACTCTCCTGGAAAACAGAATAATGCAGAGGAATTTAGCTATTTCATTCCGTTCCAAGAGAGAAACATTAGACTATCACCCGACAGCCCACAGCAGGGGTAACGTGCAAAAAATGTAAAACTAGGGTTCTCTAATAGAACAGCATAAAGCAAATTAGTCAAAGCCTTTTTAAGTTCAGACCAACTGGTGAAGGGATATGGCTGGATATACCTCACAACCAAATAGGAGACATGTTGTGAAGTTGTCTACCTAGGCACATACATTGTCAACATGAAGAGTCAGTGCCATGTCTGACTATTTAAATCTGGCAGATTTTGCCTCGTTTATCTTATATGTTGTTCACTTTTCGTATGGACTAGACTGTTTGCTGAGCAGTTTCAATAGGTTGAATCCCACGATGCAATTTTGGCTGAAAAGTTTCTGTAATTTAGTCATCTTTTGCAATCTGGGGCTCTCTCCTTATATTGCAAGACCTAAACGGCTACAAGGGGCTTTAATTGCCAGGAATCCCTTGTAGATTTGCACTGATGCTAATATCTTTATGTTTAGATATTTTTCCTTGCTTAAGTGAAAAGTTTCTGCAATTTACAGAGTTCCCTTGCAATTTACAGAAATGTGGATAAAGTTACTGACAAATAGGGATGTGTTTTCACTTCAACTTGCAACCCAAGTCCCACTATGGAATCTAAACTTGCCCCATACCCTGCAATTCATATACAAAATGTCTGTATAAATTACACACAGAGTTCAATTTCAGTCTCATTTTGCACTGTGCTTGCCTACAACAGCTTGCAAATTCAACATCAAAGAGAATGGCATTGCAATTTAACACAGCTTACAGATTTACATTGCAAGGGTGAGGGGTCAGTTTAATTGCAACAGTCGGATTTGTAAAATGCAATGGCATGTTAGAAGCCTTGCAATTTGCAGTTAAAGCAAGTCCCCCTATCTGCAAGAGTTCCCAAATTGTGAGAACTTTCCAGGGTTAGATTGCATTGTGGGATTCGACCTTTACTGTTTCTGTCTGGCTGCTATATTGAGCTATGGATTGATTCCATCACAAACAGAAAGTCCCTTCAGCCTCATAAGGTCGAATCCCACATAGCGGAAAATGGCTGAAATATCTCTTTTTTTGTGTTGCGTTGTACGGCCCTTGTGGGGGCCATAAAATGCAAGGATTGATCAACGAATCCCACAGTCATTCAGAATTAGGTTTGCAGTAGTCCTTGTGTTTTATGGCCTCAGCTAGGTACTTATTTTTACTTGAAACATGTATTTTTTTCTGTCCATCACTTATAGAATTCTGGTGTTTCCTGCACCTTCATGGCCGGTCAGAAACGTCCCAGTTCAGAAACCAGTCAGAAACCCTCACCCTTAAGGTCGAATCCCACGATGCAATCTAACCCAGGAAAGTTCTTGCAATTTGGGAACTCTTGCAGATAGGGGTACTTGCCTTTACTGCAAATTGCTAGGCTTCTAACATGTCATTGCATTTTACAAATCCGACTGTTGTAATTAAACTGATCCCTCACCCTTGCAATGTAGATCTGTAGCTGTATTATATTGCAATGCCTTTCTCCTTGATATTGACTTTTCAAGCTGTTGTAAGTATAAGCATAGTGCAGAATGAGACCGAAATTAAACTCTGTGTGTAATTTATACAGATATTCTGCATACGAATTGCAGGGTATGGGGCAAGTTTAGATTGCATAGTGGGACTTGGGTTGCAAGTTGAAGTGAACACCCATCCCTATTTGTCAATGACTTTATCCACATTTCTGTAAATTGCAAGCAAATTCTGTAAATTGCAGAAACTTTTCACTTAAGCAAGGGAAAATATCAAAATATAAATATCTTAACTTCAGTGCAAATCTACAAGGGATTCCTTTCTATTAAAGCCCTTTCGTAGACGTTACCCAGCAAATTGTTGTGACTCCTCGTCAACCTGTATGAAGTGGCTCACACATGTCGCTAGATGGAACACGACGTCGCTATAGCACAAGATCACCAGGATTAGCAATGGTGGTGATCACATGGCCTCACCTCAGATGGCGAGGATGGTGATCACTCAGACTCACCAGGGATGGCGACGCGGGTGATCACTCACCTCGCTAGATGAAACACGCACCTCGTCATAGCACATGTTCACCAGGGATGGCGAGGATCGTGATCACTCATCCTCACCAGGGATGGCGACATGAGTGATCACTCATCCTCACCAGGGATGGTGACATGAATGATCACTCACTTCGCTAGATGAGACGCACACCTCGTCATAATGCACATTCACCACGGATGGCAAGGATTGTGATCAGTCACCTCGCTAGATAAAACGCGTACCTCATGATAGCACAGGTTCACCACAGATGGTGAGGATCTTGATCACCCACACTCACCAGGGATGGCGACACGAGTGATCACTCACCTCGCTAGATGAAACGCACACCATGCCATAGCGCATGTTCACCACGGCTGGCGAGGATCGTGATGACTCACACTCACCAGGGATGGCAAGGTGGTTGATCACTCACCTCGCTAGATGAAACGCGCACCACATCATAGCGCAGGTTCACCATGGATGGCGAGAGTGGTGATCACTCAGACTCACCAGTGATGGCGACGCTGGTGATCACTCACCTTGTTAGACGAAAAGCTCATGATCATCGACATTGGTAATCATGCAGCCTCACATCTGCCAGATCAAAGTATGTTTTGCCAGAGAAGGTATTGCCATATGTATCTTCCCTCTAACCACAGACAAGGTGTTCATGTTGATATTTCCCTATGTATTTTTCCTGTAACCAGAGAAAAGGTGTTTATGGATAGTTGCTTTCATTTTAGAGATACCTCTATCTAAATTCAATTGATATTCTCTCTATATAATCTTGTTTGATTCAACTCTGAAGTATTACATGGAAATCAGTGTGAAACAAAGCACATTTGATACGTATGGGACTTATACTTCATGCCCACACTTCCTAGATAGGCTACATGTGGAACAGTGGTGCTGTCTCAACACCTTTGGCAATGGTGGTGATAAGTTGCCACTGTGAGTGAGAGTGAGTGACAGATGATGCAATCCTCAGAGAGCATTGACTTGGAGTGACACAAATTCACGCATTGAGTGAGACAAAGGCTGGCAATGGTGGTGATAAGTTGCCATTCTTAGTGAGAGTGAGTGACAGATGATGCAATCCTTAGAGAGCATTGACATGGAGTGACACAAGTTCACGCATTGAGTGAGACCAATGTTGGCAATGGTAGTGATAAGTCGCCATTATGTGTGAGAGTTGATGCCAGTGGCACGGGAGTGGTACATAATCACACAGTGAGTCAGATCCATGTTGGCGATGCTTGTGATAAGCCGCCATTCTGAGTGAGAGTTGACAGGCAGTGGCACATACTCACGCAGTGAGTTAGATCCATGTTGGCGATGGTGGTGATAAGTCACCATGCTTTGTGAGGGATGACAAGGGGTGGCACATACTCACGCAGTGAGTGAGATCATGTTGGTGACTGTTGTGATAAATTGCCATGCCATGTGAGACTGACACACAGTGGCGAAAGATGACGCAGTGAGTTATCACTCAGAAAGGAGTCACCATTGATGACCAATCATGGCGACAGATAACGACAATTGGCTGGGTATAGGTCTTGCAATATGAACAGAGAGCCCCAAATAGAAACAAAGGACTAAATTGCAGAATCTTTTCAGCCAATATTGTGTCGTGGGATTCGACCTTTAGACTTGCATCATAGTGGCCATTTGGTGAGAAGATCCTCAGTAGATGAAAAGATATTGTTGACTCACCTCAGCTAGTTGAGCCCTTTCCTCCTCGTTAAGTTGAAACTCTGCAGGTAGCCTAACTTTGCTGACTCTTGCTGCTGTTAAAATTGCATGCTTAGCCTGCGCTATCTTGTTCTTGGCTGTCAACCACGGTATTGACTCCGGTATAATCCTAAGGAATAAGAACACAATTGATTTTTTGAATTGCCAACCTTAGCATAGCGTAGGTAGCAGGATGACCTCTCCTCTAAATGGTGTTGTCACCTGGTGTAGGATGACTGCACTACTATCAATACCAAGATGCGTAGCAATGGAAAAAAAAGAGAAAGCATCTTCAGGCGTTCTAGGGACAACATCTTACCATTTAGGTTTGTTTCCCATGGCTCTTTCTGAGATCATAAAAGGTAAAAGTCATTCAAATTAATCGACATCTAAAAGTAAAAATTTCAATAATTTCTTGGCCTACGTAAAGCCTCCAGAATGGGGAGGTCTTTTTCGCAGCGATATCTCCTGATGTTGAAATACTGGCATTGGTCTAGGTCTGAGCCTAACATTATAATCAATTTAAATCCAAGACTGTTCAAAACTTTGGAGCTTTAGCCCTATGCGTTCAGAAACCATACGTTTCACGAATTAAAAACTTTTAGTTCTAACTTTCATAGAAGCCTTACCACAACATGATGATGGAGAGGAAGCCAGGTACTGATGTACAGAGTAGGAAATGTCTCCAGTTAGGAGCCGCGTAGGCAAAGCCAGCCATCACTCCCATGCCAACCGCCCAGAAGCACTGACTGACCATGCCGGCCATTGTACGCTGAGAGGCCGGGAACAGCTCTATCACATAGACGAATCCCGCCAGAATAATACCCTGAAAAGAGGAATCGATATGTAGGAGCTTAATGCACTGTGAGTATACGCGGTAATGATTAGATGTAATGCACTGTGAGTTTACAAGGTTATGATTAGATGTAATGCACTGTGAGCATACACGGTAAATGATTAGATGTAATGCACTGTGAGCAGACACGGTAAATGATTAGATGTAATGCACTGTGAGCATACGGTATCCATTAGATGTCCTTCCTACTGTTGCTGCAAATTAGGCCACTTAAGATCCCAGCAATGTCAGGTTCTACATCTGTTCCTTTATATAATTCTTTGTATGGATTAACTCCCAATGACATTGGGGCTGTCCAGTATGAACACTGGCCTTTACCACGAGGACATTTCTTCTCATGCTCCGACTACACATAGTCAATGTTATCCTGAGCTATCACTCACATGCTCTCTACAATGCACACGTGTGCTACATACATTAAGGAAAGTATATGGCAGAACGATTAACTTGTGGCCTTTGTTAATCTATCCACTCAAACATTTCTGGTGTTGTGGGATTCCACCTTTCTTGTCGTGCGACATTAGGAAAAGAATTAAAGTAGATTGTGAACACCCATACTCTGAGAAGAAGGTGCAATCCTACAAAAGAATGTCCTTTCGGTGAGGAGTTGCTCAGTAATTGACACAAAAAGATGCCATTACATGCATACTTACCTGTTGGAACACACCTGTGAAGAACCTGCCAATAGCAAAGGCGATGTAGTGCTGTGTGAATGATGTAAAAACACCGACCAGGCCAATTCCCACAACAGCAGCAATGTAGACGTACTTCCTACCGAATCTATCAGCCAGTGTAGACATGATGAGAGCCCCCACCATGACACCTACTACCAGGATGGTTTGGGACGTCTGCACCATGTACGCCCTGTCACAGACAAGGGTCCACTGCAGGAGAAGAGGGAGAAATTTAAGATGAACTCTTAAAATGAGCGACTCACCGGGATTGTGCAAGCAACGGGAAGTTGTCCACTACGATTCTATTGGCCTTTCGATCTAAGATGGGAAAAGTACTATGCGACAATTCAACGAATGCTGGCCTTATGGATCGAATCCCACTATGCTTCAGAGGCCTCCAAAATCTCAGTTTTTTAGTTTATGGTGATCTAGAAGTCTCCCTAAGCTGTGATTTGGTATAGTCCTAAATGAATTCTTCTAGCTCAATTGTTATTCCTGAAATAAAGTATGTAAATAATGTTATCGAGAAATCGTTCACCTACCTCATTAACAATGGTATGTATAGGTGGTTCATATTGCCAGCCATCAGGGCAGGGAGCTGTCTTGTTGGATGCAGCACTGTAGTTGGACCACACGTTGCACTTGTCTATGCTCGTCAAACCGTCCTTTGTTATCTCAGGTACTGATTCATTCACTGCCAATCCCTCAGGTAGCGCACAATGGTGTCCAGGCTCCATACCTGAGGAAAAAGATTTCAATTAATGATTGATTTTAAATTTTATTCAAATCATTGGCTGGTGACAGTACCTTTTTGAAGTGGGTTATATGGTTAGATAGAATGAAGTATGATATTTTAGGGGAATTACAAATAATTGATGGGAAAGAGGAAATATAGATAAAGGACAAAGGATCGATCAGACTCAATGGAGTTACATGCAGTGTGCACAATGGATAGACTTCTGGATGGTGATTCACAATATCAGAAGGAGTGAAAATTCATGAATAGGGTGAAGATTTACCCTCCCCTTAAGTCTAGGCATGGGCCGTAGACATGCATGGCTGCCCTAGAATACTCCCTTCAAATTCCCTCTTTAGAGACAATGTTGTAATTTATAAAACTGATTTGAGTAAACTAGTAAACCTCCACGTCAAATCCCACATGCTTTCTTGGGGCCTTCCTGAAGGTCAAATCTCACATGGCGAAAAATTCCTGAAATATCTGTGCGATTTTGAATTTGTTGCGTTTGTATTACCTACCCCAAATTTGCAAGGGTTATAACTACAGCAGGGTGTATAGAACATAACTTGCCTGGAAATTCACTCAATTCACATAAAAATAGAGAATACTTGCAAAACTTTATGAATAGGATATCAGATGAACCAAATCCGATGGGCATGATAACATATAGGGATTGATCTTAGGAAGAAATCCCTGACAAGAGCATTGGCTCTCAGTAAGATTACCAAATCAACAGTGGAACCTAGTACTGTCAGCTACATTTAGATAAGTCGATGTAATGGTAGTGCTAGATGTTCATGTCTTGTTCATGCAAAGATATTGGGGCCCTAAATTGCCATGTGAGATTCGACCTTAAAAACAGCCTCAAGTCATTTTGTCTTGTCATATGACCCATGGCTTTGAACATGCTTTCTTTCACAAATTCAAACCCATGTAAGGAATTCTGCTTGATTTCAACCGACTGATCAAGTTGAAAGCACAGATTGGGGTTACTACACATGAGGAATTCAATTTTGGTGGTCCCCCTGTGTAGGGCACCACACAAAACACCTTACAGAAAATATGCAATAAAATATCTTTGCAGTATACCTTCCAAATACCAGAGGTCACCTGCCGATTCAACTCACATGTGTAGAGGTCGGCGAAAACATACTTGGAAACACTGGGTTTCAAACCCGGGACCTCTACCACTGAGCTAAATCCCCAGACCTGACATTATCTACCTTCCATCTACATCTGGATCGGTATGACACACACTAGGGGAGCAGTGAAGACCAGGTAACCGGCTCCTGAGAGTCGGTCTCCCAGGTACAGGGATTTCTGGTCCCCCTACACATGTAACTATATCAGGAAGCCTATTGATAAAGTTTGGCGGGTATACTTCATATTTATAGGAAGTGAGTGAATTTTCAGGCATGTTTCTTGATTTAAAGAATAGTGTGCAATTCAAAAAGAAAAGAAAAAATTTGCCAGATTTGAATTCTGGTAAATATTTACATTTGGATGGTATGAGGGTTGTCAGATTGGAATATTATGTTACATGGTATAAAAGGTGTCTACTCTAAGTCATCTTGATAACAGCAAACACATCCACCAGTTCTGTTAGTAATACTATAATGAAATCTGTCAATATTTGTAGTGCTTCTCTCAAAATATACCTAGAATCAATGGTAGACATACCATAAGTACAATATAGGACGGTAAGCCCTGTCTCACATTGGTTTTACCAGGTTGATACACTAGATGGCGCTCCAGCAGCCCTGCCCAGCATCCACTCATAGGGCTCCATAGGCTTAATATTGGTGCACAGACACCCCTCATCAACTTGCCTATTTGCAATGTAAAATAAAGCTCCAGGTCTTAGAAATCAAAGCTGTACACAGGGAAATAGTGTGGCTATACTCACTATCAACATTTAAAGTAAATGGTGAACCAACCATAAGGCTGACCATTACAAACATGTGGGCCTATTACAGGTACTGGAGTCCAACCCAGCCATGGCCCTGTAGGAGTGGGAAAGTAGCATGGCTGCCACTAGCGCTGTTGTATCAGTGCTGGTGAAAGAGTCGTTATAATGTTTGAATGTACCTATATTTAGGTTGGCTTCAACAATGATGTAAACCTACGAGGTAGTGAAAGTTAATGGGGAGAAAAGGTTGTTCAGGAAGATTAGAGTCTCTTCACGATCTTGACCGCATTCCATACAGCTGAACAATTTATCTATTAGATAGGTATAAAAGGGGGAGGGAAAGGGCTGGACAGTGAGATGGTATCTGTGGATTTGTATCTGGCCTTGGGGCAAGAGACCTTTAAGTGATGAGCGCTGGATTCGACCTTATTTGACAATTTTGGTACGACCTATTGGGGAGCAGTCGTAGTATGTTAATGAGCAATAACATAGAGAACTGTGATACATGAGGCTTATAAATACGTTTACCTCCTGTGGACCAGTTTTCTTTTGTCAGTGATGGTCAAAGTCGAGAGTTAGAGTACAAGATTGGCTGCAGGCAAAGAGAATATACATTTTTCTTGTCACTGATTTCCTTCTGTTTTATTCACATTATCCAAATCTCCCCAGACTGAATGGTACCCCTTTCAGGTAGAACATTTACATTGCTAGACTGTCTCTGTGCCCAGATTATGGAGTGATCCTTTCAGGGGCGGAGTCAAGCAAGGGTCATCTCTGTAGTGTCAACAAGGTCCCGAATACACTTCGTCCACAGCCTTTTTCACTGTCTAAGAATTTATATTGACAAGGTTATCCAGTGATTGTTCTAACAAACAAACTCTAAGCAGGTTGGTACCAACTTAATAGGTAGGCTTTCCTCGCCCACTTTAAAGGATCTAAATCTCGTCTTTTCTGTCTCCTGCGCGGGCACCAGCACATCCACCTGTGAAATTGTGTAAAGTTTTCTTTCCATGTATATGACCTAGGATTGAACAGATTACTGGCTCACTGACTCCCACTAAATAGCTACTTATTAGTATGCATACACAATATTATTTGAAGAGTCTCAACAATTAGTTCTACAATGCCCTTTAAAAATAGCGTAGCTCTCAGTACCTTATGTCACGGTCACGCTATGCTACCTTAACCCAAAAGCTTCATCTGACAACTGAGAAGGCACCCATAATCTAGTGACCCAGTAAAGATGTCATATGTATAAGTCGGCGATTCTCGTGAACCTCTAATGGGTCAGTGATTTTGAATTCTAATATGGGCTAGTGCCCTTCAGTATGTGTAATTATAAGTGAATCCCTGCTATAGGACTTAGTATGGAGGCTTAGTGGAGTCACCATCTTGAATTTCGCTGGTTTAGCTAAAACCCACTGATAAGACATACCATGATGGGTACCTTGTCCCTGGTTAACACCCACTTCCAGGGACATGCTGGTCCCATCTGATCACTTCTTATCAGTGTGTATCGCCTCGTCTCTACTTCAGCAAAGATCACCATGCCCTTCGGTGTTCTTGATACTTACTAGTAGGTACTTATAGTTTCATAAGAATTGGCTATTTCAAAAACGCAGCCATCACGACATGCAATCTGACGTGGTGGCCAGTGTAAATCTTCTGAACTTCCACATCTGAACACAAAACACTGCCTGTATTGGCCTATCCATTTAAACAAAGTACACAGACTGGGCTATTCATAAATAGCACAGTGAAAAGTCCATGTTTGGTTGCCTTCCCTGCAGTTAGTTGAAGGAGGTTAACCCGGTTGCAGACCCCTACTCCCAATCCCCCTCCTGCTCGATAAAGCAAAGCTTCAAATGCAAAAAAAAAATCCATTATCTCAACTTGAGTCCTATCCACAAATCCTTTTCTGCTGTATTCGATAAGTGAGGAGGCAATAGGGTTTCATGTAATGAAGGTGAACACAAACAGTTTTATATATGATGTTTATTTAACCCTGATATCATGGGATCTGTAGTATTTGGCCAATATGGCAAATGGCCCTAGGACTTTTGGCTCCACTGCCAGTGGCCTCACGGACAAGTGATATCATGAGGTCCTGTCCATCAGAGATATCGAGGGTAATTGACACACACTGTTACCTAATAAGGGCAACCCCCTCCCCAGGAAGATTTGATTATAAAATATGCATTATCATGTTCGTACAGGGAGAACTGAGGGTATCTATGCTCCAGTTACAATGTAAAATAGTGACTTTTTAAATATACTCAGAACAATATCAATGATAAAATGTCCAACGCATCAATAGAATAGTTTATGAATGGTGGATGTCTAATGGTATCACGGCAGATTAAGTCATATCATCCATAGCGAACTTAGAAACCCATGCGCCTATATGCTTGGTGTCGATTTGATGAACTTGGTGATAGACGTTCTTTAAGGCATTATTCACGATGATATTTGGTTCCTGGTTCCTATTTGGTTTCATGGAAATGATCTGATGAAGCATAAGTGAAGGTCCTGCATCTTTAACTAGAGAAGCCCCGAGACTTACTATGCTGTAGCCATTCATGGTGCTAATAATCAAAGTAAGATATAAGGCCTTATGCTCACATTAAACCAAGAAGGCCCACACATTTTAGAAAATAAATTCATTGGGTACAGGTATTCTGCCCTCTTCACGACGCCTTCACTCCGAGAAAGGTCCATTTGAGAATATCTGAACCTGAGACTTGGGGCTGACACAAACTAAGTCCAACTAACTGTTTGGAAAGGTGTGAGGACAGTTGGACCACATCCAGGTCTCAGGCTAAGGACCAAAGGTGACTACCGTATGTTTTGATACCATATCATCATAATATCATTAGCTGAACTACTTGGCAGGCACTTGTCAGGTTGGGTGAGTTTTACAAACAGAATATGTATTGCAAATTATACACTTGCAGTTTACTCCCATGCATTCTAATGCAATAGGTTTAATTTAGCTTACTATGGAATTTTCTATGTTGTAAATTTGATGTAGTGGTAGTTGACCGTGTTACATGTACTAGATCTAAACACAGTTCATCTTGAAACATCGCCTATGTGTGCCACAACAGGGGACCACACAGAAAATAAAATGCAATGTGTTACAATGACTAGCTACCAGAGCGGTTGGTGGATTATCAAGAGTCACTGGCATGTTGCCTGACCACAGCTTCCTCCAATTAGTATAATTGGAGAGAGCGGTCAAATAGGAAATCGATATTGTTGTTTGGTGTCATAAATCTAGAACAAATGAGTCTATATAACTGGATCTTAAACCATTATTCTATTGGGAGATTTTATATAGAACTATACTTACCCACAAACACAATGGCCATCATATGCCATCCTCCCATGAAGCCCATGAAGGTGGAACACAGACAGTATAGACCAAACTTCCACCGGGACCAGTCTCCCAACAACTCCAAGCCGCGGTCACAATCCATGATATACGATTAGTATCCCTGTTCAAATCCTCCTTTCTGTCAAATACAGTAATATTAGTGAAATATGAGTCCTTTTTTCCCAAAAATCCCACGCCTTTTTTTCCACACTTTATGATGATTATTATTGTCGTCAAAAGATGTTGGCATCCACACCATTTGTGGCACAGCAAACTCTACATACGGTTTCACCTAGGCAGGATAAGTTCTTCCTATTCCCATGGCAGTGTAGGTAGTGCAAAGGGTTGAAGATAGATGCAGGTCACTACCACTTGGTTATAGTAAACCTTTCACCACCTCGTAGGTAACATTGACCTTACCTTCAGTTCAACAGTCCATATAAGGTTGTAAATACACAACCGGTGCTGCTCTCCAATTATACAATCCACAACCCTATAAACTAGACCCACAGCTTTCGATTAAGCACGATATACGTCACGTATAAATAGCATCTAGGTGGGGAAACGTGTTGTAAATCCCTCTAAGCCTCTTTCTTTCAGGTACTAATAGCATTAAGTAACGCCAAAATGTTTCTACCTCAGCTCTGCTACACCTTGCTGCCCAGATGCCTGTTTGACTCCTGTAGTGGGTGTGGTCCTTGGACTTAAGGGTTTCAAAGTGAGGTATACTATAAAAGATAGATTCAAGATGTCAATGACAGACAAACAGCTACTATCTGAAAAAGGACTTGCGGTCTGCGTGTAGGGTTAGAGCTGCATGTAGTAAAGGAGACCTTACAGGTTTGCCCTATGGAGGGTGTATAGGTGAATCCCTTTCTGATAAGGCCTGAATCCTGTCAACAGTAACAATCCTTATTGTTTCTCTGAGAGACACCTGTAGACTAAATGGTGAGTGTGGTATCACTCCTGCATACTAATGCAACTCCTTCCTTAAGCTTTATGGCCAGCCTACCGTGGTGCCATACTAATTGATCCCTGAGATATGACTTCCCTGTGTAAGGTAGGTAGACTCCTCCCTCCCTGTGCTCCACTGTCACTGTGCAGTTGTGATGTGCAGGGCCTGCATGTCTGTGCCGTCCTACTGCAGCCTATAGGCAGCTGGGATGGCTGGGAGGGGGATGTTCACTGTAACAGGCCACCACTCAAACACCCATATAGGACTACCACTGTGTGAGTCTGGGGCAGATCTGACTGTGCATGATGGACATCCACATACAGAGAAGGTTGTTACATGTGTGTGTGTGTGTGTGTGTGTGTGTGTGTGTGTGTGTGTGCTGAGCAGAAAGGGATGCTTTTAGGGAGTGTCCATTATTTATCAAAAAACGGGGGGGGGATTAAAAGGATCGTAAAAGTGTTTGACCTCTACTGAAGGGAGTGAAGGGGGGGGGGTGTCGTAAAATCTTTTGACACCTCTTCAGGGAGGGGGTTAGTGGAAAAAGTAGCCCCTTTTTAACAGAAAATCAAAGAGAGGTGTGAAAACATTATGAGCAAGCGTGCAAAAGAATTTTGACCACTATCAATGTGATGGGAGAAGAGTGCAAAAGGTTTCATGCATCGGCCCATAAACTCATCACCCCACACCAGTAGATAAGTAATGACTACTTTCCGAGAGAAAGGAGGGAGATAGTGGTTGTGGAAGTGGGAGTCATTTGTATAGGTCTAGGGGAAAGGTTTGGGGTGTCAGTATAATACATAGAGGCGGGGAAGGAAAGAAGGGAGGGGGAAGAGGGGATGGGCCCAGCCCCTGCACTTGGTGACTGTAGGGTACGTCACCTGTGTTACCTAAATGGTGAAAAAAGGGTTCTTTTGCAGACATTTCAAATGTCCTTGAAAACCAAAATAAGGGGTGCTTTTCTCTCCAAATTTCTGTGGAATTTGAAATAAGGGTCATTTTAGCTCAAGAAAATCAGTGGATTTCAAAAGAAGGGGTGTTTTTTTTTTAATATTGACATGAAGGTTTAGCAGAAATGAGTTTGTTGGGAAGGAATCCAATATCAGATTTGTGAAATCACTGAGGAAAGGAGAGGGCCATTCCTGTCATCTTATTCTAGGGTTAGGATGTCAATGTTTTTTCAAAATGTGGATTATATTTAGGGCCCCGAAAAGCAGCGTTTTCCTAAAATAAGGGGTATAATATTGGGCCAAAATCAGTGGATAAGGGGCTAATTTTGAAAGCTGGTAACGCAGGTGACGTACCTTTCTGTTAGAGAGTGCAGGGGCTGGGGGATGGGGAAGGGGTAGGAGGAGCATTGAAGGGCAGGCACAGTAGCGGGTCGGGTGTAGGGTGAACGCATCGTGGGCGTTGGTCTTCATTTGTATAGTGGGGAAGATGGAAGAGATGGAAGTTGTGTGTGCGTTCGTGTCAGGGTCTAAGGGAAGAACCCTACAATTAAAGTCCATGGTGCGGGAACAATGACGTGAAAAGGTGGGCAGCTTGAAAAGTGATGTACGGAGGGGGAGTTGTTAAGAATTGAACGACTGAAAATGTCGACTGATTTTTCGCTGCCACAATAATGGTGATAAGACCTCTAAAATCTGTATATATTGTAGTACCAATAAGGATGTACACATGTTATTCTCTCATCTTCAAGAAGAGTTGGGCTAGAGTAATCAAAGCTGGGAGATAGCAAAAACAAAAATTAACGGTGAATTTCATTTGTCCAAGTATGAGGCAATTCATATTCTATGCCTGCATGGCTGATCTACCTCAATTCTGATAGATAACCAATCACATGTACATGACTCCGATACATTCCTACCCATGACGTTGGGAAAATTCACATCGTTTCTGAAAGTTGAACACACATCAATGTTCTAATACTGAGGACCTGCCCTTCCATCCGAATCCTATCTGTGAATCCGGTATTACGGCAAGTGGGCAGAAGGAGGGGGTGGGTGGGGATGGGTGGGAGGGTATAAGGGTGAGATGAATGGTAGGAGGACAAGTAAAGGGAGGCTGAGGTAAAATGCACTGTGACTCTAGAGGAGGCTTATAGAGAATGGTTCAGTGGTAAAGGAGTGATCTTTTCTCTGAAAGGGCAGTAAGAGGTTTTCGAGCGTGCATCAAGGGGATTGTGTAACAGAGTATAAGAGAAAGTGCATTTTGAAGTGACATATACTGAAATCCCATACTTGTGGAAAACTAATTAGTGCAGCTGGATTTAGATCATCAGTCTTCATTGATGACTTTAAGTTACCATTTTGATAACCCTATTTCTGCCACAAAGGGGCCTTACTATACAATGAAGTCATAAAGTTCTACATAGTACAGGGCGTGGCACGATCTATCAAACGTAATTATGAATGCATCAGCACATATAGAGCCTGGCATTGTATTGGGTCATATTTCGTAGGATTATACATATTCCAACGAAGTTCTTGAAAATGGGGAGGTCATTTGAAAACGCAGCCCACAAAATTTAGAACTTGTGGGCAACTTTCAGAGGTGCTTAGAATGTACGGTTTATATTATGGTAAGTTGTGACACTTCCTTTTTTACAAATTAGAAAGAGTCCAACAATGGTTTACCAATGAGCTTTAATGTACTAATCTTTTGAGCCTTACTATATTGAGTAAATCTATTACACTTGTCCATCTTCAAGGTTTAAGACTTTTACCCAACAAAGAAAAAATAAGGTCTTCCCTGGCGTGATCCTTCACTGTGGGCCACATGTTAGACATCAATAGCTGTGATGTGTCTGCTCTGTATAATAATAGGCCCAGACAAACGTATAGCAACACTTGAAACCCTCTAAAATAGGGATATGTCCCACTCATGGTCAACCCTTTCTCACAACCCTATGGAATTATATTGGGTACACCTATTGGGCTCCATCTTAAATATTGAACATTGAGAGAAGGGAAAGACCTAGCCTTTGATAACTAGAAAGGTTCTTTACATACCCACTACAAATTATGGAACATTCCCCAGATAGTGTTAACAAGTTACACATGACATGTATTGGGAACTGTCCTCCTGATCCAATATAATGACATAATGCTCAAGAACCATCTAAAGCACTGATTCCATATCCACCGCCCACCCCCCCCCCCAAAAAAAAAAAAAACCAAGGTCTCCCATAAGGGGTCAATCTGTAGCATTCTAGCCAAAAACGTATGAAACCTGTGTCTTTCCATATACATTTCCCTACTCTACGTTTTTTTGGCTTCCACTGTAGGTCTGTAAGGCTTGATCTGTATACTTTTTCCGTAAAACATAAGAGCCAGGCATTTCTTTCTATTGATTTATTATTGTGATACTTTTTTTTATCAAGTCATGTGACCGTCCATAAAAAAGGTGCCTGTTTTGGTTAGACCTAGAGCATGAAGCTGCCATGTCAAGGGTGAAAGTAATATCCCTGGCAGTCACCGTAGAGGATGAGGACGATGACATCATTGTTCTTGGAGGCATGAAGAGACAACGTACACATGCTTTCTGGATGTCCCCTTACCTTAGAGCTAGGACAGATCCTGACCAGCACAATACATTGGCCAAATTGGAAGCAGATTTCTTGAGGGTAAGGAGCTTTATATACTTTATATACTTTATATAAAAAAAAGAAAAGCCGTATATGTCTTGTCCTTTCCCGGATGCCAGCTCTACCTTTTCATTTCACTGTATGTAGACCTGTACGTACCAGTACCCCCCCTATTTTATTTATGTATAAGGTGCACCCTATAGAGACAGGACCATTCTCTTACTTGTTGTCACAATACCCTGTCCTTTTTTCTCAGTCTGGGTGTTATTATAAGACAAGTCTGAGTGTGTGTACTTTTTAATATGTTAATAACCAATAAGGACATGTATTGGAGGCAGTGTATAACAGCAGAGGGGAGACTTAGCAAAATCATACATTATTTGACCAGAGGTAAGTAGTCTAGACAGCATCAATGAAATGAATTTGACTTTCAGGTGGCAGATTTTTTTTTATTTTTAAAATTACACTTAAAATAACAAGGTCTCTTTTCATGTCCTCTTGTTTTTTTTTCATTATACCCCCCTAACCTTCCCTTGTGAGAAAGACATATGCTTGAAATACACTTACTCTGTTTCAGGAGACAGCGTGACAACCTTACACCAAGGCTACCTGGTGTGTGAGAGCACTGTGCTTGCCTTAGTCCATGACACATGTAAGGCGATTTACCAAGCCCTACATGAAAAGTACATGAAGGTATATATTCCTTGCCTTCCTACCATAGACCTAACCCTCCTATATACGTGCAGCTTATATAGAGTCCTGAAGTAGTACAGATGTCTGGCTCTAGGTGACTTAATAATAAAGTGGAATCTATATATTCTACTTTTAGATGCAGGACTGTTAATTGTTTTCATGATCCAATATTTCAGTTCAGTCAAGGATATAATAAGTTTTTCCCTTTTCTTGAACTTTTTAGACCCCATCTACTGAACAGGAATGGAGGGACATAGCCAAACTCTTCCATGATCGTTGGAACCTTCCACACATACTGGGTGCTCTAGATGGGAAGCACGTGAGGATCAAGAAACCATCTAAGTCTGTAAGTTTGTACTACAACTATAAGCATTTCTTTAGTATTGCGCTCTTTGCTCTGGTTGATGGGGACTACCGCTTCAGGTATGTGGATGTGGGGGTGGAGGGGCGCTCGTCTGACGCCACCCTGTAGAAATATTCTATGTTCAAGGAGGACCTTAAGAGAGAGGACAACCCCTTAGGTGCACTAGGTGTTGAGCCATTCCCAGGGTTTGAAGGTGACCAGGTGCAGGCGCATAGTGGCAAAAATGCCTTTGGCATCTTGTCTACCCGATTCCGGATACTTCGTAGGGAGATATAGATGCGCCCTAAGTATGCAGCCATGATAGTCCTCACATGTTGTGTCTTACATAACTTCCTATGTGAACATGCTGCAGCTGCTTACATATTAGGAAAAAACAGAATCTTTATTACTATTGCAGTAAACAGAACAACTGCACAGTATACATCATTGGACTAGAATAAAAAAAAATACCTTTGATTTATGTGTTATTCTGAGAAAAGTAAAGCTAGATGTGGAAATTACCTGGTTCCTCTAAATGCCTATGTCACCTGTATGTCTCTTTAACATTGAAAGCATGGCAAACTATCTTCTATCAACTATGAAACAAATATACTGAAGGGCACTCATGCTCCCATGTGTAACATGTGTTCTTCTGATATGATATATATAGAAAAAAGTTTCATAGCATGTCCCTTAGACATATACTAGCACAAACCAAAAAAAAAACTTTTGGTCTTTTACTCTCAACAGGCTTACGAGTCTGTTCATATCAATTAAAAAAAATCAATCTTTGCCTCTCATCTAACTGAAAAGAAGTGAACTACCATAAATACTAGAGTTGTATCACAAATAAAAATTATCTTCTGGAAGCACCTGATCACAATGAACATGTCATTCTTTGTTCATTTATACTTAAAACATACATAACTACTGTTACATAATCATCACCATAAAAAAAATGTTTTGATTGTCACTGCTTGGAGGAAACTTTAAAACATGAACATCAAGTCAACATCTTATTATAGGGTCAAGCTGAGCAAACACTTTCAAACCTAGGAATAAAAGGATTATAATAATTATAGTGTCCCAAAGTTTTAAAAGTCTACATGTCTTTGTCTGGAATAAAATAGTAATATACCATAACTTCAATGACTGTATGGATAAAGTCAATCCTCTAGTCCTCCAGTTTTAGCTTTGAACAGAGCCAAGACCACAGTCTGTTTGAACATAGTCGTTACGTCATCCGCCATGCCTCTCATCTCGCTCAAAATGTAGTCTGCCCATATTTGATCCTGCAGGTTATCCTGAGTAAGAATGGGAGCAGAAGGCCCTGCATTCATGTTCTGTCCTATTTGTTGGATACTCCGGGATAGGGTTTTCATTGTGTCAGATTTCTCCTCCATTAATTTCAGTACTGAAACTTCCTTCTTTCTTCTCTTGGCGTCTTCCTGCTCCTTATGGTATGCCGACCCTTGCTGCTTGTACCAAGCATTTTCGTCCTCCTTTGAGGACAGGTTTCTCAGTAGAAGTAGAAGGATTAGCCAAAGCATTATATCTATCCTTAGCCATGGTTTTCTTAGGGGGTAGCAGAGGTTTTTTGGCAGGTTCAGTAGACATCAATAGAATGGGATCATTATTTTTTTTCATCAAAGCAACTTTTCTGCTGCAGACTTGCCTTTACTGCTCCCTTTTTCCTTTACATGCTGGGCATCATCTGACCCTTTTGTGACCTCCTTTGATTTATCGTTTACCCTTACTTTGGGGTTGTTTAAAACTTTTCACTGGTGTCTTAGATTTACCTAACTTAACAGGAGTTTTTAACTGGTGTCTTGGACTGGTGTCTTGGATTGGTGTCTTGGACTAGCATCAGAGGCCTTACGGAAGGAGTTGACTGATCCCTTGCTTGTCCCACTGTCTTCATTCTCCAGACGCACAGAGCGCCTCACTGGAGCTTCTAACCCGCTGTTATCATGGAGCCTGTTGTTATGCGAGAAATGTTTGGTGTTCCTCACAAAACCTTCATCCAATCTGTCAGACAACTTTTCCTCCTTTACTTCATCTTGTGTTGGCTGTGTAGGTCTGATTGGAGTCAGGGAGGTGTCCAGCTGAGACATTTTCTTCACAGCAGTAGCCTTAAAAAATCAAAAAAAAAATCATGTACATTTCATGGTTATCATTGTTACCAGGCAGAAGCTAGGAGAAACACTACTTTTTTACATTTACGGTTTCCGTATTACACACATTACAGGAAAAGTCTAAAAAGTTATCACCATGGCAACCCAAGATTCTTTTTAATTTAAAGCAGTAATTAAAGATTAATGAGAAAAAAAAAATTCATTACCTTTGAAATTGACTTGGCGAAGGTGGATTCCACTCTCTCTTGACTGGGAGGAGCACTCCGCCCACTTTAAGACATAAGGGAGTCAGAGACCTTTATATGATCCCTCAGGAATGAACACAGCCTTAAAATTTCTCTTTGTCGTTCTGTTTGTCCCTCTGGTTAAGATCCACTTTTTGCCTCTCTGTGCATGCGCTGATAATGGTTCCTCAAGCTGTTTATCCTGTTCTTCCCCACATCAGCTTAAAAAAAAAAATTAATTGTATTTATGATTGAATTATGTGCAGGTATAGAGAACTACAGTGAGGAAAATATAGTCTTTGTGCTGCTTTATGATGGACAGATTTATATTTTCTGTTGGCAAGCCATTAAATGTTTTTTAGTTTTAATTTCTTCAGTGAAATAGCATCCCTTTTCTCTGATAAATTACTCACATGGTATCTCTAGGACAGTAGCAAATTGTCTGTAGGAGGTGTTACGGTCCTCGGTGCATTTATGTTTCTGCTTATGAAGGTGGTACAAGTAAGGAGTCTCCTCCCACAGTTTGCATAGTACTTCCTCTCGAGTTGGAATCTCTTTGAATCAGTCATCTACGGTTTTAGTAGGTCATCGTAGAAAAACTTATCCTGAATCACCAATCTCTGCTTGGGGGACCTTTGACTCAAGTCTAGGGGGTCAACCTCTTCGAGGTCTGAGTACTCCTCTCTTAGTATAGTCTTTTTTGCCTTCCATTTCAGGTTGTACGTCATCTGGCTCCTCTACTTTTTTGTTGACATCATCCTTTCTAGAGCCTGACTGGTGTCCTGCACAACCACCCACCTTGACTAACTTTTTCTGCCCTTTTTTTTAACTCTTCCATGACAGCCTTTTTCCTCCATGTACGACTTACAACAAAATGTCTTTAATGCGACCCCTCAGTCCCTGGCTTTCCCCTTGGCCATCAGAGTCCTCTTTAGTAGGGGTGGCATGGGCGTTTTCACTTTAACTGCTCCCAGAATTACCCGGCGTATTCCCAGAGTACCTCTAACCCTTGGTATACGGGCCTCTTGGCAGTAGAAGTAGCTTCCTTGTCGGGGACTGGCTTTTCGACGCGCTTTTTTGAGCTCGCCAACAGAGACTGACTTCCTTCACACAGTTCCTCATTGTCTTCAGGTTCATCTAGGGCACTGCATTTGATCCTATGCCGCTTCAGAGCTGGACCTTTGGCTTGTTTTGATGTTTTCCTGGCCGAGCAAGAAGCACAACTCACCACTTTGGTTGTTGTTTTGAACGGACAAAGTCTTGGTCACATGACCCATGGCACCGCCCGCCGCCTATCCACAGACGCATGAACTAAAGGTTACAGTAAGAGACACCAGATGGCCTATGCATTGTCTGTACGGTCCCCTATGTTTCCCGCAGAAGAAAATCAAAAAAATTAAATATTCTGAATTACGGGAAAAGTAGACTGGATCCATAGGCAGAATACGGAAAAAAGGACTGAAAAACTCTTTCACCTAGGCCCGTAAGCGGGATCCGTAAGGAAAAGTATACTTTTTCCTTCTTACTTGAAGGAAAAAGTACAAGTGCAAGCCGAATTGTGCAAAAGTAACCCGTAAACACTTATGGCTTACAGATCCAAATCACTTCCATATAGCCTAAAAAGTACAAAAGTATACAGAAATGCACTGAAAAACCTTAAGGAATGAACCCTTCTACTGATATGGAATCAGCGCTTACAAGAACAATTCAATTCAATTCAATTCAATATTCTTTATTTAGGCTGCATTGAGGGGACACAATGGTCCGAGTTGTCCCAATACAGTAATTCCAATGATACATAAGTGATCAAAACAGCATATTCAACATGAAGCATATCAAGTGGTTGCAAGTACAGCGGTGTAAGTACGAGCATTATATCATTTGTTATCACTTCCCCATTGCAATTCATAGAATACCAACTTCGCACTATTAACATATCAAGATGCAACAATATCTCATTATTATTATCATATATTACGATTATCATTAAGGTTAGTTGTCGAAGTAAGTCATGGCGTTGGGTGGGCATCAAAATAGATAAATATATGAACCAAAGGTATGAAGGGGGGTGGGGGGGGTTGGCACTATGGAGCAGTTCAGAGGTAGATCCTAACGGAGAGCAGACCTAGTCAGTTAACACATCATTAACCTTCTTCACGAAAACCTTTAGGGATTCAATGCACCTGATGTCAGCAGGCAGGCTGTTCCGTCTATGACTAACCCTAAAGGTATATGATTGCCTAGCTTTTGACCGTCTAGGCCATATGACTTTAACAAGTTTAGAATCTTGCCTTCTGGTGTTCAAGTTTCTGGTGTCTATATTTTCAAGTTTTTTCACATATATATAGGCTGCCATACACAGAGTAAGCTCCCACCTCCTGGCTAGAGTATTTATCCCACTTCTTTCTCTTATAGAGTCTATACCCTCGTGCCTTATAGGAAAATAGCATATCTTTAATAGACGTCTTAGGCTACTCTCCAATCTCTCCCACCCTGTCTTATAAATGAGGCCATGGATAAGTTGGCCATAGTCTATAATGAGAGGATCATAGTAACCAGTATATCTTTGGCAGCCTCTTGGGTTATGTATTTAAGCAGTCTAGTCAGTAGGTAGGTTTTATATGATAAGCTGTTATATAACTGTGGTGTGATTCTTGAAGCCTAATTCTGCATCTAATTCCAAACCCAGGTACCTATAGTTATAGGTTCTAAGGACAGGTGGGGTGCCTATTGAGAGATTGATATCTCTATATTGTTTTAACTTGGGGTTGGTACCATATATTACATATTTAGTTTTCTTAATATTCAAGGATAACTTGTTTTTCTTACACCAATTTGCCACGTTTGCCAAATCTTGATTTATAGATGCAACAATTTCAGGTGTGGGTTCCTTGTATGAGTGGAATAGTGCAGTGTCGTCAGCATATAGCTGAGAACCCATAAAATTTAAAGAAGTATCTAGGTCATCAATGTAAATAAGAAACAGTAGGGGTCCCAGTATGGAACCTTGAGGAACACCACAGAGAATTCCCAGTTTAGAAGAACCGATACCATTTGCCTTGGTGGTCTGGGTCCTATTTGAGAGGTAAGACTTAATCCATTGAAGACTGGCTTCATCAAGTCCAGTCTTCTTAGGTTTGGCATAGAGGATGGTGTGGTTTATTGTATCAAAGGCTTTGGCGAAATCTAAATAAGCTACTAGTGTGGTTGATTGTTTATCCATACCCTCATAAATTATGTCAGTTAATGTTTCTAGCCCAGAGATCCTAAAATTTGCCTTGGCATCTCTAATGGTGTACTTAGTAGTATTGCTTAAGTAGTTCGCAATATTAATATCATATTTTTGGTATGTTTTGCCTTTTTTAATGCCAAGTTCTTATCTTGAATGAGCTGCAAAATGTCATTTGTCATCCAGGGCTTTTTCTTCTGACCAAAGTTAAACTGTTTGACAGGGCATGTGATGGATAAAATTTGATCATTTTGGTAGATAAGTAAATCCCATGCCTCTCAGGCCTCATTGGAGTTCCAAAAGCTATCCCAATCAGAATTCATCAATCCGAGTGTAAAAGTGTCTTTGTTTTAATTTTTGTAAGACCTCCCAGTAAATGATATGGGGATCTTATCATCTATTCTGGCTGCCCTAATAATATAAATACAAAGATGGTCAACAATGTGCACATCAAGTGTACCACTTTGGATAATATTATTAGAGTGAGTGAGTAATAGATGTTTAATGCCATTTCGACAGCTAAGGTCATATCCATGGCGAGAACGACATTACACAATTTCACAGAGGAATGTGTCGGTGCCCACGCATATGTGCACCACACACATCCGAGGGGATAGGAAAGAGGAGATATAGACCCTTTTAAGTGGGCTAGGGAAGCCCAAAATATTATTAGAACTAGAGCAAGCCAAGTCCAGTAGGGAAGTGTGACCATTAGGCTTGAAGTGTGTAAATTCCTGGATGTGCTGCTTGCAACCTAGTTGTAATATAGTGTTTTTAACCTGCTGTGCCTCGTCCCTTTTGTTGGTAACAAAAGGACCCATTAAATCAACATTGAAGTCACCTAGTATGAAAAAATCAAGGTTTTGTATATCTAGCAGATTCGCCATCGCCAATAGTGTTTCACAGAAAATTGACACATCACTGCTCGGGGGTCTGTAAATATTGAACAATACACATTTTTTTAGGAAAGGTTTATGAAAAATTACACATTGAAGTTCAATGTCCTTATTACTGCAGTTCAATTCCAGTAATTCAACTCTCGAGAATGTAAATTCTTTTTTCAGGTATACAGCAAGCCCCCCTCCCCCTGTTTGTGTGTCCCCTCTTTCATTCAATGTTTGTCTGTCCCATCTCAATAGGTTATAACCATCGAGGCTCACCTGTTCACTGGGAAGCTTGTCATGCAGCCATGTGTTAGAAATGGAAAGACAGTCAATGTCACTGTTGTTAAATTCAGGCTGTAACTTAAGGTAATTATTAGGAATACTCCTTACATTCATATGTGCTATTGAGATTCCCCTAGTATTTCTGAAAAACTTATTAATCATTTGTGACATGTACCAAGTAGGTCAGCTCCCCTACAGCTCCATCACCCAGTTCATGGGGTAAATAGTATACCCCCCCAAGTACGCTCACCCATCCCATATCTATCCCATGGAACTTGCATCTAGTGCTTTCCATGTGAGTAAATACGAAAAATAGCTAGTGATTAACAGCAATCAGCACGTTGTCGGTTGTGTCTATACACAGGTAAAAAGTGATGCTCATGACATTTGTGATGGAGGGGTTTTGGAAAAATGATGGACAGCACCAATTTCCAAATTTCCAGTACATTGTCATATGCATAAAAGGTGATGGAGTGATAAGCCATCCTTCCTAAAAGGTGACAGTGTGACATCCTGAAAATCTTGAGCATCCATGTATGAGTGGACGGTTCGGATCCTCCAAATTGTTGATGATACCACATATTTATAAGTTATTGATAATGGATGGATATGGGTGGACTTGGGATTTAATGTAGGATGGAGATGGGACAGAGCCAAAAGCAGTATAAGGCTATTTTGGTATAGAAGTGCATAGGTCATGTGGAACATGTTATAACAACAATGTGCCCTAGAAATGCAGGTCTAGCGTTTGTACATCTGTACTTGTTTGGTACATGTACTTTTGCTCTTTGATGGACCCCTCCCACTGTCATTTCAGAGCGCCATGTTTAACTGATGTACATTGTATAGAATAGGGAGGAAGCTGAATATTAGCATTATACTGCCATCCCATTAATATTGTTTTGATGGATGGAGACAAAATTGAATCAGAAAAAATATAGGAAGGAAGAGTTAGCGAACTCGACCTGTGCCACCTAGAAAAAAAAAACACGAGAAAATAAAATAAAAGGAATATGGGACTGTACCATGGAATCGTAGTGGTACCCAAAAGACATCAGACACATGATTGGCTCAAATGAGCCAAAATGAGGTCCCGCTATGGACTTCGCCTTTGGGCAAAATATGTTCCGGGGGTCACACTCAATGAAAATAATTGTTTTCTTGTCACAACGATAAGCAAGATGGAGATGAGAGATATAGGGACATTGCCAGATACAGACAGACATACGGACAAGCATAAAGGGTTCGAGGGGGGGCAGAAAGAAAAGAGAACGAGACAGGGGGACAGAGAAACAGTGAAAAGAAATGTCATTTTTAGGAACAGTGCCAGGCAGTGATGTCTAGATTGGGGTGATTTAATTCTATCAGCTTCTTCACAACTAGTGGCACTTATCAGAATAAATAAACTGTTAACGTCACGTTTTATCACAAAAATGTTTTTGAGAATACAATTTAGTTGTGTCTGAAATGCCTGATTGAACCAGATATAGATATGTTTGGACCATCCGTGTACATTTATACATTAGTGCCTCTGTCCGATTAATTCTGTTATCTGAAATATAATAACGGTGATGCTATGAAAACAAATAAACCTATATTATACAGGCCAGTTTAAATTATTGCTAAAGGAATGTGGGCGGTGTTGTTTGACTAAAGGAGAAAGGGTTATCTGTTAAATGTCACATGTATCATGAACTTTTTGGAGCATGTAGTCTGCGTGGGACAGGGTTAACTTAGCTTGTTAACGTGTTGTCACTCTAACCCGGCCACTTATACCTTTATCATCCCAGAATCAGACATCCCAACAACAGCCAAATTCCTAATAGCATACATAGGCTGCTAGCCGAGCTTTAAAATCTCAAATTGAAGTCAAACATGCGACGCACCTGTTTACGATACTCCTTGACACGCAGGAAACTTGTGATTACCTTTGATGAGCGATTACCATTATATGTACCTTATCTAAAGGTTCTTAAATTATCAATGAAGTCTCATACCTTGCAGTCGAATTGTCCCCAAAATGGAACGCCATCTTCGTCACATGTGTATTTATGGTTGTTGAAGTATGTAGTCAAATGGAACAAATTAAAGAATGTTCATTGTGTTTTTGCTTTCAAACACAGTGTCCGTATGACTGTTTGAAGGTCGGGATATCTTTTAATTCTATTCATATATTCTGTATTTCTATCTACACAGACGGAATGGAGCTACAATTTGACCAATTTCTATCAGCACATGGGTATGGAATTAACTTTTTTACTGCAGTATCTGATTCACCACTGTATGGGCGCTACATGACACATGTTACTTTGAGAATATAATTTTAGCAATGAACTCTCTGTGTAGAGTTCAAGAGATCCCTGTTTTCACCTGAGGGTGCTCTATCAGCGTGAATCATGGTTCACTGACAGAGAGCACTATTAATTCCTATCCAACCCAGCTAAAAAGTGATAACATATTTTCCCATTTTTAACAAATGTTTTCACCTTTTTGACATGAATGAGCTTGCAACCGTTTTTTGACATAATAATTGCCAACTGATTAAAATGCATCTATGTGAAAACTGTGTGCATTGCACCAACATCAATCCAAAGCCTGGCGCATCAAAATAAGACATTTACAGGAGAATCCACTCTTTGGTTGTAAAAATTCAAACCAATGATGCAGTATTGAAATTTTGAAATATGATGCCACTCCCACGCCTACAGGTGAAATTTATGTGACTAAGTAACTGCCTTTGTAAATTAGAGTCCTTCAGGTAGGAAAGGTGCCCTCTCTTCATATCAGTGTGCATGTAGATCTATTTGCCAATACAATACCTAGTGAGATGTCAAAGCAGTCAGTGTCAGAGACTGCCATATTATGTGCATGACAAGGTGTGAACCTTGCCAGGTAAGAAAACCCTGATCACCTCCAGGTGCTGGCTGTGGTCCCAGGCCGTGGGTGAGGGGCAGGGCAGGAGCTCACTTTGACCTAAATACATCTCAGGTCAATTCAATACATGTATCCAACCAGTGTCAGTGTATGGGATGTGTAAGCTGGCTTGTTGATTGGCATGTTGCTGAAAGGCAGAGGATTAAGCTATTGTTAGAATTATTTGTTGCTAAAAGGGAAAGATACATGCACCCAGTCTTCTACCTGCTTCTGTATCATACTCAATACATATGCATCTTATTGTTTGATTAAACACATTGTATCATACTCAATACATATGCATCTTATTGTTTGAGTAAACATATTATATCATACTCAATACATATGCATCTTATTGTTTGATTAAACATATTATATCATACTCAATACATATGCATCTTATTGTTTGATTAAACACATTGTATCATACTCAATACATATGCATCTTATTGTTTGAGTAAACATATTATATCATACTCAATACATATGCATCTTATTGTTTGATTAAACATATTGTATCATACTCAATACATATGCATCTTATAGTTTGGGACTGTCCTGTAGTAAGATAAAAAAAAAAACTCACATAATATAGGATGCACACTGAGTTCAGCTGCATTCCATGGAGCTACATTTTATACTGTTATTTATACATGATGTGGGACTCTTTACTATAAACTGTAAATATCATAGTGCACAGTCTGATATATCTGATGGTCCCGATTTACACACCGAACAGTGAGAGGTATGTATGCCTCCAATTTTCTGGCTCCAGCTCAACCACTAGCGTGAGTTGTTGCTGGCAGCCTGGGATTTTGAGTAAAAGTAGTTCTGGCCACTGGTTGCTGTAATGAGAACACTGAACAGGAAATTCATAAAGTGGAGTTTTATTACACTAACACGAGTAAATACGGTATATGATAAACATGTAACTAATAAGATACTAGTTTGTATCTAAGAGGTGAATATGTAAATGAGGTAAGGCACTAACCTGTACCATATGTTACCAACCATGGATAAATGTTCAGAGTCCATAGTCACACTATATTGATACCGGTTTCAGTCAGTATTACGTCTCTAAGAAAAGCAAAGAAGCCCACTGTGATGTAATGTGTTTGGTATTGTATCCAATAGTGTGCATACTGTGACTTAGCGCTGGGGTAGTAATGGTGTAGCTGGTACCATCTCATGTGGTGAGACTCTAACTGCTCCCTAAGCTACCCCCACTGATTTATATGATAATAATGAAGAGGGGTCGCTTCCATGTCTAAGTATCCAAAGTTTGGCCCCAGATATATAGTTCCTACGGGATGAAGGCGCTAACAGTGAGTTGGCCAAATATTGTTGGTATAGGGCAGCAGCCTGAAGGATGTAATATGTCTGTGTTGTAGGACACAGCGAAGGTTATAAGCAAAGGTCAACGATCAGTGAATAATTTTGCATCGTATTCCCAAAGGAACTGTCTTTTTTATACCCGAGCTTGCTTCGGCGGCACTCGGAAGTACATTTTAAATTAATTTTTTGCTTTTATATTGTCAATTCTATAAACATTAATGTAAGAATAATTTATTTCAATACATCAGCTCTCTAATATTATTTTAGGACAGAAAGGCAAGGATTTCAACACAACAAGAAAGATTTTTATTTTTCAAACGCTCAGGGGAACACCTAGGTCACTTTCACTTAACCGCCAAAAAAGCCAACATGGCGGTTTCATAGCAACAGCATCAACAGATTAGTCAAATTTAATACTTGGGATATCTCCGCCATCCTCCTATGTCATGCCTCCAGGATCTGACACATTGTAGTTAATGGTTAGATTTATGTTACCAAATATGTTTGCATTGGCAAACATGCCGCTGACAGAGTATGCAAGTCGATTAATATTGTCTCCATGGATACATTTTTCACCAAAGCGTTCATGGTGTTGGTGCCCATGTTGACTCTAGAGTAGCCAATTTTGTCTTCTATGCCATTGGTAGGGTGGGGGGTTAGAAACAAAGGAGCCTCATCGTCCAACATTTCCATTGCCCTCCTCTTCTTAAATTCCAAGTAGTAGGCAATGGGACATCTATCGTCCCCTGTGGCCCAGATTTTTGGGGAAGGCTCATGGTTCAGTGTTACCACCTCTTGTTTTGGTTATTTTTTCTGTGAACTCAGGCTCATTGGTGGCTCTGAGGCCAAAACCCATGTCAAAAAAAATATACTGTGTCCCGTAGTATTTTTGGTGAACTCATCCCCAAAGCACCTCTCTCCCAGAGTGCCTCCATTTCTGTGTCAGTAATGGTTTCATCCCTGTTATGTCTGTTCCCTTTACCCACTTGCTTCAGCTTCACTCTTTTCGAATGTAGAACTTCACGGGACATTTCAAAGATCTCATCTTTCAGGGGGTCAGCTGGATATGTATGGTCCTTCAGGTACCTGTCAATGTATAAATCATAAAATATTTTTTTAGTTTAATAATGAAAATATTTAGCTTAAAAAAACACCAAAATCTTGTACTTATGCATCCACAGAAGGCTAAAAAAATATAAAATAAAATTAATCAAGTACACAAGATTAGGGCGACTGTTAAACAACATTTAGCTTGATATTAAACCTCCCCGAATAGTTTGATAACCATACATACCTCAATATGCCTCTATGAATGAAAGTGAGTGTGTCAGGTTCATGTTCCTCCCCATTCCCCTTTTTCTTCTGTATATTATAGTTACACTTGAACTGATCTAATTCTGGTGGAGCGATGTTTTCTATAGTCCTCTGCTCATTGCAGAATTTTGTAAGCCACCTATGGAATGCATTGATCACCTACAAAAATAATAATCATTATCAAAGTTACTGTGTGGGGAACCCTGTAAAGGGCATATGCCATAGGAGTAGCTTGCATGGTGAGGCTCTATGGATAGCCCTGCATTTCTGGGATGCTAACCTGGTTACGGCCATAACTAGGTTAGTCGGTTGGGTTTGTTTACTTTTTGCCGCTTACTGTGAGGACAGGTTTTATGGCCAATATTACTATTATACAATGAATAAATGTAAGCACTGGCGAATAACTCTACCAGAACAATTGCATCACAATGAACCTACGCGCTAGGTCTTTTTGACTGTGTTTTTGTTTTCGGTAGACTCGACATAGTTGCACATTTGATCTGTTGACATTAGGCCTTCCTGTTCCTCTTGTACTGCGATAATATTGCTACTTGCACCATTTCTACTGTTAATATCGGCCACACTAGCCGAAACATGGCCGATATCAGCCGATTGGTCAGTTTGTGGTTCTGAACAATATTTTCACCTTCAACTGTTGGTGCCTCAGTGGTGGTGATCTCTATGCTGTCTTCAACTCCGTCCAAATTGGCCGATACTATATCAAAAATGCTGATATTGGCTTGGTTTCTGGCTGATCCATTGAAAATAACATTGAACAGGCCTGGTATCTGGATTTCCTGATCAAATTCAGTGTCTGAAATGCCTTGAAACAGGGACCCATGCGTATGATCGTCCATCTTTGCAGTAGAAGTAGACGTTGTAGTCGCAGGAACTACTTTCGATTAAGTCATAGCCGAAGGTCATGTGATCACAGTAGTAAGTACAAAAGTACCGTATTCACTGGGCTAAATGAATACAGACCCCTCATAGGTTAAGCATAGACAGTAGCGTATTAGCCATATAATGAAGGTAATAGGTAGCTTGTCTAAGTCTTTTTACTGCCATGGCCTCTGAAACTGAGGCCTGGAATGAGGCTATAGCCTGGTCTCCCAGAGTAAGGCCTGAAATATAGAATCAAATTATATCAAACAAAGGGTGAGGGAGGGTGGGTTTGAGTTTAGTGAGATTTCTTGTCGCAATTTCAGCTAGAGCATAGATTCTTTAGCTGGGTCATGTTGGCGGAACAGTGCATCTGCCAGAGATATGAGTTCACCTTTCTTGTGTCTAATATCTAGTGTGTGTTCATTTGTAGTAGCCTCAAGCCATAGCTGTCTTGCACAGGCAGATAACACCTTGTCCAGGTTCTGTAAAACCCCAAAAATGATCCTGGGTGAAAAATGACCCAGGGTGAAAAATGACCCTGCTCTGTATGCTATGGAAAAAGCAATTTTAATTTGCTTTTTGGGGCCATTTTTCTTTATCTATCCATCATAAAACCATCATATATGAAAAGAGGAGGATTGATAATGGTAGTCTAGAATACCAAACTACTTTTTAGCCATCTTATTTTGCATTCTGTTTTAATTATTGCAGTGGGTATGAGGGAAAATAGCTCTGTGGGCTCACAATAATGCAAATGATAAGTTTGTATCACATTTGAGATTGATCAATCATACATCACTAGAAAGACCAATATGTATCCTAGTTAAATCTAAAATAACTTTTGGATATGAACTATAGCAGTTGAGAAAACACAATTTGAAACTTAATCTGCTGCCCATTCATAACTGAAAGTCAGTATAGGGGGGAGGCCCCTTATCTAGGTCAACTGATAAGGCAGAGAGAGGGGGAAGGGGAGGGGTGGGGGAGAGGGTCATAAATGACTCTGGGTCAAAAATGACCCAGGGTCAAAAATGACTCTGGGGTGAAAATTCTTCAAGTAGGGTAAGTGGGGGGATGGTGGGGGGCAGGGTCAAAAATGACTCCGGGTCAAAAATCACCCAGGGTCATTTCTATACTTTAGCTTAGACCTGTTGTCTTGAGTACTGCTTGAGACTAGGTACTGTTAGGATCCTTGGTTGTCCATATATGTTATGATCCTAAAGCCATGCTTATCTTTGGGTACCAGTGTGCGATAAGCTATAAGCAGATTTACCGCCCCAAGACGATGGATGGGTTTGTAGGCTTCTATGTGTGCTTCATCATATTGTATAGTGTACTAGTGTTGGTCTGAGTAGCCACCCCACCCACCCGTGTAGAGTCACATTCTAACGAGTAGGTTTCAATGGGTGGTAGTAGTAGGTGCATGCCATTAGCTAGTGTGGCATATTTAACAAACTATGTAAGATTTGCATGGGTTATTGCGGAAGACCATGCCAGTATCTGGAGTGTTCCTTAGTGTCTCCAGTACCCTACACATGAACTTATTTGAGTTAGGAACACACTTTGAAATGTGAGATAATTTGCCTACCAACGACTGAAGTTGCTTCTTAGACAAATTTGGCCCTCTCTCAGCGTTTGCACTCATCAATAACCTCCTGCAGTTTAGAGTCAGGTATAGTCAGAGTCATTTCTACCGTATTGATTCTGAATCCCAGCCAGTCCATGATCTGGGTCAAAGATTCACACTTTTTAGGGGACAAATGGATGCCTAGTTCAGCTGTCAGACTTAGGAAGTCTGAATAAGCCTGATTAGCCTCATCTAGAATCTGAGGTGCCTTGCCGAAGTCCTTGAGGCAGTTCAAGGACCAATTCCCTTGTTTAGCAAAGAGGTAAGCAATAGCCGAGGTAGTTTGTTGACAGGCTAAGCTGAAAAGCCGGGCCCCAAAGGAGGGGCAAGTGTCTATATAGTAGAAGCCTCTGTGTTTCATGTTGGGTAGTGGTAAATCATTGACCTCGATTTTCAACTGCCTATAAGCACGAGCCATGTCCGCCTTGTACTTATAGGACCCTTGTCCAAGGGGACAGACTTTAGTGACAAGGTCGGCGATGGAAGGCAAGGTGTAAGGTCGATGCTGTCCGTCGATACAGTTTTTAGTAACACCACTGGAACAGTGGTGTTACTAGATCTAGTACTACCCTTCTAGAGGAGCTCTCTTTCTTTGGTCGGGTGAGTAGAGGTGCTACATTGCACCAGGGTGTAAATGGAGCTGATGTGAAAGGCCCAAGAAGTCCACCTAGTTCTAGTTCATTTTTGATGAATTTGTCTATGTGACAGGGTATCTAAGAGCTGAGCTGTGGTTTGTTTCAGTGAAGACGGGAGGTGTATCTGCAGCGGTCTGTATAGGCTGTTTATCAGGTTTAGTCTGATTCTGAGAAGCAGCCTGATTTTTAGAATCTTTTTTTGATTTAGTCTTATTCTTCTTGAGTGAGACTTCAGCTATGTCGGCGGTGGGGTAGAGTTTACCTGCTCTGACCTTGGCGACCTCTGACCTCAATGAACTGATAGATGCACTGTCCTGCCAAGTAAATTATAGTTCATCAGCAATGGAAGACAGGACTTCTCTGACCAATCACATATCTGCTCCCAATGATAATCTTGTGTCTTATGTCCATGATATGCTCAGCGATACCGGGCTTATCTTGGGGCAGGGTACCGTGGTATTTCATAAGTTGTGACAGGCCAAACAAATATTCTAAAGGGTCTAGGCCATTTAGACCTGTTTTAATATGTGTAGGGCCACAGAAAATGAAGTCGTGGGCATGACTAGGCTTACCCTTGATGAATGACAGCTGATATGATGTAGAAGTGAGGATATTTGCTACCTTCTCAGTGACAGAAGCAAGAACTTTGTCTTGGTAGGTGAGTGGTAGAGGATAGGATTACTCACCCGTGAAGGTAGCAGCATGTATGGCCACAGCAAACTCATCAATGACCGGTCCCGCAGCAGGCTGTGACGTCACTGTAGCCGGGATGTATTACTAGATGGAGTCTGTACTACAGGTACTGACTCTGTTGAAGTGATGTCCACAACCGGGATCTGACTGACCTGTGGCTGCACTTGTGTAGTTGTAGGCTGTGTAGCAGCAGGTTTAAGGACATTTATAGCTGTGAGGATTTCATTGTTTTGAGACTGGATGGCAAGGACATCATCCTCGAAGCTTGTAACACGGTCACCTAAATTGTCCATAGAAGTAGTCTTTTTGGCCTTACCGCCTGCTTTCTTTTTAGGTGGAGCAGCAGTAAATGGTGTAGTATTAGTATGCTTCATCCTGGAGGAGGGATGGTCAATTTAGACGCTGATAGTGATGGATTAAATATGTAAAGTTTATAAGGCATATTGTTATGAAGCCCAGGTCAGAAAAGGTAAAGTGTGTCACCCGTTGCAACCGAGGTTTGAGAGTTGCTCAGTGATCAGCAGAAGGTGGAGGCACCTGGCTGAGTCCTTGAGAGTCTGGTGATTACTTGAAACCACCACTAGGTGGGGTATGAATTTGCAATTTATCAATTACTGATAAGTTGAAATGTAGGCAGGTACCATGCATGGTAATATTCCCCACAAAATGGGGACCCATAATGCCTAAACATGAGAGAGGCCCGGGAGAGAGGTATTCCCTAGAATGTGGAACAAGCTAGATTCTGAAGTTGAATACCTCACGTGGTCGATTTTAAAAAACAAGTCAGATCACACATAGACGGGTTTGCTGACAGTGACCTCCCACTATGGTAGGATCCACATGGCCAAGATGGTGTACAGAGGTATACAGATTTGGACACCAATCACGTTCCACACAGGTGACATAAACAACCATCCCCCTCCCCATCCCCCTACCACCCTGCTACCTCTCCCCATTATTGCAGACACTGAACCCTTGGTGGGGAGCTTATGATGCATTTCATGCTAAATACCAAACTCTGAATATTGTGATACGTAAGCTCCGTATATACCCCATCCCCTCTGAAGTTGGCAAAGCCTCGCACCTGTTTCAGGCCCTGTGACGTCACAAAAGCACATACCTAGACTACCTATTGATCATACTCCTCAAATCGAGACCTTTGTAGCTTTTAGTTGCAGTACATGGGTCATAATCATTGCTGTGTTTATAGGGTTTGAAGATAGTGGGAAAGACCTCTGTAGTTGACACTTAAGTCACAGTAGAGTAAAGTCAAGGAATGCAGCAAACACAATGTTGTAAACCTCCCTTGATTCATCATGCGCCTAGCAAGCCTTCTATCCGATTACCAGGAGCTAGTGCTGCACGGATACAGATGTGAAAGTAACCATCGACATTTTGAAGAGAATTCCCATGAGGTGAACAGTTTATCTACAGGTGTGTCCTCTGGCGCAAGGAGTAGATGGAATCTGAACAATCCTAGTCAATTAACTCCAAAATAATGTTTAATGCTGTAACCTAGATATAATATGCACGGCAAAGATATATTCGGGACCCTAGCGTATATTTCAAAAGGTGGCTTGATAGGCCTACCCCCCCCCCCCCGAATACACTACACACTTTTAAGCGCATCGTTTACTTGGGTGAGCAGACATTGTAAATGGGTGCTCAGGTTGATCCGGACAGGTATGCAGCTGCTGTTATTTACATCAAACTGATCCTCTTTGGGTTACTGTGACTCTGGATGAATGGAGAGTCACAATAGAGGTTGAGGGGTTGGGGATGTGTATAGGGGTGTGTGGTTGGGGGAGGGGTAAGGGGTGAAGTGGGATTATACACACCAGCCTCCATATATACGAAATTCTTAGAGATCTATATTTAACTGCAGCTTTTAAACTTTACCGACCTTCACTGACGCTTATGCTGTATGCATGGAGAGGGATAAGAGGGATTTAT